>SJXQ01004048.1:159689-311490 GCA_006408695.1 Aepyceros melampus | reverse complement strand
CTTGATCCCTGTCTCCTGTACAATGTCACAAACCTCATTCCATAGTTCATCAGGCACTCTATCTATCAGATCTAGACCCTTAAATCTATTTCTCACGTCCACTGTATAATCATAAGGGATCTGATTTAGGTCATACCTGAATGGTCTAGTGGTGTTGCCCACTTTCTTCAATTTAAGTCTGAAATTGGCAATAAGGAGTTCATGATCTGAGCCACAGTCAGCTCCTGGTCTTGTCTTTGTTGACTGTATAGAGCTTCTCCATCTTTGGCTGCAAAGAATATAATCAATCTGATTTCGGTGTTGACCATCTGGTGATGTCCATGTGTAGAGTCCTCTCTTGTGTTGTTGAAAGAGAGTGTTTGCTATGACCAGTGCATTTTCTTGGCAAAACTCTATTAGTGATTTGCCCTGCTTCATTCCGCATTCCAAGGCCAAATTTGCCTGTTACTCCAGGTGTTTCTTGACTTCCTACTTTTGCATTCCAGTCCCCTATAATGAAGAGGACATCTTTTTTGGGTGTTAGTTCTAAAAGATCTTGTAGGTCTTCATAAAACCGTTCAACTTCAGCTTCTTCAGCATTACTGGTTGGGGCATAGATTTGGATAATTGTGAGATTGAATGGTTTGCCTTGGAGACGAACAGAGATCATTGTCGTTCTTGAGACAGCATCCAAGTACTGCATTTCGGACTCTTTTGTTGACCATGATGGTTACTCCATTTCTTCTGAGGGATTCCTGCCCGCAGTAGTAGATATAATAGTCATCTGAGTTAAAAACACCCATTCCAGTCCATTTTAGTTCGCTGATTCCTAGAATGTCAACGTTCACCCTTGCCATCTCTTGTTTGCCCACTTCCAATTTGCCTTGATTCATGGACCTACTCCCCTGGAGTAGGAAGTGGCAATCTACTCCACAACCGAGCACACACATACATGTAACTGAATGAGGCAAAAGTGAAATTAAGTTGTTCAGTCTTGTCCGAATCTTGGTGACCCCATGGATTGTAGCCCACCAGGCTCCTCCATCCATGGAATTTTCTAGACAAAAGTACCGGAGTGGATGCCATTTTCTTCTCCAGGGGATCTTCCCAATCCAGAGATCAAACCCAGGTCTCCAGCATTGCAGGTAGACACTTTATCCTCTGAACAACCAGGGAATCCCTGATGGTAAATGAGGCAAAGGTGGGACTAAAAGATGGTGAGGGACTATTTATGAAGCAAACAGATCCTTGGTCTCCTCCCTTTTCTCTGTAAGGAAGGAACTGCCCCTCTCTAAAGTAGGTCCTAGACTTGAGAGGGAAAATACATGGTTATCTAAACTGCAGAGGATCATGCCCAGTTAAGTCTTGGGTACCTAACTAAAAACAAAAGGATTAAGTTTATACACTGCAAGTTATTTTCCAATCCCAAAGAAAGGCAATGCCAAAGAATGTTCAAACTACCACACAACTGCACTCATCTCACACGCTAGCAAAGTAATGCTCAAAATTCTCCAAGCCAGGCTTCAACAGTACATGAACTGTGAACTTCCAAATGTTCAAGCTGAATTTAGAAAAGGCAAGGGAAGCAGAGATCAAATTGCCAACATTCACTGGATCATCGAAAAAGCAAGAGATTTCCAGAAAAACATCTGCTTTATATTATACACTGCAAGTTATTTTCCAATCCCAAAGAAAGGCAATGCCAAAGAATGTTCAAACTACCACACAACTGCACTCATCTCACACGCTAGCAAAGTAATGCTCAAAATTCTCCAAGCCAGGCTTCAACAGTACATGAACTGTGAACTTCCAAATGTTCAAGCTGAATTTAGAAAAGGCAAGGGAAGCAGAGATCAAATTGCCAACATTCACTGGATCATCGAAAAAGCAAGAGATTTCCAGAAAAACATCTGCTTTATTGTCTGCGCCAAAGCTTTTGACTGTGTGGATCACAACAAACTGTGGAAAATTCTTCAAGAGATGGGAATACCAGAGCACCTGACCTGCCTCCTGAACAATCTCCTATGCAGATCAGGAAGCAACAGTTAGAACTGGACATGGAACAACAGACTGGTTCCAAATAGGAAAAGGAGTATGTCAANAACTGTGGAAAATTCTGAAAGAGATGGGAATACCAGACCACCTGACCTGCCTCTTGAGAAACCTGTATGCAGGTCAGGAAGCAACAGTTAGAACTGGACTTGGAACAACAGACTGGTTCCAAATCGGCGAAGGAGTATGTCAAGGCTGTATATTGTCACCCTGCTTATTTAACTTATATGCAGAGTACATCATGAGAAATGCTGGACTGGAAGAAACACAAGCTGGAATCAAGATTGCCGGGAGAAATATCAATAACCTCAGATATGCAGATGACACCACCCTTATGGCAGAAAGTGAAGAGGAACTAAAGAGCCTCTTGATGAAAGTGAAAGAGGAGAGTGAAAAAGTTGGCTTAAAGCTCAACATTCAGAAAACAAAGATCATGGCATCTGGTCCCATCACTTCATGGCAAACAGATGGGGAAACAGTGAAAACAGTGTCAGACTTTATTTTTAGGGGATCCAAAATCACTGCAGATGGTGATTGCAGCCATGAAATTAAAAGACGCTTACTCCTTGGAAGAAAAGTTATGACCAACCTAGATAGCATATTCAAAAGCACAGACATTACTTT
Source organism: Aepyceros melampus (assembly GCA_006408695.1). Lineage (NCBI taxonomy): Eukaryota > Metazoa > Chordata > Mammalia > Artiodactyla > Bovidae > Aepyceros > Aepyceros melampus. The sequence goes on along the minus strand of SJXQ01004048.1, from coordinate 308,835 downwards.
GCCGACTAAGGTCCATCTAGTCAAGGCTATGGTTTTTCTAGTGGTCATGTATGGATGTGAGAGTTGGACTGTGAAGAAGGCTGAGTGCCGGAGAATTGATGCTTTTGAACTGTGGTGTTGGAGAAGACTCTTGAGAGTCCCTTGGAGTGCAAGGAGATCCAACCAGTCCATTCTGAAGATCAGCCCTGGGATTTCTTTGGAGGGAATGATGCTAAAACTGAAACTCCAGTACTTTGGCCCCCTCATGAGAAGAGCTGACTCACTGGAAAATACTTTGATGCTGGGAGGGATTGGGGGCAGGAGGAGAAGGGGACAACAGGCGATGAGATGGCTAGATGGCATCGCTGACTTGATGGACGTGAGTCTGAGTGAACTCTGGGAGGTCGTGATGGACAGGGAGGCCTTGTGTGCTGCAGTTCATGGGGTCGCAAAGAGTTGGACACAACTTAGTGACTGAACTGAACTGAACTGATTCTCTATATATTCTGGATTGAAGTTATTTATCAGATATATAATTTCCTAATAATGTTTACCTAATCTTGGCTTGTATATTCACTAACAGTATCTTTCAAAAAGCAGAAGTTTAAGTAATATGAAATCCAACATACCAATTTTCTTTTTATCGATTATGCTTTTGGTTTCTTACCTAAGAAATCCATGCAGAATCCAAGGTGATAAAGATTTTCTCCTATGTTTTCTTCTAGAAGTTGTATAGGTTTAAGTCACATATTGAGGTTAGGATGCATTTTGATTTAAATCTTTTGTACATGGTATAAGGTTCACGGGGCTTCCCTGGTGGCTCAGACAGTAAAGAATCTGCCTGCAATGCAGAAGACCTGGGTTTGATTCCTGCGTTGGGAAGATTCCCCCGGAGCTATAAATGTCATGTGTCATTATTTTTTTTCTACTTGCTATAAAATGGATTTAAATCAGAAAACACACTATACATGGTCATGCATGTAAAAATTTTATGTGTATTTCCAAAGAATATACTTTCTATATGAGAGTAAAAACTATATAATTTTCAATGAGATCAAATTTGTTAATTGTCTATTTAAATGCTTTAGTACATAAACTTAGTACATGTACTTGGTCTTCTGAATATAGCATGGCTAAATTCTTCTACTAATTATAGATCTGTTGATTTTTCTTATATTTCTCCTAGTTTTAGCTTTATAGAATTATGCAGTTAAATATATTAAGGTCAATGCTCAGTTATTTTAGTATATCAATACTAAAGCTGAAACTCCAATACTTCGGTCACCTCATGTGAAAAGTTGACTCTTTGGAAAAGACTCTGATGCTGGGAGGGATTGGGGTCAGGAGGAAAAGGAGACGACAGAGGATGAGATGGCTGGATGGCATCAGTGACTCGATGGACGTAAGTTTGAGTGAACTCCCCGGGCGTTGGTGATGGACAGACAGGGAGGCCTGGCGTGCTGCAGTTCATGGGGTCGCAAAGAGTTGGACACAACTGAGCGACTGAACTGAACTAAACTGAATGTATATATGCTGCTGCTGCTGCTACTGCTAAGTCGCTTCAGTCATGTCCGACTCTGTGCGACCCCATAGACGGCAACCCACCAGGCTCCACCGTCCCTGGGATTTTCCAGGCAAGAGTACTAAGGTGGGCTGCCATTGCCTTCTCCAACATATATATAGATGTTTTGTATTTATCACAACCTTTTGTTCATTATTTTAGGTTTTCCTCACTATTCATGTGTTTTGTTCAATTTATCAAATCTTCTTTGCGTTCTATCCTTAGAGTGAATTTATTTCTTAAACTAAAAAAAAAAAAAAATTCACACAATATTAGAAAGCAAAAAACCTATTTGAACACAGTAAACTCTAACTCCATTCTGTAAGATAACTTACATTAGCTCAATATGTAACCTTTCAGACTTTTTTTAAAGTACTTTTGTATATATCATCCTACTTTTGTTGTTACAGTGTTTATCCTTAATTTTAAATCCCGAATTTAAACTTCATCAACTCAATGGATGTGAATGTGAGCAAACTCTGGGAGACAGTGATGGACAAGGAAGCCTGGCATGCTGCAGTCCATCGGGTCGCAGAATTGGATAAGACTAAGCGGCTGTAAAACAATATTTAAACTTTGGTTTTTCTTTGGTTTATTACAATCTTACTCCAAATATGTAAATAATAACTCTAATGGTTTTTCCTCTTTACTAGATGGCAGATGACTCTGCCATCTCCCATGCTGAAATGAGAAATAATGCTAGTTTTTTGTGTGTGTTTCTGTGATGACAATAGTTTCTCCTTCTTTATGATACATCAAGGTATGGGCACTCAGAAGGCTCTCTAAATTGAAGTACTGTTTTTCATATTAGAGGCTTTTTAAAAAAATTATTTCTTTGATTATTTTATTCTCTCCAGCTTCTCTTTACTTTCCTTTTAGAGCTCTTCACAGAGAGATGTTGGAATTTCTGTAGCTAAGCCCTTTGTCTCTTAAATTTTCCTTCATACTTACAAAGTATTCCTTTTAGAGGGCATTCTGAGGACATTTCCTTGCTCAATTCTTAGTTTCACTAATTAATAACTTACTTACAAATTGACATTTTCATTTCGAATTTTTAAGTCAAATTTTAATCTCCCAAGTTCTATGTTACATTCTTTTTCATGAATACAGAACCTTTCTCCATCTTGCTGAGTATCTTCTTCTGATCATTCCATTACCTGTAGGTCCTTGGACATCTTTTCTTCTGACTGCTGAGTGGTGTCTTTCTTTCATGGTGTTGATTTCCCTCATTTGTGGTGTGTCATGATTATATGCTTATTCTTTGCTTGAAAATCTGTTTGCCAGCTCTTCTGTTTACCACTGCCTGTTTCTAGTGATTAACAGGGGACAAATGGCTTGTCTCCGTTGTGTGTGGGCTTTCTAACCCACCTGGCAGTCAGTACATTACTTGGGCACTGCTCCGCCTCACTGAGTCTAGCACCCACACTCAAGGATTTAGTTTGTGGGTAAACACAGCTGCCATCCACTATCTAACACAAAAAGAAAAGAAAAATAAAGGCAGAGCTCCAAATGTAAAGTCCCAATTAACAACTCTGATAAGCTTCCTGATTAATAATCCTGATGAATTCCCCTTCTATTTCATATTTCCATTGTCTGTACCTCAAGCTTTGTCTTGCCCTCCTTTTCTATTGTAGATTTAAATCTATCTTGCTATAGATTTATTATTATGTGTTTATTTTCTAATATTTTTGTCATTTCATGAGATTTTGGCAAGAGAGGGAGAATAGACACAATAAAAAAAATTCACCTTTAATTTTCAATAATAAAAGCCCCTATAACTGTATTAAAATAATTAATATGATAAAAGTTTCACATTATTACCTCTCACAAGAATGCCATGAATATCAGCAAATTTCAAGACTAAAATGATCAAGTATTTTCAATAGAGTCTTTAGACAATACTTTGGATCTTAAAAAACTGAAAGAAACAAATCTGTGACACCTCAAAAGCAAATCTAACCAGTTCAATTTCATTTGGCTCCAGCATATATCAGAGAATCAGTCCAGCCTGATAAGTGATGAATAGCTACAAACATATTACCTCTTCAACAACTGTCAAGCTGACATTCCAATTGTAGGAATCTGTAGGAATCTAGTTAAGCTATTTAATTTTTCTGAGGACTTTCATAATTGCTATAGCCAACATCTCTCTCTCTCTCATCAAAATATCCAAAGAAATGGGCTCAGAAGAGAGAGCATGTATGTGTGTATATGGCAGGGAAGAAATTGTATCCTCAGGGCTCAGAATGTGGTTAATATTCATTAACAATTTACTGAAATGAATTCAACAACAACAACAAAACATTCTGCCTCTGAAGGATCTAACTTTTAGCATCTTGGGGAATAATTTGGCAAATTTCCCTTCAGCTTATAACTATGAATATATTTTATACTACATACAACAAACCCTTAAGATTACTGTTGTTCTTTTCAGTTCCTCAAAACTTTATAGTCTACTATGGCAAATACCAGTATTGAGTACAAGATGCGAGTAGGATCATATAGAAAGGACAAAGAAGACAGAGGGAAAAACAGTCTAGGAACAGATGGGACAAAAGTCAGAGGTGACAGTAGCCTTGGTTTATGCTGGGACAAGACTGAACCAACCCCACAGTTACCTCCTTGACTTTCATCTCATCTGTTCCTTTCCATAGACTGTCTTTCTGTTATTCTTGTCCTTTCTGTACAACCAAATGGTATGTTGTGCTGTTATAATACTTCTCATGCATGCATCCGTCCTAAGTCACTTCAGTTGTGTCTCACTCTTTGCAACCCTTTGGACTACAGCCCACTAGGCTCCTCTGTCCATAGGATTCTCCAAGTAAGAATACTGGAGTGGGTTACCATGCCCTCCTCCAGGGGATCTTCTAGACCCAGGGATTGAAACTATAACTCTTATGTCTCCTGCATTGGCAGGTGGGTTCTTTACTGCTAGTGACATCTGGGAAGCCAGTACATCTGGAAGTACTTCTCTTAACAGACTACAATGCTTCCCAAAGTAAAGACCACAGTGACAGCACCTTTGTTAAGTTATTGTTCATTATTTTATGGACATTTGGTCTGCCTCACACTTCTTTTTTCATACAAAAAGAAAACTTTGAGATTTATTAAAATGCCTACGGTACAAAAAATAATAATAATTGACAAAGTCAGGGATAAAGGAAAGTAGAGGAAATAATCCAGTTAGAGACTGGCTCTATGGGTCTCAGAGACTGAGGCAAAGTAAATACTGTAAGTTTTTATATAAAAAATAAACTAGTTACATTATACCAAAAAACAGAACATTTATAAGTATCTCTGGCTGCTAGAAAAGAAAGTGGTGTTGGAAAAGTTAAATGCCTTGCCCAAGTCCCCTGGCTTCTTTAGTTAGAGGAAAATCCTGGTCTCTTGACTTCAGAGTTATTGCTGCAATATCACACTGAAACCAAATACACAGTGAAAATCAGTTGCTATTATGGCAACCCCTGGGAGAAACAGAGATACCTATTCCCCTGTGAGGGATAAGAAATTAAGCTAAGAACCCAACACAAATGTTCTGTGGGGAAGCTGGGTAGAGTGAGAAGATATGAAATGACCTGATCACCCTTAAAGAGGAAACAGTGGTGAGGCAGCAACCTCAGAGGCACCTAAGATCCCTACTGCCAGAGGGAGTGGGAGGTTTAAAGGGCTGGGAACTCAGTTTCTAGAACATTTATATATACACACAGAGTCTTAGGAGAAGCAAATTGTTAAGTACTATACTAAACTATGACTGAGAAGACAGATTTTAAAAAACTTCCTAGGGCACAGGTCCAGAAGAAAACAAAAATTAAGGTCAAGTCTACATCAGCCAGTAACAGACTTCTGGGCCCTTAGATTCATTTATTTGGCTCTCCTGACTGTTTGGCTCAGTTTTCCCTGAGCAAGTGTAAAAAATGCTTGAACACCACCACCCTGGGATCCTGTTCAACCAATTCAGATAGCTGTGGCCTTTTAACTCACATCCAAGTGACTTGGCGTTGTACCAATATCATTTCCCCTAGTAGAGCCTAAGCGAGAGAGTACACAGCTCAGAGAGCCAGGAGTTAACTGGCTGTTCCCATTCCAGAAAGGTCTGGTTCTTTTCCTAGATAAGGAAACAATACTATATCAAGATGTTTCTATCATTCAATATTACACATCACACTGGATCCACAACTATAAAAAGAGAATTAGTGGCAATACCACTGTCTATTCTTAAAGCATCTCTCTTGAGGCGCTTTAGGCAACTGAACTTGACTTTTCCAGCCCAATCCCTTGGGAAATAAATAGTGATGATTTATTAAAACTTACATCTTACAGATAAGGAAGACCAACAAAAAGAAGCTGAAATGCAGAAGGGGACAGAGTGTCTTGAGGCTACACTCTACTTGCTGAATCACATTTCTTCCTTATACAAAAGGTATAGACAGATCTTCCTTATACAAAAGATACAGAGCATGCACACTTACTCATACGTAGCTGACTGTCACTTACTTCACAGCCCAGTGCTAAGAGGCTCTGTGGACCTGGCCACATTTGGGCCCCCACTCTGTGCCGCCATGTTCCTTTGCCAGGGTCATGGTTTCCTGCCTTTTCTCCCATGAAACCTATTTTTGAAGATGTCTAAAACAGTTTTTGAATGGCAAGTTGTTTCCTCCTACACCAGCAAAAATCTAGGCAATTCCAATCGTCCCTTACAACAATGTGGCCATAACTCTTCAAGTTTGTCTGCCTATAATCAGTCTTTTTTTAAAATATACAGTCAATTTATTGGTTTATATTGCCTCGATTCCTCCTGTCTTTATAGAATAGCATGACCCTCAGAGCCAGAGGGTACATTAAATTTATAGTTATTGAGTTGCATTATTTTTTAGTAGGAGGCAGTAATGGCCATATAGAGGGAATAATCATAATATACAAAGAACACTGAGAATGCATCAGATACAATTAAAGAGTGATTACTCCCTCCAAAGTAACTTTTAGTAAAAGGTTCTGAAGGAAGACAGCCTTATTTTGGTGAAAGACATGAACGGCCTGGGTACAAAAAGCAGAGATTATAAGAAGCAGGCAGTAGTGCCCCCTGGGTTGCCTGTTAAGAAGTCTGCCCTGTACAGTTTCTGGAGAACTTTAGAAATGCAAATAACCTGGACAGATTAACAGCACCCGAAGATAACTAGCAGGATACAAAGAAACAGCACCTTTTCACTATGAGGAGGCGTATTCCTTCAGGCAAACAAAGAAGCAGGACAGAGTCAACATCTGTTTCATATAACAGCTTGGCTGCTGAAAGAAGCAAACTTTAAAAAATGGCTTAGCTGACAACCCTCAAAAACCATGCAGTCACTATTGCATGGGCTGAAGTAAATGGGTAAATAAATACAACTTTCACTTTCCATACTACCCTCACCGCCTTCCTCTAAAGAAAAGAAAGTGCAAACAAAAATCCTCCTATCTTCCCTTTTGATTGGCAACTAACAGCAATGAATCTTCAAGTGTTAAAGATAGCTAACTGATTTTTAGCTTTGCCCTGCCCTCCCCAAAGTCAACTGGGAAGTTAAGACAGCCAAAGAGTATACTGGGTGGCGACTCTGGCCAAGATGGGGGATGGGGAAACAATTCAGACATAACTCATTAGAATACTAAAGGGAAGAAAACAAGTCATCTGGCAAAACCAACCATTTTTTGGTTGGTTCCAGAATTCAGTTCAAGAAAGAAAAAGCAATATTATGATGTCTGAACCTTATCAATAAGTGGTAACAAACCAAATGTGTTAAGAGATGAAATTTTCCTCTCTGGATTCTATCGATTTGTGAACACAATTTCAGAATCAAGAGAAAGCCATCTAAGAAGGTATAAAAATCTATTTGTAGACTTAAGAACTGGACATTTCTAAGATGAAAAATTATCAGTGCTGTGATGTCACTGCAGCGACCACTGCGTCCAATTCAGTTAAACACCAGATGCTCTGCTTACCTTAGTAATGTGGTTAAAATACATATCAAACAGAATGAAAGCAAGTGAGAAGCACTAAGACAGACAAGAGATTTTTCTGGTGGAATCTGAAAACAGAAAAAAAGGTGATTAGGTGGAAAAGTACAAAAACATTTACTACTAACACATATGCAGTGGCAAAAAATATGCTCGGCAGATAACCAAGAATCCAACGAGGTCCCTTTCAGTGACTTTCAGGTAGAACACCATTTAGGAAAAGATCACTTTGTCTATGCGGGAGAGAGATATGACCACAAAGGAAAAAGCAATCATATGTGATTTGTTTTATATTCAGAGAACTTGGGATGAAAAACGCATTATTTAAAGGTGCTTTTGTGGGGTGTGAGGGAGTGAGGGTATAACTATAATAAAAGTAAATCTTTCAGAAATATTAGGGCCAGACAGTGTCTAAGTACTCGATCTACATTAACTAATTTGGTCCTCACAAGGATTACATGATATAGGGACTATTAGTACTACAATTTACAGATAAGGAAACAAAGATACAGGAAAGCAGGCTTATCTGGAACCATAGAGAATGGCTGAGCTTAGAAACAAGTCACCAGGAGGAAGGAAAATCCTTCAAAAGAGTAATCTTTTTGTCTCTCCAGGATCCTGCTTGGTGTCTTGCACAACATCCAGAAAAATAAAAATAACAGAATAAGACAAGCAGAGTAATTAATTAAAACTAAAGAGAAAGGATTTAGATTAGTTTTAAAAAGACTTTCCAAATTAAAGAATATGCAGGAAAAAAAGTTCACCGAGAGTACTACAGAATGACCTCCGTAGGGATCAGAACTGGATGGTGTTAAAATAACGAATCCCTTCAAGTATGGAAGGGATAAATCCAGAACTTTGTTTTAGGCCTATAAGAAATATTTGACTTTAATTCAAGGAGAGAAGTTTAGTTCACGTTAAGAGTCTCCCCTTGTGTTGATTAGCCAATCTATGCAGGGACTATGCTTGTGTTGACATTATCAGTTCAGTTCAGTTCAGTTGCTCAGTCGTGTCTGACTCTTTGCGACCCCATGAAGACAGGGCCTCCCCATCCATCACCATTTCCCGGGGTCCACCCAAATCCATGTCCATTGAGTCGGTGATACCATCCAACCATCTCATCCTCGGTCGTCCCCTTCTCCTCCCGCCCTCAAACTTTCCCAGCATCAGAGTCTTTTCCAATGAGTCAGCTCTCCGTATCAGGTGGCCAGAGTATTGGAGTTTCTGCTTCAACATCAGTCCCTCCAATGAATACCCAGGACAGATCTCCTTTAAAATGGACTGGTTGGATCTCCTTGCAGTCCAAGGGACTCTCAAGAGTCTTCTCCAACACCACAGTTCAAAAGCATCAATTCTTCGGTGCTCAGCTTTCTTTATAGTCCAACTCTCACATCCATACATGACCACTAGAAAAACCATAGCCTTGACTAGACAGACCTTTGCTGGCAAAGTAATGTCTCTGTTTTTTAATATGCTGTCCAGGTCGGTCATAACTTTCCTTCCAAGGAGCAAGTGTCTTTTAATTTCATGGGTGCAATCACCATCTGCAGTGATTTTGGAGCCCAGAAAAATAAAATCTGACACTGTTTCCATTGTTTCTCCATCTATTTGCCATGAAGTGATGGGACCGGATGCCATGATCTTTGTTTTCTGAATGTTGAGCTTTAAGCCAACTTTTTCACTTTCCACTTTCACTTTCATCAAGAGGCTCTTTAGTTCTTCTTCATTTTTTGCCATAAGGGTGATGTCATCTGCATATCTGAGGTTGTTTATATTCCTCTGGGCAATCTAGTTCCAGCTTGTTCTTCTTCCAGTCCAGCATTTCTCATGATGTACTCTGCATATAAGTTAAATAAGCAGGGTGACAATATACAGCCTTGATGTACTCCTTTTCCTATTTGGAACCAGTCTTTTGCCTCATATCCAGTTCTAACTGTTGCTTCCTGACCTGCATACTGTTTTCTCAAGATGCAGGTCAGGTGATCTGGTATTCCCATCTCTTGAAGAATTTTCCAGAGTTTATTGTGATCCACACAGTCAAAGGCTTTGGCATAGTCAATAAAGCAGAAATAGATGTTTTTCTGGAACTCTCTTGCTTTTTCAATGATCCAGCGGATGTTGGCAATTTGCTGGTTCCTCTGCCTTTTCTAAATCCAGCTTGAACATCTGGAAGTTCACAGTTTATACATTGCTGAAGCCTGGCTTGGAGAACTTTGAGCATTACTTTACTAGCATGTGAGATGATTGCAATTGTGCGTTAGTTTGAGCATTCTTTGGCATTGCCTTTCTTTGGGACTGGAATGAAAACTGACTTTTCCAGTCCTGTGGCCAATGCTGAGTTTTCCAAATTTGCTGACATATTGAGTGCAGCACTTTCACAGCAGATTTTAGAATTTGAAATAGCTCAACAGGAATTCTATCGCCTCCACTAGCTTTGTTCATAGTGATACTTCCTAAGGCCCACCTAACTTCACATTCCACTATAACCACCAACATTTTCTAGAACTCGGCCTGAGCATATAATATGTATTCAGCAAATAATGACAAGTTTATGGTAAACTCTATAAGTTTTGGAAACTACCTAGAATAAGTTAAGACTCAGCTTCAGAAGGCAGTCTCGAAGAAATCAGAAGAGGAAAGCATGACTACAGCACTAGAGTCACAATTAAAATGGAGGAAGAGTTGACCTCTAAAGAAAGAAAGAAAGACAGAAAATGAATAATAAAAGCAGCTGCAATGGTTAGGGATAACACTTGAGCAGAGCAGAGTGTTCATGTGTAATCAATACAGTGTTAATGAAAATAATACCAACATTGAAAACTTTAAAATGTTCATATAATAGTGGTAAGAACAGCAGCAGACAATACCTGAGAGCACTTCTTTTGTGCCAGGCACTGGGTAAAATGCTTCATGTACAGGGCACCCTGGTTAAGGGCAAGGGCTCAGATGGACTCCCAGAAATCCTTCTCCAAATAACTTTGAACAAACCACCTGACCTGTGTCTAGGCGTCCTGTGTCTCACTATCTGTCAGATAATAACAGAATCTACTCTCTAGGCATGAAGTTGCAAAGATTAAGTGAGAATGTGTGCAGAAAGAAAACAGAAGAAATTTTAGAGTTCTAGAGAATCAGTACAGCCTGATGAGTGGGACAGGTAAGATGAGAAGAACAGATCATTCTCAAAATAGTGTAAAGAGGACTCACCCATCATACCACCAGGCTGGATTGTCTCTTTGTGTCATCCTTTATATTTACTTCCCTCTTAATTTTGTTACTTTCAAAATGAATTTCAAATATTGGTTTTCATAAATGTCTCTATAACTGAACCACAGGTCTCTTTTTAAATATTGTTCATTCCCAGTCCCTCGAATCATGCTTAACACACAAATAACGGTGCTAGAATGACTGCATGAACAGCAGGAAAAGATCATTTGAGAAAATTGCTATGAATGAAATTTATAGGAATTTTTAGATGCAAGATATAAGAAATATCCTCATAAAAATTGATAACAGCATAGAATTCTAATAAAGGTAGTACATACACACACACACACACACACACACACACACACCAGTGTGTGTGTGAACATAAGGTTTGCTATTTATAGTAAGATCTACCAAAAGTGGCTTTCATTTAACTCCATTAGTTATTATTTCATTCTAAACCATTTCTTACTAGATAAGGAACACAAGCTCATGCTTCTTCCTATTTTGAAGAAGTAACAACTGTAAGAGAGGTTAGGAGCAAGTGATGGAAAACCTTGGAACCATGTGAAAAGGGTAGAAGAAGGAATTAGAAGGGAGAAATGGGCTGGGCCAATCTCCTGAATTAACCCAGGAGAAAGAGCAGAGCATTCCAAACTTCAGCACAGTTCGGGCTCTTAGTATCTGCCTACTTTTACACCTATCTTCTTGAGTTTCTTCCTTGATTTCAGAATCTTCACCTGGATTGACAACTTGGTTGAATTCTGATTAACCTGTCTTCTGAGTAAATTCTCTACTGGTAAATAACAGCTTCAAATCTTCACACATTGATTTTAAAATTCTCAACTCTTTGCTCTTGACGTTAGAAATTCTTGGGTCAAGCAACTTCCTCTCAAACAATTTAATTTTAGGAGGTCATAATTTTCCCTAAAGGCCTCCTATCTCTCATATTGGGATGAGCCTTTTGGGATATAAGATTTACCTAAATCCTATGAAAACTATACTCTGTATTTATGTATGTTAGTCTGCTTTTCATGCATTCTTGGCTGATCTAGGGCCCAGTCCTACCCCAGGTAGAGGAGGTGCTCAAAAAAATATTTGTTGAGTAAAGAAATTAGTGAGTGAAAGTCAAAAAGTGAACTTCCTCCACTGCTTGCTTCTGAGCACACAACACAGGGTACATAAATAGATTCTATGCAGAAAATCACCTCCTTGAGATAGCCTCTCAACTGAAAACAGCTATTAAATTTTCAGGGGTAGAAGAATCTGTGCTTAAGTGAGTGATCTGCTCTTCAACACCACCTGCCAAGCACCACACATCACTAGTCTGAAACTAATGTATGGATCCCAACCCTGAAGCTCTGTCGTGTACCTACATCTCTCCATTTCATCATGCAAGAGGCACAACTAAAGTATTTCCACCAAACTCTATAGTATCCTCTCCATTGTAATTTCCATTTCAGTATAGCGCATACACAGTTCTTCCAACAAAATTGAACCCTGCTTGGGAACAGATGGACTCCCATCTTATACACCCCTTTCCTCTAATTTGATCTTTTGAATTGTACTGAGTTCCAATGGCACAGTTAGGATTATAATAAATTCTGCGCTTTAAAAAAAATTGTAAAGATGCATTATACATTTTTTATATCATAAAGTAAACATCAATAATAAACATCTTAATCAATAGTTTTTACATCTGGAGGGTATTTAATAAAAATTTTGCATCTAGCCTAGTAATATTATTAAGTATCAGTAATATTTAAAAATAATGGAATTCTCAAACCATTCAATTTGATTCCATGGATGTTTATACTATGTTCTCTGAAACCACAAAGTAATATTAAAATATTTAATACATCTTAAAATTTTTGCACAGAAAATTTTTCTATTATAAGAACATTCATGTTTTAAAATTTTTTCAGTCAAAATGACAAAACCAATGTCAAAGAAAAACCAGAATTTATCAACCATAGTTTATTTTAAATATTAATACTATAAAAATTAAAGCGGCTATAAAACAGACCAACAGAAGTAAACTTGGAAAGATCAGCCAATACATCATTATATAAAAATAAGAAGGCATAAAAATACTATTAAGATGGCATGAAGTCTGGGTTTTAATTTCATCAATCTAATAATAGGTCACAGAATGAGCTAAAAAAAAAAAAACAGAAAAGGTCAATATCACAAAGTGGTTAAAGAGATGGAAGAGAACTCTCTTCTAAGTCATTAAACTCACCCATACCATACTGAACTCCAGAGGACTTATTTTCTTATGCCATTAGAGAACTTAGCAGGTTCATTGAATTGACTGACTTCTTTGTTAACCTACTTACATGGGTTAAGACCCTGACCGACATAAAATACAATCAAAAAAATCCTAGACAGAGTGCAATGAAAGACCGAGTGATGTATAGTTTGGGGTAAAGCCTATCCAATAAATGTGCTTGACCAACAAAGAACCTATTGGCAAAGATTTATTATCAGAACAAACACATTCTAAAAAGATCTAATACAATAAAACCTGCAATAGGAATACAAACTACTCTAAAATAGAGTTCTTTGCATAATGTGTAGCTTTTTTCTATGATTATACTAAAACTCTCTTCATTTTTTCCATTCAAGAATAAATTTCATGAGAGGAGCAAAACCATGAGTATCAAGTATGAAATGTATTAGCAGTGTAGCACTACATAAATAAACATACAGTATGTTTATGTCAATTAGAACTCTTCAACTACCTTTAATATATATAAAGAAAAAATATTTCTAGGAAATGTATTATCAAGAGAAAAGGTAAAAATAAGTCATCTTCTAGAATAATACATCATCATCGTGTTTTAATTATATGCAACACATTCATATGAACTTAGTAGAAGTTAAGAGTCAGACATAGAAAAGATATATGATATACCTCCAAGTTCTTTTACATTCAAGATGGCATTCTGGAATGGCACTGCTTTTATACTAAAACCTACAATTAGAAAACAATAAACAAAGAATTAGCAACTTAACTTTTAAAAATGTATGATTCTCAAATTCTCTTTTTGACAGATGAAGAACTGTTTTTCATAGCTCATATTTACACCAGAAACACATAATCTTCAAGATAAATTATAACCTAGTATTATCTTCTATCACTTTGCAAAATACAGTTGTATGCTAAGCAAAATATAACTCTTTTCTTCCAAATACTGCCTCATTCCTTCATACATAATGGCTCTTTGTAAATTTTACCAGTTGTGAGAAAGACACTTGAAAGTATAGAGAAACTCCAAAGAAAATATTAAACTTACCATGATTTTTACATCTAATTTCTAAAGTTAATTTTCCCTCACATATAACTTAGCAACCCTAAAGTATCTAAATTATAACCATCTTATATTGGAATTATATAGTATTTATGTTACTCTTTTCTCTCAAGGACATGGTTAAGGTCATACATAAATTTTTCTTAGATGTACAATCATAATTACCCATTTATGCATTTTATAATGCATTTAATAAATGTCTTTTATTATCAAAGTATATTCTGCATATAGTGCTATGATTAATTCTGTATTTAGGACTTAATTATAATCCAGGACAATCAATTCAGGTGTAAGGTGAATGTACATTTACCTATATACACACACACAAATACATACTGAATATTTCTGAAATGATCCATAAGAAACTGGAACATATAATGGGGGGAACTACGTATAAATCTTAAGTAGGAGGGATTCTTTAGTTTCATTTAAATGTTTTGCATATACAGGTACTTCTTTTTCAATTAAAAGCTCTACTACTTTTTTAAAATTTTTTTAATAATTTAAAAAATATTTTTAATTGGAGGATAATTGATTTACAATGCTGTATTGGTTTCTGCCATATATCAGTATGAATCAGCACAGGTATACACATGTGCCCTCTCAACTCTTGGACCTCCCTGCCACCTCCCACCCCATCCCACTACTCAAGGTTGTCACAGGGCACCAGGTTTGAGCTCCCTGTGTCATACAGCAAATTCTCACTGGCTATCTTTCTTACATATGGTAATATATATGTTTCAATGCTACTCTCTCAATTCATCTCACCTTCTCCTTCCCTCACCCTGTCCACTATTCTGTTTTCTATGTCTGCATCTCCATTACTGTCTTGCAAATAGGTTCATCAGTAACATGTTTATAGACACCACATACATGTATTAATATATGATATTTGTCTTTCTTTTTCTGACTTCACTCTGTATACTAGGTTTTAGGTTCATCCACCTCATTAGAACTGACTTAAATGCGTTCCTTTTCATGGCAGAGTAATATTCCATTGTATATATGTACCATAGCTTCCTTATCCATTCATCTGCCAGTGGACATCTAGGATATTTCCATGTCCTAGCTAACGTAAACAGTGCTGCAATGGACGTTGGGGTACAAGTATCTTTTTAAATTATGGTTTCCTTAGGCTGTATGCCCATTAGTGGGACTGTTGGGTCATATGGTAGTTTTATTCTAGTTTCTTAAGGAATTTCCATACTGTTCTCCATAGAGGCTGTATCACTTTTCTATCAACAATGCAAGAAGGGGACTTCCCTGGCACTCCAGTGGTTAACACTCAGGGCTTCCAACGCAAGGGGCACAGGTTTGATCCCTCCCTGGTCAGGGAACTAAGATTCCACATGCCATGTGGCATGGCAAAGAAAATATGAAAAAAACAAAATAAAGACTACAAATTAAAAAAAAAAAACCAATGCAAGAAGATTCCCTTTTGTCCACATCCTCTTCAGCATTGATTGTAGATTTTTTGCTGACTGGAGTGAGGCGATACCTCATTGTAATTTTGATTTGTATTTCTCTAATAACTAGTGATGTTGAGCATCTTTTCTTGTGTTTATTGGCCATCAATATGTCTTCTTTGGAAAAAAATGTCTGTTTAGGTCTTCTGCTCGTTTTCTGATAGAGCTGTTCATTTTTCAGGTATTGAGCTGTATGAACTGCTTATATATTCCGGAGATTAATCCTTTGTAGGTTGTTTCATTTGCAATAATTTTCTCCCATTCTGAGGGCTGGCTTTAAATCTTGTTTGTTGTTTCCTTTGCAAAAGCTTTTCCTTACAAAAGCTTTGAAGTTTAATTAGGTCTCATTTGTTTATTTTTGTTTTTATTTCCAGTACTGTAGGAGGTGGGTCAAAGAGGATCTTGCAGTGATATATGTCAAAGAGCGTACTGCCTGTTTTCACCTAAGAGTTTTATCGTTTCTGGCCTTCCATTTAAGTCTTTAATCCATTTTGACTTTATTTTTGCATATGGTATTAGGAAGTGTTCTAGTTTCATTCTTTTACATGTAGCTGTCCAGTTTTCCCAGTAATGGTTATTGAAGAGTCTGTCTTTTCTCCACTGTATATTTTTGACTCCTTTGTCAAAGATAAGTTGCCCTTAGGTGCATTGATTTATCTCTGGGTAAAAGCTCTACTAATTTCTAAAACTTATTGAGTTAATTCCTGAGCACCCAATAGATTTAAGGCATTAAGCATTATTTAAAATGTACAATTACAAGATAAATAAGACACAGTTATCCTTTCAAGAAACTATCAACAAGGTAGAAGGGAAAACATACAAATACTTTCATTGAAGCAAGTGCTAGAAAAGTTAAAAAGTGCTGAGAAATATAAAAAGATGTAAATTACTACATGTGTAAAAACAATTCTTTTACACGGTTTTGTTTTACTTTATACATAAACAAGTTAATATGTGCCTTATATATACTCCACTCTATCATTACCACTCCTCTGTTGTATATTGCCCTAGAGCTTTAAGATTCTATACATTACCTTCTACCTAGGAGTCAGAAGCTCTATGACTGGTTAACTTACTAGCCTTGTTTTTCATCGTTTATAAACCAGGATGATAGTATCTACATCACAAAGTTGTGACAATGCGTGTATTATCTTTATCACAGAACCTAGTACAAATAAGCATACTACAACTGCCAACTTTATATTTCAATTGATGTCATGTTGATGATTTAATCATCAGGTACACATATTTTTTCCCTACCTGAAAATATTATAGACTCCTAAGTAATGCTCAAAATTCTCCAAGCCAGACTTCAGCAATACGTGAACCGTGAACTTCCTGATGTTCAAGCTGGTTTTAGAAAAGGCAGAGGAACCAGAGATCAAATTGCCAACATCCGCTGGATCATGGAAAAAGCAAGAGAGTTCCAGAAAAACATCTATTTCTGCTTTCTTGACTATGCCAAAGCCTTTGACTGTGGGGATCACAATAAACTGTGGAAAATTCTGAAAGAGATGGGAATACCAGACCACCTGACCTGCCTCTTGAGAAATCTGTATGCAGGTCAGGAAGCAACAGTTAGAACTGGACATGGAACAACAGACTGGTTCCAAATAGGAAAAGGAGTATGTCAAGGCTGTATATTGTCACCCTGCTTATTTAACTTCTATGCAGAGTACATCATGAGAAACACTGGACTGGAAGAAACACAAGCTGGAATCAAGATTGCTGGGAGAAATATCAATAACCTCAGATATGCAGATGACACCACCCTTATGGCAGAAAGTGAAGAGGAGCTAAAAAGCCTCTTGTTGAAAGTGAAAGAGGAGAGTGAAAAAGTTGGCTTAAAGCTCAACATTCAGAAAACGAAGATCATGGCATCTGGCCCCATCACTTCATGGGAAATAGATGGGGAAACAGTAGAAACAGTGTCAGACTTTGTTTTTTTGGGCTCCAAAATCACTGCAGATGGTGACTGCAGCCATGAAATTAAAAGGCGCTTACTCCTTGGAAGAAAAGTTATGACCAACCTAGATAGTATATTCAAAAGCAGAGACATTACTTTGCCGACTAAGGTCCGTCTAGTCAAGGCTATGGTTTTTCCTGTGGTCATGTATGGATGTGAGAGTTGGACTGTGAAGAAGGCTGAGCGCCGAAGAATTGATGCTTTTGAACTGTGGTGTTGGAGAAGACTCTTGAGAGTCCCTTGGACTGCAAGGAGATCCAACCAGTCCATTTTGAAGGAGATCAGCCCTGGGATTTCTTTGGAAGGAATGATGCTAAAACTGAAGCTCCAGTACTTTGGCCACCTCATGCCAAGAGCTGACTCATTGGAAAAGACCCTGATGCTGGGAGGGATTGGGGGCAGGAGGAGAAGGGGACGACAGAGGATGAGATGGCTGGATGGCATCACGGACTCAATGGACGTGAGTCTGAGTGAACTCCGGGAGTTGGTGATGGACAGGGAGGCCTGGCATACTGCGATTCACGGGGTCGCAAAGAGTTGGACACGACTGAGCAACTGAACTGAACTGAACTGAAGATCAAAATTCTGGTGCTCATTTATTAATCTAAGTACTTAGTTGGAGCCATGAGTGTTATCACTGAATGAAAAGTACCTTTGTTGGAATTTATGCTCAACTGGAGTGCAAACAGTTGAAATTTGTTGTGTTGTTATTGTTGTCCAAGCGCTAAGTCAAGTCTTGACTCTTGGCGATCCCATGAACTGTAGCACGCCAGGCTTCCTTGTCCTTCACTATCTCTTGGAGTATGCTCAAACTCATGTCTATTGAGTTGGTGATGTCATCCAGCCATTTCATCCTCTGTTGCCCCCTTCTTCACTTGCCCTCAATCTCTCCCAGCATCAGGGTCTTTTCTAATGAGTTGGCTCTTCACATCAGTGGCCAAACTACTAGAGCTTCAGCTTCAGTATCAGTCCTTCCAGTGAATATTCAATGTTCATTTCCTTTAGGATTGACTGGTTTGATTTCCTTGCAGTCCAAGAGACTCTCAAGAGTCTTCTCCAGCACCACAATTCAAAAGCATCAATTCTGTGGTGTTCAGCCTTCTTTATGGTCCAACTCTCACATCCACACATGACTACTGGAAAAACCATAGCTTTACAGAACATAAATGTTTGTTGGGCTCCCTAAGAATCTTTCAAAACATACTCTTTCAGAGTGGCTTTAATGCAGACAGACATGTGGGCATAGCTTTGTGGTTAATGGTCAATGCAGTCACTGAATCTTAGCAAAATAGCAGGAGGAGTAGGAGGCAGTGCCCTGTGGCTGACACACTGGCATGTATCTTGACCTGTAGGAAAGCCTCTCCAGGTGTCTGGCCTCTGGGAAGTTAAGGAAACTCAGTGCCAATCACAATACTCACGCTGGCACTGAAATCTGCCCACGGGAGAATTAGATGCTTGAATTTATCTGCCTACCTCACAGGGGTGTTAAATGGATTAAAGGCAATGATTATGAAATCCTGAAAACAAAAACCCTATGTAAGTGCTAAACAGTCTATCAGTGGTTATGTTCAGGACAAACCCGAGTATGAATTTTCCAGAGAAATGGGACAAACCCCAACTTTGAAAAGGAAACAGTTATGGAACATACTAGCAAAGTTTAATCTGCTTTGATTCTTAAAAGCTGACAATATGCAGGCACCCAGAAGGAAGTAGTATTTTTTTTGGAAACTGCCACACCCGTATGCAAAACACAACTGTAGAAATTTACTGATCTAACAGGCAGATTCTATGATGATTCCCATCTTGAATCCTTGCACAGACTACAAAAGTGTCCTCTAGCATTCACTCTAGGCAAAGGAAACCAGCAATGTTATTTATAGGCATATAAATGTTCCTTCAGAATACTCATGAATGTTTTCCCTTCACATAGAACATGTGTGGCTAGATTTATACTGCAAAGGTATATGTAGTCTTCCACTTTGCTGTCTTCATATTATTTTTACAATATAGCTGTGGTAATTAATGTTCAGAGGATGAAGCCTAGATAACTAGTCCAGAGAATGTACTATTCATAGAAGAGAAGAAATATTTTTCTATGTTGTTCATTCTGTTTGCAAGGATTAAGAAGAATTAAAATGGAAGGACACATTTTTGGTTCACCAAAAGGGCAATCAAGAAGAACCATCAGATCAACTGTATTTTATTCCTTTACACTGAATTGGATGAGGTCGAGAAGGGAAATTAATATTTAGTAGAGATCAAAGGTCAATTCATCAAAACACTTCTTTTGAAGGATCACTCTGAAGAATAAAAATCCGTGGATTTCATAGGCTCCACAGTAAGAACGTCTGGGTTCAAATTCTGGGTCTACCAATACTAACTGTCTGAGCAAGTTATTAAATCTCTCTGTGCCTCAGATTCCTCATTTGTAGAGGAAAATAGTACTCAGTGCTATAAAGTGGTTTTTTTTTTTAAGAAGTAAAACTAAAAATTGCGATTACTAATGGTCATCAAATGACCACTGAAAGCTTTCTCCCAATCAAAATCATGTGTGGCCTCAAGTCCAGGTATATTATGAAAGCAGTGGTAAAAGTAAGAGTTGCTGAAGACACAATTAAAAACAAACATTTATTGAGGACTTCCATAGACTAAATATTTGTGGTCCTCCTTAACATTTCTTTCCTTCTCAATCAACCAGTCACCAAAGCCTTTCCGTTTCATCTGCCTAATAGTTCTCAAACATGCCTACTTCTCTCCATCCTCACAGTACAACTTTGATCAAACCATCTAGTGAGCCTCCTAACGAAACTCTGTTATCAGCCTCCTCCATCATCCTCATATACCAGCAGAAGTATTTTCCTGAAATGAACCTCTGTTCACATCATTCACCTAGTTAAAAAGGTCTGATAGCTTCTTACTTCTCAGGAGATAGTTCAAAATATCTAACAAAGTTTAAAGATCTATGTGAAGCATTTATATTTGTCAGCCCTCCACATCCAAGGGTTTTGCATCCACATATTCAACTAACTGAAGATCAAAAATATTTGGGAAAAAAAATTCCAGAAAATTCCAAGAAGCCAAACTTCAATTTGCTGCACACAGGCCACCATTTACATTGTATTAGGTATTATCAGTAATCTAGAGGTAATTTGAAGCATACAGGAAGATGTGTGTAGGTTACATACAAATACTATATTTTTATATAAAGGACTTGAGCATATTCAAATTTTGGTATCCATTGTAGGGGAGGGTGGTCATGGAATCAGTCCCCCTCAGATACCAGATACAACTGTATATTCTAATTTAGCTGTTATGACAATCCTTAAGTTAATGAATAACTACTGTTCCAGGAAGAAAATGAAGCCTAGAAGGGTTATGGGCCTAGACAAAAGGGCTAAGTGCTGCATTTAAAACCTGAACTCAGGTCTCATCAGTCCACCAGAACTCCATCCTATAGCACCTCCCCCACAGAACAACAAGCTGATGTATTTTATACTAGTTTGTCCAGTTTTGAACCTAAAGATTGGTGGAGCTGACTGGAAAAATACACATATACTTAATGAGCCCACTAATTTATCTCCCCTCCTGTTTTATAAATAATCCACCACATGGAATCTCTTTTGATTCTTGTGTTCTCAGGTCTGTACTACATTGCCTTATTGATGAAATAAAAGTAATAGTATGAATTTAGAGAGTACTTTTTATTAGATATTATTAATAAAAGTATGACCTTAGGAGGTGAGGGAAAATGTTCACCTGACTCAGTCATGACAGGGTGCTTCCTCTGCTGCTTCTTCAAAAAAACAAAAGCATTCCTCCCTCTGATGCTCTTTTCACAAGGAGGCAGTGAGTGGATGGGACAAGACAGGGTCCTAGGTGTCCTAGTTGACAGCTCTTAGACTCACCAGCCACTTTTTCCCATTGATTTTGAATTCCCCCTCTAACATTTAGATTCCACTCTTTGTATTAAACAAGGAGGGAATAACAGTAATAACTAAGTCAATCATCAATGGCCTCCAGGATTTGGCTGAAGGGCTCATGGGTAGGTCTCCTGACTCCATTCAAACAATTTGATGGCTGAAGCCTAAGTTACGTAGTCATTTTTTCCTGGCCTATTTAAGCTACATTAGTAAGACTGAAACCTCCCCTAAGATTTAACCCCACAAATTTTAATAAATATATGACTTAGTAACTCTTTGGGGAAATAATTGTTTGCATAGACTCAGTTTTTGTCTTTGAGTCCTTAAATCCAAAAAAAGCCTGTGATACAAGGGAGATGGATTTGAAAATTTTTATGCAGGGAAGCATTACTGAAATCGTAACAAAATTAGATTTGGGAGGGAGGTTAGTCTATTTTTATTCATTGTGTAGAACACATAAGTATTTTACTTGGACCTACAGACCAACCTCCACCCTTCCCCCACCTCCCATAACACATACGCAAGTCTGCACATTTGTACACAGATACTGTGTGTGCTTCTCAGACCCCTGGATCACTAAAGAACTGCTAAAGGAAAGACATTCTACAGATCTGGTAGCCTTGACTTAAACCAAGGGCATGATTAATGGCCATGGTAGTTTTGTGATGTTTGGACAATGGTCTAGCGAAATTTTAAATATGATTTCAACATCATAAAAGGAAATTTAATCTATCAGCATTTATAAAAAACAATCCTTTAGCAGATACAAAATCTGACTTTTTAATTTATTTCCTAACATGTATGCACAAAATACTAAAGTTATTAAAATCTTCAAATTTTCATAAACTTTCTGTATTTCTTTCAAATTATAATTATTTTCTATTTTAGCTGAATGACATAAAACACTTCACAAACTTTCAAATGCAGTAATATACATCCCTAGAAGAGATTTTTCAACCTTTTTCAATTCCGTGTTCAATTTTCTCTTGATTGTTCTCTGTGTTACAACAATGTATTATCCTAAACCTATAGACTCCACTCCTCTGGTTTAAAAAAAAAAAGTGAATACTGTGTAACCTACAGGTTAACATCCCCTTTTATCAACAAATTCTTTGTGCTGTTATACAGTCAAGGAATTCACTCTGGACAAAGTTCACTTTTGTTTCTAGACCAATGTGCAAGCTACTCAACTTTTTCCCCTATATCAGCAGGACCTGCTTTTTGCAGGATTTCTTGGTCCTTTGAGTTTTGACAATTTAAGTATCTTTTAAAAATTATGTCAAAGTAAAAGACTGCTGAAGTTAACAGTCCAACACAGTTTGGATTCCCTTGACTTATGAAGAAAAGGCAGGGATTCTTGCCTTGCTGAATTAAATAGACATATCCTTCTTGTGATGTGTTTTCATTTAAGAAACAAATTCTCAATTTATCTTTTCAACTGTTCCAAACTCTCCCAACAAATATTTCATTTTTAATTGGCTTGACAGAATCGAAACACTATAAAATAGAGAAATAATTTAATAGAATAAAATTTCACATATAGTTTGACCATACCAACAAAGCCTATTGTTATTTTTTACATTTTTCCCATTTTCAATTTAAAAGCAGTTTTGCAAGGTTTAATTTTTAAAATGTAAATTCAATTTCCTTCTACAGAAGGCTGTATATGTTTCTCAATATATGATCATTTCAATTGATGTACCACAATTTAATTAACAGACTCCTTTGACACAGAACATTTAAATTACTTTAAAGTTTCAGTTATACAAAATGTGGCAATCATTTGTTCATATAGTTTCTCTGAAATTACATGCTTACAGTGAATTCTCAGATGACACTATTACTAGGCCCAGAGATGTAAATATTTTGGTAGCCTTTAATTTATATGAGTAACTGCTTTCCAAAAAAAGAAGGGAGGCAACACCAATCACAATGTCAGCATTAATTCATGTGCATACGAAGGGAACCACAGTCTTCACAGCATTGGGACAAAATTTAATGAAAAGTTTGGTAAATTTAGCTATAAAATTAACATTTTATTCCTTTTCTAGTAAAATTGACTTCTGATAAGGCTGTACCTTTCTGTTTCCCATTAATTCTTTTTATGAATATCTCTTTGTGAACCTAGCTTAATTTACCAATTAGATTTTTGGTACTATTTGAGAATGTGACTGAATTCTCTAAATGGGACAGTGATAAACTCCTGCCTATAACATCTTATACAAATATTTCTCAATAGCATTGCTTTCACTTATAGCTCTCCTCTGAATTTTAGCTTTCCAGTCTTTTGAAATTTTCATATAGTTAGGTTTCTTGCTCCTTCACTGTGTACATTATTCTCCATAAGCCGCCTGTGACTGTTTTCCCATCTCCACATTGAATGTTCACATGGACGTGTGGTGTTCTGACCATCACCACTGGGTTCTGCATTTATTATAAGACCTTTCTTCTACCTCCTTTGTTCTTCTTCAGTTACATACATATACAACAAAAGGAACTGGAAGTTGAGTTTGAGCACAGCAGCAACGTCTATCCAGACTGGGGTTCTATGGGTCCCCTGATAACTGAAATCATTCTACTTAGTTCTCCTCTGCCCCCACCCCTCCTTCCTCTGTCACCACTAGTTTCTCTAACATCTTGCCCACCTTCGTTAGCTACAATAAACACACAGACTCAACCAACAAGCATCTACCCCTTCTCTTCTATACCCTCACTTCACACTTCATGCCCAAACTCTGCTCTCCCTTAATCATTACAAGGCCCTCCCACTGAATCCAGGGAACCTCACCTTTGTTAAGAAAAGTCTTCTCTGGGCTCCAGCATTTTCTTACATGCTTTTCTGTCCTCTTTATACCAGCACACAGAGCTCTTTCTTCCTTTATCAGTGTTACCTAGGACAAGCTTTGTTTCCTTATGCTTTCACCACTTCACCATCTGTTGTTGTTGTTCAGCTGCTAAGTCATGTCTGACTCTTTGCGACCCCATGAACTGCAGCACACAGGCTTCTCTGTCCTTCACTATCTTCTGGAGTTTGTTCACACTCATATCCATTGAGCTGGTGATGCCATCCTGCCATCACATACTGTCTCCCCCTTGTCCTCCTGCTTCAATCTTTCCCAACATCAGAGTCTTTTCCAATGAGTCGGTTCTTTGTATCAGGTGGCCAGTGTAATGGAGCTTCAACATCAGTCCTTTCAATGAATATTCAGGGTTGAATTCCTTTAGGATAGACTGGTTTGATCTCCTTGCTGTCCAAGGGACTCTCAAAAGTCTTCTCCAGCATCACAGTTCAAAAGCATTAATTCTTCAGTGCTCAGGCTTCTTTATGGTTCAGCTCTCACATCTGTACATGACTACTGGAAAAACCTCAGCTTTGACTATATGGATCTTTGTCGGCAAAGTGATGTCTCTCTTTTAACATGCTGTCTAGGTTTGTCATAGATTTTTTTCAAGGAGCAAGCGTCCTTTATATTCCGTGGCTGCAGTAACCTTCCACAGTGATTTTGGGACTCCCCAAAATAAAATCTGCCACTGTTTCCACTTTTCCCCCATCTATTTGCCATGAAATGATGGGACCAGATGCCATGAATTTAGTTTTTTGAATGTTGAATTTTAAGCCAGTTTTTTCACTCTCCTCTTTCACTCTCATTAAACGGCTCTATAGTTCATCTTCACTTTCTGCCATTAAAATGGTATCGTCTCTTACCTCTTAATAATGCCCCACTTGAAGTTGTGACATTTGTTTATATGTGGACCTTCGGATTTCCATATACTAACTTTCAGGGAATTTGTTTATCTATCTGAATGAATTCAATATTTGGCTAACATTTGTCCACTATTCTGTCTGCTTCTAGTCTTAAAGACAACATTCTCCAAAACTAATGATTGAAGTTATCCTTCAAATGTTCACATCTCCAAAACTATCAACTCTAAATTCACATTAGCCATCTCTTAATTTATTGGTGTAAAACTGCAGATTTCATCAAATTTTCTACATAGAAAACATAGCCTAAAGCAACCACTAAAGTAACAAACAAAATGTGAGAGCTAGTAAGGCAATAAATGAGATAAGACAGAATTACAAAAAATAGTTTTAAAAAAGACAGGAAAAAGAGAAACAAGAATATATGGGACAGATAGAAAACAAACAGCAAGGTGATACATTCACATCTGACCATCAGTCATCAAATTAAATGCAGAAGGTTTAGATTCTTCAATGAAGAGACTGAAAATGATATGATTAGATTAAAAGCAAGACCCAAGTTCAGTTCAGTTCAGCCGCTCAGTCGTGTCTCTTTGCAACTCTTTGCAACCCCGTGAATTGCAGGGAGGCTGTCAAGTCCAAAATCTGCAAGGTGGGTCAGCAGACTAGAGACTAAGGAAAGAGTTGATGCTGCAGTTTAAGTCCCAAGGCCAGCACAGATTTCCTTCTTGCTCTGGGGAAGTCAGTCTAGCTCTGGGGAAGTCAGTCTTTGATCTATTCAGGCCTTCAACTGATTAGACGAGCCAAACTGCATTATATAAAGAACTTTACTCAAAGCCTGCTGATTTATATATTAATCTCATTATATACATATATATATATATAAACAGACACATTCACAGTTTGACTCAATGTTTGACTACATATCTGAGCACTGTGGCCCAGCCAAATTGACACATAAAACTAACTATCACAAACTATCACTGGCTTTAATAATTTCACTAAGACATGACTTGCTGTACTATCTCTTGTGCTTGTGGTTCAATGAATGACTTGGATTTGTTATTTACCTTCAAGATTGGTAACATTTCATTCATCATTTCTTCAATTATTTTTTCTATCCCTTTCTCTACACCCTCACCTTGATACATTAAAATATTAGGTAGGTGTTACTCATATATTAGGTGGATTGAAGTTGTTCTATAGGTCACTCCCCTGGGAAAGGAGTAGGACAAGGCTGTATTGTCACCCTGCTTATTTAACTTATATGCAGAGTACATCATGCGAAATGCCACGCTGGATGAATCACAAGCTGGAATCAAGACTGCCGAGAGAAATATCAGCAGCTTCAGATATGCAGATGATACCGCTTTAATGGCAGAAAGGGTGAAAGAGGAGAGTGAAAAAAGTGGCTTAAAATTCAACATTCAAAAAATGAAGATCATGGCATCTGATCCCATCACTTCGTGGCAAACAGAAGGGGAAAAAGTGGAAACAGTGACAGATTTTATTTTCTTGGGCTCCAAAATCACTGCGAATGGTGACTGCAGCCATGAAATTAAAAGACGCTTGCTCTTTGGAAGGAAAGCTATGACAAACCTAGTCAACATATTAAAAAGCAAGAGACATCACTTTGCTGACAAAAATCCCTATAGTCAAAGTTATGGTTTTTCTAGTAGTCATGTATGGATGTGAGAATTAGCCCATGAAGAAGGCCGAGTGCTGAAGGATTGATGCATTCAAATTGTGGTGCTGGAGAAGACTCACGAGGCATCCCTTGGACTGCAATGGATCAAACAAGCCAATCCTAAAGGACATCAACCTTGACTATTCACTGGAAGAACTGATGATAAACCTGAAGCTCCAACATGATGCAAACAGCTAACTCATTGAGCTTGATGCTGGGAAAGATGAGAGCAGAAGGAGAAGCGGGCAGCAGAAGATGAGATATATCCTATCTAGTGTCTCCCTTTCTCCCTCCCACCACTGCCTTGACATTGATATTGAAGTCGCTCAGTCGTGTCCGACTCTTTGCGACCCCATGGACTGTAGACTACCAGGCTCCTCCGTCCATGGAATTTTCCAGGCAAGAGTACTGGAGTGGGTTGCCATTTTCTTCTCCAGGAGATCGTCCCGATCCAGGGATTGAACCTGGGTCTCCCGCATTGTAGGCAGACGCTTTACCGTCTGAGCCACCAGGGAAGCCACCACTGCCTTACTTAATGGCTAAGAGTTAAATTCCTGACCACAGTATCAATGGTTTGCCAAGATTTGGCCACTGTCTATCTCTTGTGACTCCTGACATTCCACAAACCATGCATCGCAGCCATGTGGAAACGTGGTTCCCAGGAAGTAGCAACCTGTTTCAGGCCTCTCTGCCCCCCGAATCTTCTTTCTTCTTCTACCTCACTCTCTTATTCTTACCTCTTGGACAAGCCATGCATCATCCTTTCCTCCCACCAGTCCAAGCAAAGCTGATCACTCCTCCTTCTTTGTATATTTCTAGACACAAGCTTAATGTCTATTTGGCCAGTAGACTGACTCTCTGGAATGTTCACTAGAGTCATCCCCAGTTTCTAACCCTGGATCTAGCACATGGTGCTTGCTTGCGCCTGTGTCAGTTGCTAATTCATGTCTCACTCTTTTGTGACAACATGAACTGTAGCCTGCCAGGCCCCTCTTTCCATGGAATTTCCCAGGGAAGAAAACTGGAGTGGGTTGCCATTTCCTTCTCCAAGGTAGGTGCTCAAAGTAAGCTGTCTGCATGAAAAATCTTCTTAAGTTTTGCAGACAATGTCTCAGCCCACTCCTCCACAGTACCTCTGTTTTTCATTTCCTTCAACGATTCTTCCATAATTTCCTTTAATTAACACCTGTCTTTCCTTTCATTTTCAGGTGAAAAAGAGGAAGTATTGGGGGAGTGACAAAAGCTCTTGATAGCACTTTGAGCTGGATAATTCTTTTTGGTGGGGGCCCATCAATGTGTACTGTAGGATATTTAACAGTATCCTTGGCTTCTACACAAAAGAAGTCAGTCACACCTTCCTCCAGTTATAAGAACCAAAATGTCTCCAGACATTACCAAATGTCCCCTCAGGAGCAAAATGTGCCCAGACTGAGAACCACTGCCTAGACTGACTTTTCTAGGCCATCTCAGTGAACATGGTAAGCCTGACTGATGGTCCCTGTGCCTATCATCTTCCAAGGAAGAAGACAGAGATTATACTTGTACTGTGTAGGGAGTGTGTGACCAACACAAGAAGGTTAGGGTGACACCTCAAGCGAGAAGGACACTCAGTGGGTCTGAGATGAACCCATTTGTCACAGTACTAGGAGTCTAGGCTGCAGAGTTATTTTCTAACAACATTCTCCTGGCTTGATTTATTCAGTGGCACTGAAATGATCAACTAGAGGGATGGAAGGTACAATTTGATGCTATTAAGTCCTAATCACTCAGTCGTGTCTGACTCTTTGCGACCCCATGGACTGTAGCCTACCAGGCTCCTCTGTCCATGGGATTTTCCAGGCAATAGTACTGGAGTGGATTGTCATTTCCTTCTCCAGGGGATCTTCCCAACCCAGGGATGGAACCCGGGTCTCCCGCATTGTAGACAGACGCTTTACCGTCTGAGCCACCAGGGAAGAACAATGCTATTAAAGCTTCCTTTAAATACAGTTTGAAAAATAAGAGTATCTGAAAATAAATAATAAACTCACTGAACCATCTCAGTGAAATGAGGGGATCCCACCAAAGCACAGGAAGCAAAAGAGAGCATCTCAAGGTGGGAGGAAGAAAAGGACGAGGACCCTGGTGCAGTACCCACCTGTTGTTGAACAACGCTGTCAGGGCTTTCACTGCAGAGCTTGGACAGCAGGCTGGTCTTGCCAGAGCCCGTGAGGCCTATGCAGACCAGGTCATACTCTGGGCGTGCAGGCGGTGGACCCTTGCAGCAGAGTGCTCTAAAACACTGCCAAGAGAGGGGAAATATGGCCCTTTAATAAGACTGTAGAGGCAAAGCATAGTCACATTTTAAATCACATATTGAGAAGTAACCAAATAACCTATTCATTCTAAGGTGGAAAGGGGCCTTGATGGTGAGAGACCCGAGGATATCACCTTGACTGAGCAATCAAAATTAATATCCCAGGAATGAGACCCACAAGGAGTTGTAGACCCCCTCCTGCTGTGATGCGGGCACTGCAAGGGCAACATGTCATTGCACAATTTTCACGTCATCGCACAATTTTCCCGTCAAAAAACACGCCACAAGCATCCAAGCACCAGGAGGTCGGACACCAGCACTGTGAGGAGCATTCCGCAGGACAATTAGCCTGCTTGTCTCTAACATCTCAAAGAAAGGCTGAGGAACTGTTTCAGGTTAAAGAAGGCTAAAGAGATGTAATAATCACAATGCCTCCTGGACTGGATCCTGGATTAGGTGGAGGAAAAACACCATAAACCAACATTGTTGGGCAACAGATAACAGCTGAACAGAGACTGAATATTAGAACCTGCAATGATAGTATTGCATAAGGTTAAGCTTCCTGAATTTTATCATTGGACTATGGTTACCTAATGAATATCACTGTCCTGAGAAAACAAATAGTAAAGTGTTTAGTGATGAAGGGTCTTGACATCTGCAGTTAACTGGCTAAGAACATTTCTAAATCTCTACCTCCATCACCATCTCCACACCTAGATGGTGAGGAATGTAATAAAGCAATCATGGTATGTTAATGACGGAGGAAGCTGAGTAGAGTCTAAAGGAAATTCCATGTACTAGCCTTACAATGGCACCCCACTCCAGTACTCTTGCCCGGAAAATCCCATGGACGGAGAAGCCTGGTAGGCTGCATCCATGGGGTCACTAAGAGTCGGACACGACTGAGTGATTTCACTTTCACGCATTGGAGAAGAAAATGGCAACCCACTCCAGTGTTCTTGCCTGGAGTATCCCAGGGACGGGGGAGCCTGGTGGGCTGCCATCTCTGGGGTCGCACAGAGTCAGACACGACTGAACCGACGGAGGAGGAGGAGGAGCCTTACAATGCTTTAATATTATTTCAAAATAAAATTCTTTTAAAATCATTAAATCCAGTTCCCACATATATCACTGTCATCCTGACTTTTGAAACATTTTGTGCCTGCTTAGTCACTAAGTCATGTCTGACTGTTTGTGACCCCATGGACTGTAGCCTACCAGGCTCCTTTATCCATGGGATCCTCCAGGCAAGAATAGTGGAGTGGGCAGCCATTCCCTTCTCCAGGGGATCTTCCTAATCCAGGGATTAAACCTGGGTCTCGTGCATTGCAGGTGGATTCTTTACCATCTGAGCTACTAGGGAAGCCCAAAATGGGGTGACTGGGCTTCATCAAGGCTATCATCTAAATGAGATGAGAAACTGGGAAAAAGTATGTTGAAAAAGCAAAGTGACAGAAAAGGTTCCCTTACTGGTCAATTTTGTTAAAAAAACAAACAAACAAACAAACAAAAACATTGACTTCTTACATCTGGACAAAGAAAATCACATACCACCCTTGGAACTTCAACCAGCCTTCCTAAACCACCAAACAGAAGGAGTTCCACTTTTGGGAAAAGCAAATGAAATAAATAGCAACAAAAATCAAATAGCAAGAAAAATCCTCTTCTGATACAACCTAGAATTTTGCTTCAGATGAAATGACCTCAGGGTACTATGAACTAGTACTTGTTCTGAGATAGTTAAAAGACCAGGGGATTTGGGAGACCGGAAATCGTTCATGCAGTTTTTGGTCTTTCTACTTAATTGACATCTGCTTATTAGAGGCCACCTAGTTTATAAAGTATTTAGGCCCTGAAAGATGCATGAGAGGAAGGAGGAGACAGGGAGATGAGACGATGTAAATCTATTGACTTCTTGGTTCTTTGGAGATCATTAGAGAAAAGACCTATAAAAAGTCTGTGCTAATTCTTCTTACGCAGATGAAATATGAGGTCTAACGGACTGTCATACTCTTACAAATCAAGCTTGACTATGTCTCACCCTCACTTCTCATAGTCAGGAAGTCCTATCTGTACGACCTCTGAAATAACTCTAGAATCTATCTGCCTCTCTCCAGCCCAGGTCATTGCTGCTTGGACAACATCAAAATCCTCCAACCAGTCCTAGTACGTTAACCATTGCCCCCTCTATTCTCTTATGCAGCTGCCATTATGATCCTGGTGGTCTTCAGGGCCCTCCATGATCTGCTTCACCCAAGCTTCCAGCCTCATCTCTGTAACTCTCCATCTTAATCCTCCACTTCCAGTAACACTGACCTTCTGGCATTGCACAGCATTCAACACATGCCATTCCCTTTTCCCCCAACTTTTGGTGTGGTGAACGCTTCACTGACTTTCAGGTTCCAGTTAAAGAACCACTTCCTCAGCGCTGCCTGCTCTGCTGCTAAGAGTATGTGAGCAATTTTGTGTCAAGCTCTCAGAGCACATTTGTTGTCAATTCATCACACAGACAATTAGCTTCTTATCTATCACCAGACTGTGGGAACCATATCTGTCCATCTTCATCTCAGTATCCCCAGTGCTTAGTGGAGACCACAGCATAGAATCCACTTTCAATGAATCACTACTGAATGACATTTAAATATCATCTAAGAAAGGAGAAAAGAAAATGTAAAGGTTAACAGGAAGCTTGATCGATGCTCTCTGGGCACCTCATACTTCAAGAAAATAGTGTTAACAATGAGAAATACTAGACTTTTTCATTTCTCTCCAATGCCAGAAGTTTTAGCCCAGTTCCCAAGAGTGATTTTGACTGCAGGACCTACTTTCTTGGTATGATAGAACTTTTTGTCCTAAATTCACTTTTCCTTGGCTTTTAAGAAGCTCTGCCTACTTCTGGTAAATTCTATGATCATCTACTCATGTTCTTCATGGATTTATTAAACTCTAATCATATTTCTTCTCAGTCTTTTCAAGTCTGAGAAGTCCTAATTATTTCAGTCTGTCTTCATATAGCAAACCCCTCCCACTCCTCCACCAGATTAGTGGCTTTTCTCTGGCCTTACTTGAGCTCAATTTTGCCTTTCCTACAAGATTAATGACTAGAACTACAAAAAGTATCCTAGATGCCAGTACATCACATCCCAGATTCGTAGGAAGGTTGGCTGATGTCAGACTTTTTGCAAACTTTTTCTTACCCATAAAAGAAAGAAGTCCCCTGGACTCATGATGAGAGTTTTCCTGAGAGACAGATATATATATGTATGCATCCCCTCAAAGACTGGCCAGCAGCTTTGCACTAAGAAGAGCTCTGCCAAGTTCAGCTATGACAGATAACACCACTAGTATCTCTTACTGGGTTGCTTTGATCTTTTTGGGAAAAGAGGGGAGAGAACCCATTCCTGCTCTAAACACCCCCATTTGGGCTCAGCTCCTCTACTGAAATTCCCGTGAACCATCTCTTGAAAAGAAGATTGACCCACCTAACCTGGCCCAAATGGTCATCAATCTTAAATACAAGATGAAATTGCAGGTGACTGACAAACTAGCCAATCTGATCACAAGACCACAGCCTTGTCTGACTCAATGAAACTAGGCCATGCCATGTGGGGCCACCCAAGACAGACAGGTCATGGTGGAGAGTTCTGACAAAACGTGGTCCACTGAAGAAGGGAATGGCAAACCACTTCAGTATTCTTGCCTTGAGAATCCCATGAACAGTAGGAAAAGGCAAAAAGGTAGAACACTGAAAGATGAACTCCCCAGGTTGGTGGGTGCCCAATATGCTACTGGAGATCACGGAGAAATAACTCCAGAAAGAATGAAGAGACAGAGCCAAAGCAAAAACAACACCCAGCTGTGGATGTGACTAGGGATGGAAGCAAGGTCCAATGCTGTAAAGAGCAATACTGCATAGGAACCTGGAATGTTAGGTCCATGATCAAGGCTTCCAATCAAATCAGAAGTAGTCAAACGGGAGATGGCAAGAGGGAACATTGACATTTTAGGAATCAGTGAACTAAAATGGACTGGAATGGGTGAATTTAACTCAGATGACCATTATATCTACTATTGGGGGCAGGAATCCCTTAGAAGAAATGGAGTAACCATCATAGTCAACAAAAGAGTCCGAAATGCAGTACTTGGATGCAATCTCAAAAATGACAGAATGATCTCTCTTCGTTTCCAAGGCAGACCATTCACTATCACGGTAATCCAAGCCTATGCCCTGACCAGTAATGCTTTAGAAGCTGAAGTTGAACAGATCTACAAGACCTTCTAGAACTAATACCCAAAAAAGATGTCCTTTTCATTATAGGGGACTGGAATGCAAAAGTAGGAAGTCAAGAACACCTGGAGTAACAGGCAAATTTGGCCTTGGAGTACAGAATGAAGCAGGGCAAAGGTTAATAGGGTTTTTCCAGGAGAACGCACTCGTCATAGCAAACACCCTCTTTCAACAACACAAGAGAAGACTCTATACATGGACATCACCAGATGGCCAACACTGAAATCAGATTGATTATATTCTTTGCAGCCAAAAATGGAGAAGCTCTATACAGTCAACAAAGACAAGACCAGTAGAGGACCAGATCAGAAACTCCTTATTGCCGAATTCAGACTTAAATTGAAGAAAGGGGGGAAAACCACTAAACCAGTCAGGTATGACCTAAACCAAATCCCTTATGATTATACAGTGGAAGTGAACAACAGATTAAAGGGACTAGATCTGATAGAGTGCCTGATGAACTATGGACAGAGGTTCATGACATTGTACAGGAGACAGGGATCAGGACCATCCTCAAGAAAAAGAAATGCAAAAAAGCAAAATGGTTGTCTGAGGAGGCCTTACAAATAGCTGTGAAAAGAAGAGAAGTGAAAAGCAAAGGAAAGAAGAAAAGATATTCCCATTTGAATGCAGAGTTGCAAAGAATAGCAAGGAGAGATAAGAAAACCTTCCTAGCCAGCAATACAAAGAAATAGAGGAAAACAATAGAATGAGGAAAGACTTGAGATCTCTTCTAGAAAATTAGAGATCCCAAGGGAAAATTTCATGCAAAGATGGGCTCAATAAAGGACAGAAATGGTCTGGACCTAACAGAAGCAGATATTAAGAAGTGGCAAGAACACACAGAAGAACTGTACAAAAAAGATCTTCAAGACACAGATAATCATGATGCTGTGATCACTCACCTAGAGCTAGACATCCTAGAAAGTGAAGTCAAGTGGGCTTTAGAAAGCAGCACTATGAACAAAGCTAGTGGAGGTGATGGAATCCCAGTTGAGCTATTTCAAATCCTAAAAGATGATGCTGTGAAAGTGCTGCACTAAACATGTCAGCAAATTTGGAAAACTCAGCAGTGGCCACAGGACTGGAAAAGGTCAGTTTTCATCCCAATCCCAAAGAAAGGCAATGCCAAAGAATGCTCAGACTACCGCACAGGTGTACTCATCTCACAAATTAGTAAAGTAATGCTCAAAATTCTCCAAGCCAGGCTTCAGCAATACATGGACCATGAACTTCCAAATGTTCAAGCTGGTCTTAGAAAAGGTAGAGGAACGAGAGATCTAATTGCCAACATCCAACTGGATCATCAAAAAAGCTAGAGAGTTCCAGAAAAACATCTATTTCTGCTTTATTGACTATGCCAAAGCCTTTGACTGTGTGGATCACAAGAAACTGTGGAAAATTCTGAAAGAGATGGGAATCCCAGACCACCTGACCTACCTCTTGAGAAACCTGTAGGCAGGTCAGGAAGAAACAGTTAGAACTGGACATAGAACAACAGACTGGTTCTCAATAGGAAAAGGAGTACATCAAGGCTATATACTGTCACCCTGCTTATTTAACTTATATGCAGAGTACATCATGAAAAACACTGGACTGGAGGAAGCACAAGCTGGAATCAAGACTGCTGGGAGAAATATCAATAACCTCAGATATGCAGATGACACCACCCTTATGGCAGAAAGTGAAGAAGAATACAGAGCCTCTTGATGAAAGTGAAAGAGAAGAGTGAAAAAGTTGGCTTAAAAACTCAACATTCAGAAAACTAAGATCATGGCATCCGTTCCCATCACTTCATGGCAAATACATGGGGAAACAGTGGATGACTTTATTTTTCTGGGCTCCAAAATCACTGCAGATGGTGATTGCAGCCATGAAATTAAAAGACGCTTACTCCTTGGGAGGAAAGTTTAACCAACCTAGATAGCAAATTAAAAAGCAGAGACATTACTTTGACAACAAAGGTCCATCTAGTCAAGGCTATGGTTTTTCCAGTAGGCATGTATGGATATGAGACTTGGAGTATAAAGAAAGCTGAGTACAGGAGAATTGATGCTTTTGAACTGTGGTGTTGGAGAAGACTCTTGAGAGTCCCTTGCACTGCAAGGAGATCCAACCAGTCCATCCTAAAGGAGATCAGTCCTGGGTGTTCATTGGAAGGACTGATGTTGAAGCAGAAACTCCAATACTTTGGCCACCTGATGCGAAGAGCTGACTCATTTGAAAAGACCCTGATGCTGTGAAAGATTGAGGGTGGGAGGAAAAGGGGACAACAGAGGATAAGCTGGTTGGATGGCATCACCGACTCAATGGACATGAGTTTGGGTAGGTTCCAGGAGTTGGTGTTGGACAGGGAGGCCTGGCGTCTGCAGTTCATAGAGTCGCAAAGAGTAGGACATGACTGAGTGACTGAACTGAACTGATTGCCATATATTGCCCAGTTTCAATCATTCATATGCCAATATTACTCAACATATTTTGGAAAACATTCCAGAATTTTATCTTCATGTTCTTTTTAAATTCCAGAGTGTAAAAACTTTGCAGCCAAACCCCAAATATCTACATCATCTGCTCATTTATTCTAGGTCACCTAAGACATGGGTAACATGAAAGGCAATTGAGGAGTGACATTCTACTCTACTCCTGTCTTTTATCTTGTCTCTCTGTCCTCCTATGATGCCATCTCCACTCCATGTGTTCAGCCTGGTAAAGACACCAATATAATATTTCCCCTCTCCCTCCAATCTCTTACTTGAATTTCAGGCTCTGTATTTCAACTGTTCTGAAAGAATCCAAACTAAATCCGAATAAAACAACCCACTCCAAAAACACAGGCTATAGAGATAAGACATTTTGGAACATAAAAATCATAAAGGTTAAACTGACAGTTATTATAAGACAGTATCGTTGAAATAAGTCACAGACTCTTTGGGTGTTTATTTGAAATAAATGAATCCAGTGGTTGGCAGGGTTAGTGTCAGATTTGAAGCCAACAAAATAAGATGCTTAAAACTATGCTACTTCAAATGGGGGAAGAATGTTCATGTTTTTTGAGTCAGTCCCTAAAAACTACAGTTTTCACTTGGTTTTCACTTTAATACTTAATGAAGCTTTGGATCTCGTAGTCAATTTACTTAAAATTACTCATTTTGGCCTCTAGACTATACTGTACCAAAGTTCATTGTGTCTGTCTCGTAAAGCAGCCCGTGCATTGTTAAGAGTAAGCCCCTTTCAGTGGTGTACAATGCTAAACACAAAGCTGTCGGCTGTCCTGACAGCACACAGAAAACTCAGGCTTCATTCCCAGGCCAGACACTGCGGCATTGTATGATTCTGTGCAGGCCCATAAACCTAGCCGGCTTCAGTCTCCCCATGATTAACCAGTAACGTTTTAATACCATCAGCCACTTCCTTTCTTTAGGTGGATGTTATGAGGCATTAGTTCAATGCATTATGCTACAAGATGGTAACATACAAGTAGGTAAGTGTATTTATTACCTTACCTCATCTCACTAAGGTATCTTAGATGATTGTCATCTCTCTTGGGTAAGGGCCCAGCAGTCCACCATGCAGCCCAATCTATGGTACTTCCCCTCCACTGGCCCACAGCTGCCTCCACATGCTCCATGCCACCCCAGTCCAACCAAAGACACTAAAAGACACAAAGCTTAACCTTCTCTTGCAGCTGGGAATAGAGAACAGGCTGAGCCCACATGGAGGATGCCAGCAGACAACCAAGTCACGGTCTCTTGCTTAGACTGCTCAGGTCATAGGTCTGTTCACACAGGGTCTGTTATGACTTGCTCCTTACCAAAAGAACCAAGTCTCTCTCTTATCATGTTCAGATGCAGGTTGTTTCCTGCCAGCTTCCATTTACAAGCTTCTACCAACACTGTATATGAGGAAACGGTGAGCCAGTCTCTTGAGAGAGGGCCAAGACTGAATCCCCAGTAGTAACTCTGTGTTGTAGACTCTGGACAAATTGTATACGCCTGAGCTGAAAGGCAGACTAGCCAAAAAGCCTAAGCCAAAATATTCAAGAATATTTTCTTGAAGGAGGATGATCACATACATGTATCAGGGGGAAAAAAAATAAGCAAAAGATTAAATCGCCAGGGTACAATGAGAAGTTGTATTTCAGCCTGGTGGTCTAGCACCAAGGCAGCAAGATTTTCTTAAAATATCCCCATTTCTGCTGGGGACAGTACCAGACATTGGTAAACTCACTGAACAACTGTTCAACAAACTGACGCTGTAAAGCGCTAAGGAAACACTTACCATATATCACTTTTCCCTGTTCATCTCTACCTTAATGATGCCAGCCATCCTCCAAATCACTCTCTAGTCCCTCAAATAGCTGGAGCACCTCATGTTTCTATGCCACCCAGCTCCCGTGTACTCAGAAAGAAAGGCTCGTCCTCTTCTCTACTTGACAAATTTCTGTTCAAAGTTCTGCTCAGGTGACATCTCCTCCAGAAGGTCTCCAATTCCATCAGAGAGAACTATTCCTTTCTTCCACTCCTTGGTCCTTTAACATACTTTCAGCACTGTGGTTAACATTATACCACATATATTTTTTTCCTGACTTCTACAAGAATTATTAGATAACAGATTTATGCACAATGATCCAATAATCCCTGGTCTGATTACTCGGTTAAAAAGTTTAATTTTACAGCCACCCAGGGTGGCTAAGCACCAAAGCAGAGAGGCAGAGCTGTCATACAATTCACATTTCTAGACAGAGTCCTGCTCGAGATCCTCCCCTCTGGCACTGGCCCTTGCACTGCCAGTATCACTTAATCCCTAGCCTCTGAGGACATGGCATTTGTTTCAACTGATGCTCTGTTTTTCATCTTGAATACATGACTTTATTCTGTACATGATTTCAATTTGATTGAGGCTCTACAGAGGTAGAGTTCCTGGAAAATTTTCTTCTGTCTGTGTTGGGGATTCCCATAGCCATATAATCACTGCCCAAGCACCATACTATCTCCTCCTTATTTATCAATAAAACAAGTCTTGCCAAACAAAACCCAGAGGTTTCCTATGGTGGATGACTACATCTTTCTCTGGAGCCCTCAGATGGGGCCTAGCACTTTGCTTAATGAATATTTGTCAGATTAACAAAAAATTAGTTAATTGGTACCTAAAAGCAAGAGAAAAGTCACCCATAACTTGGATATATTTCTTAGGTGGTTTTGTTTCAAAACCAGAGAGACACCTATATATACATTCTGACCTTCATCAACTCTCACAATGACAAAAAAGATTTTGAAAAGAAGTCAATTTCTAGAATGTTTTCTAATGCTAAATACGTTCACTGAAAAAAATATTAAGTGTGTTAATATACAAAACTATAATTTTAAAATATTTCCCAAGTCTATAATAATAAAATATGGGTCCATCTTTTGAAAATACAACCAAACGTTTATAGAGCCTGAAAGAACTGCTTAAACTCTGAAAAAGACATGAGGAAGAATTGTGTCCTAATAACACAAAAATAAAACCAAAGGTGATCAGTACTATATTAAGCACAAGATATAAAGGATTTGTGAGTGTTAATTCACTTACTCCTGGGAACAACCCAATGAGAAAAGTACTTTGCACTTTCCATTTTAAGATGGGAAAAGGGAGGCCCAAAGAAGTTAAATATGGTTGTTTAAGTGGAACCAGGATTTGAACTCTGGCAGTCGTCTGGCTCCAGAGGAATTTTCTGAGTGACGGGAATGAAAAGCCTCTAATACCCGAGGGTCTGTCATACAGAGGCGAAATTAGGGGCATTCGTGAATAGGGCAATGTATAGATACGAAACTATGCCAGACAGTTTGTAAGAGAAAGAGTTGGGGCTCCAACCAGGGCCATTCGGCTCCAGAGCTCTTACTCATGTCCTCTTGGCCTTGGTAGGGCCACGTCTGGAGTCAGGGAGGTCGTCCCGAGGGAGTGAAGGGAGGCTTTAACAAGCCTGCCTGTGTAACTGGACAGATGCCTGGCAGAGGAAGGGGAAGACGTGAGTCTCAGTGCTGCTTCCTTCCTTGCACTGTCCCATTCATGGCTGAAGCACCTTCCATTGCAGGCAGAAAACTGCATCCTTCTTCCAGTTAAAGGAACTGGGTTCCTTCAGGCTGACTTAGGGAGCAGGGAAGGAGGGGGAGCTGGCTGGGGTGGAAGAAAAAAGGACGCTGGAGGGCTGCTAGCATCTTTTTCCTGCTGTTTGCTTCTTGCATTTAACTCTTTTTTTGTCCTTTGGAAAGGTCAAAGCCTGTCTCTGACGAAAAGCCCATGCTAACGGCAGAGATTTCTGATTCTGAGCATGGTAAATAAGGCGGAAAAAAACCTCTAAAGGAAGAGTCTTCAAATTTTTTCCTTTAAAATATATGTGCATGTAAATTATACTTTAATAAAGTAAATAAAACAAGCAAATACTACACAAAATAAAACATGTCAGGGAAGAGTATAGGAGAAAATACATGAATAAACTGGGCTGTTTGGAAATCCACGTCAAAAAGACAGCCTATATGAACATGCAAGCTCTTAGCTAACCCTTTCTTTCCATATGCAAGAAGAAAAATGAATTTCAGAAATGCTCTGATGTCTGGGATTACATAGTAGGTCTTGCAAAAGATGTGAGAAGAATATAAATTCAAAATGGCACCCACAGCTACAGAAATAATCAGCAGGGTGTCAGAGTGCTGTGAAGAGGCCCTTGATCACCAGGCAGATCCCAGCAGACGACTCCTCTCCATGTTACAAGGGCAATCCACTTTTTGAGGTGAAAAATCCTGTGGCCCTTTAAGACCCTAGTGGGGAAAAAACAATAAATTGTTTTTACATAAGATGGGTCAAACCTTTCGGCCATGCAGGCTGCTCTGAGCTCACAGATGAAGGCTTTGGCCCAGAATTGTCTCAGGGCTGAGGCTTCTGTCCAATACATCACACTGCCTCAGGACACTAAGTCTGTCTTTGCCTTCCCCTTTGTATTTCTCAATCCACATTCCTTTTTGGGGTGAAATACTCCATTATTTCTGCTTTGTTCTGGGCTGTCTCCTGTCTCTGTCCCTATTAACTCGTGGCAACAAAAGAAACAAACAGAAGCAGGGGATTTCATGCTTAGCAGCTACAGACATTGGCCTCACGGCTTTGCAGAGGGGCAGACATTTGAGACTTTGAATGGAAGAGAGTGCCGCGGCGTTGAACCAGACCAGGGGCCCACGTGGCTCCCAGTCTGCGCATCAGTCATCCTGATAGTGGTATTCACAAGTCCTAGTACACGTATTTCCAGATAAGCCACAAGTCGAGTTTTAAAAGGTAAGGCGTGTATCTGATAATTAGACTAAAGGAACTCTAATTCAAGATTCTCCTATATTCTAACAATCCATAATTTTAGGTCTTCTCATGTAAGAAATAATTAGAGGGATATTTTTCTATAAATAAAAATGAAGAAACTCAAAGAGGAAGCTAAGTAGAATATAAACATCTTTCTTGTTTTTAAGATATAGTTTTTCTTTTACAATGGCTGGACAGAGTATCTAATTTTTCTAATGAGAGAATTATCCAATAAAATTAGCAGTAAATTCCCCAGGTATGACTGTATGTAATGATACAAGCTAAATGCATATTCATAGATGTATACAAATCAGGGCTTCACCTGGGTCATTTTCAGATAATTTATTATGTTTTCCCCTAAAAAGCAAAGAGATACAACTTTAGTTGAACATTAAAGAGACAGTAATACATTTTGTTTTGAACCTCTTTTTTGGTCACTTTCTAAACAGTTTTTCTAAATGAAAAGTAGGGCATAAAAATACACTCACTACCAAAATCATATTTCTATTCCTTAGCAATGGCATTTTTCTATACTCTTAGGAAAAATCAGAGGATGCAAATATTTTAAAAGAGCTAGAATCCCTAGGTAGATCTTCAAGTGAGTTTACGGGTCATCTAAAAATCTCCCAGGAAAAATCCCAACAAAGCAGATTCTCTCTGCTCTTCATGATTTTGGAACTGGAGATGGGAAGCCTTGGAATAGTCAACAGGAAAACAAATCAAACTGAAGTTGTTTTACTTGTAGACCTGAACAGTGGAAATCCTATTTCATATTTTGGAACCATATAGCATTTCTTCACTTAACAACCTTTAGGCTCCAAGAAGATGGAGCTCTGCCTCACAGAGCTCTCAGTCACCAATTCCTCTAAATCTGCCCAGTTTGGTCTCTACCATCTCCCTGTTCCTTTCCAGCCCTACAGCCACTATCAGGGTGTCACCGTAATCTCCTGGAAAACACACTGTCTCTTCCATAATTGGTGTCCTTACTTCGGGTCTTATCCAACTCTGTCTGCTGCTGCTGCTGCTAAGTCACATCAGTTGTGTCCGACTCTGTACGACCCCATAGATGGCAGCCCACCAGGCTCCTCGGTCCCTGGGATTCTCCAGGCAAGAACACTGGAGTGGGCTGCCATTTCTTCTCCAATGCATGGAAGTGAAAAGTGAAAA
The DNA here is from genome assembly GCA_006408695.1 of Aepyceros melampus. NCBI lineage: Eukaryota > Metazoa > Chordata > Mammalia > Artiodactyla > Bovidae > Aepyceros > Aepyceros melampus. Next base: position 266,973 of record SJXQ01004048.1, on the reverse strand, counting down.
TGAAGTCACTCAGTCGTGTCCAACTCTCCGCAACCCCATGGACTGTAGCCTACCAGGCTCCTCCACCCATGGGATTTTCCAGGCGAGAGTACTGGAGTGGGGTGCCATTGCCTTCTCCCCAACTCTGTCTACAGAATGCTAATAATGATCTTCCTAAAGCACATCAATCATTCCCATGATGTAAAATCTTTCTGTGGCTACCATGCTGTTGTTCAGTCGCTAACTCGTGTCCAACTCTTTGCAACCCCATGGACTGCAGCACACCAGGTTTCCCCGCCCTTCACCATCTCCCAGAGTTTGCTCAAACTCATGTTCAGTGAGTTGGTAAAGTCATCTAACCATCTCACCCTCTGTCACCCCTTCTCCTCCGGCCCTCAATCTTTCCCACCATCAGGGACTTTTCCAGTGAGTCAGCTCTTCACATCAGGTGGCCAAAGTATTGGAGCTTCAGTATCAGCCCTTCTAATGAATATTCAGGGTTGATTTCCTTTAGGATTGACTGGTTTTTTCTCCATGCAGTCTGAAGGACTCACAAGAGTCTTTTCCAACACTACCAATAGCTGTCAGGAAAATGACCAAACTCCTTATCTGAGCAGATAGGCTCTCGATGATCTGGACTTTGCTTTATTTCTGGCCTTCATTGGTTGTTAGAGGGATGACATGACATAATGTTCATAATGTTTATAAAGTGTCCAAACCAGGGTTCAACATAGTCCTCGTGCCAACCACACAGATTTATTTGCAGTTCCTGACCCAGCCTCCTTCATGCTCCAGGTCAAAGGAGGTGACCTTCTGCCTATACATCATTTTCCACTATCTCCCTCTGGCTGGCACAGAGCTATCCTTTAAAATTCAGCTACATGATCATTATTTCCAGGAAGACTTCTACAACCCTTAATCTGATTGAGATGACCTTCTTTAAACTCCCTTAGCACCTTTTCTGTTCCACTGTCCTAATATTCACTGTTCTATAGAATAAAGGTGATCTTTTAGTCAATGTTCCCCCACTGGGCTTGGAGCACTTAAATGCAGGTTCCACTTCTGATTCAGTTTTGGACCCTAAGTGTCTGGTACAGCATTTATCATGTGGTAGAATATGTTCCCCAGTAATTCACCACACGGCTTGATTAAGTGCATGGTCAGACAAGCCTGACATCCAAACCTATTACAATCTGAATGTTACTTCACCGATACCTGTTTCCTAATCTAGAAAGCAAGGGTCATCTCAAAGGATTGTTGGGAGGAGTAAATGAGATTCTATACATTAAATACTCAGAACGGTATTCAATAACAGGCATTATTATCACTGTGATTGTGGTTACTAGACTTTTCACTTAGAATAGTGCTTTCTCAAAAACTGATTTTGTGACTACCCATCAGGCTCTTCTCACAGTGTACAACTCAAGATAACTCAGGGTTTGGATTTATTTTATTTGCCCATCTGGTCAAAGATCTGATTTGATATGGTAAGTATGAAAGGTGGCTAATCACAAAAACAGTTCTTTCAATTTGCTATAAAAAGTGATCTTACGTAATCTGATGCAGAGTGGGGCCATCACTAGATTTTTTCTTCCTGAGAGGAGAAACAGCTTTTAAACATGACTGGTCTATCTTAACAGTTAAATCAATTCTCTTTGATTATGAAATCTCCTGCTATGTCTATGCAGACCTAGACAAAAGCACACTATTGGCGAGGGGAGGGGGCGGGTGGTGGTGTCCCTAATTCTTGAGCATCCTCCAATCATGCCGCTTTAGCTGCTGACAAAGACAAACGTTTACTATGGTCTAACTCAGAAGAGTCAATACAGTGAACTAGATGTTATCTCGCCTCACACATCAACACACGTGTCAGACAGACTCTGATTGCGAAGTCTGTTACTGGTGATGAGAGAGGCAGAGAGGGCACAGCTGGATATTTCAGATCCACAGCTGAGCTGGCAGCAGTGGTAGTCAAGCCACCTTCTCACTTTAGAAGCTGGAATGAATCTGAGAGAGTTATTTAAAGGTGTGTTTTATTAAAGAGACACTTTAGAAGACTGTCAAACTTCACAAACAAAGGCTGAATACACAGATTCAAGCAGTTCTACTTGGGGTCATCTATGAAATATCAATGGATTTCTTTCCACCACAAATAACTGATCAAAAATGAAGTACTGACAAACATAATCTTCTGTCCCCTCAAAAGATTAGAAGTAGCAATGTGGACTTAATTTATATCATAAACATTTTTACTGTTTGCTTTTATTCCCTGGAATCAATACAGCCACAGATACCTTAACTTATGTTCCTGTGTATATTACATAGATGGTACAGGTGCTATATCACAGGCTGGTGAAGACAATAGAGGGATCCAACGAGCCTGACATATTTAACTGGGGTCTTACTTGAATGAAGTCTCAACAAATCAAGATTTTTTTTTCCTTCAAATAAAGCACTCTCTCTCTATTCAAAGGAGATCGCAAGCTACCAGGAAAACATGATACTTGATCATCATTAAGTGTTTTAAAAAGGATGTCCTCCTTTTTCTTTTGTACCAGCCAAGGTTCTGTTTGCAAATACCAGAAAAGTGATTTATTGGAAGGTTATTGATAATTCACAGAACAAACCAGAAGACTAAAAAATTGCTAGAACCAATACAGTCTACAGTAATACTGCAACAACCATTAATTAGTACAGGAGTCACCACTTGTACTAACTGCTTGGCATCCTGTACTGAACTCCACTGCAACATAAGAATGACCTCTAACTACTCCAACTGGGTACCTCTGACCATCAAGCTAGAGCGTCCAACTGGCCAAGCCTTGGTTACATTCTGGAGTCCTGGCTGCCAGGGCTTCTCCCTACTCTTCAGCATTGAAAGAAGTAAGCCCTGATTCCAAGCTCTGGTGGGATCTGTCCCTAAATATTCATTTTCAGGGCAGTTAAAAACAACACCAACTACACATTTTGTTCTTTGGCCCAACAGACAATAGACAATAACAATTTGGAGACCTAAATTAGACAGAACAATGTTTGTTGATCTTCCAACTCCATGGACTTATTCTGATGGAATATGCCAGTCTTGGGCAGAGGGCAAGATGAAAGCTAGTAGAAATATCTAAGCCTGGATTTTCCTGAGCTAAATGTTATATCCTCTCAGTGTCCCATTTGTGTGCTCTTATTTAATACACAGCTTTGCAACATGCATTCTCTTCTTTCGGTCCATCAGTTCAGTTGCTCAGTTAAGTCCAACTCTTTGTGACCAATGGACTGCAGCATGCCACGCTTCCGTGTGCATCACCAGTCCCCAGACATCGCTCAAACTCATGGCCATCGAGTTGGTGATGCCACCCAGCCATCTCATCCTCTGTCACCCCCTTCTCTTCCTGCCTTCAATCGTTCCCAGCATCAGGGTCTTTTCCAAGGAGTCAGTTCTTCCCATCAGGGGCCAAAGTATTGGAGTTTCAGCTTCAGCATCAGTCGTTCCAATGAATATTCAGGACTGATTTCCTTTAGCATGGACTGGTTGGATCTCCTTGCAGTCCAAGGGACTCTCAAGAGTCTTCTCCAATACCACAGTTCAAAAGCATCAGTTTTCAGTGCTCAGCATTCTTTATAGTCCAACTCTGACATCTGTACATGACTACTGGAAAAACCATAGCTTTGACTAGACAGACATTTGCTGGCAAAGTAATGTCCCTGCTTTTTAATTGCTGTCTACGTTGGTCATAGCTTTTCTTCCAAGGAGCAAGTGTCTTTTAATTTCATGACTGCAGTCAACATCTGCACTGATTTTGGAGCCCCCCAAAATAAAGTCTGTCACTGTTTCCATTGTTTGCCTATCTATTTGCCATGAAGTGATGAGACCAGATGCCATGATCTTAGTTTTCTGAATGTTGAGTTTTAAGCCAACTTAAAACTGTCCACACTTCTACCTATAAATTATATGTAAAAAGATGGGGGCTGGCTACGTCTGTGTAGGAAGCTGATGCCTGATGGCTCTTATGTCCAAATTTGCACGTTCTTGCTTTCTTTTCAACTTTAATATCTTGTAGGAGGAAAATGGGACAGTGTGTGTAGCACCTAGCTTTTGTTCATTAAGAACAAAACCTCAATCAGATAGTCTGTGCTATTGCTTGTCTAAGATATAGATTCCCTAAGGATATATGACTCAGCTTTAAAAAAAAAATAAAATCAGACCACTCTGGTTTTCTACATTTATCTAAGTAGTTCTTCAAATCTCTTTTTCCTAATTTGCAAATCACACCATAACTGTGAAGCAACTGTTACAAAAAACTACTAATCAGGAACATATAAAAAAACCAAAACTCAAAACAAAAAAACACAGTGATCATATTCATGGTTAATAAAAAATGTTTTAAAATCAGAGTCTTTAGCTGACAAATTCAGCTTTCCTCCAAAAAATAAAATCTGAAAGGTTATAGTAAACCAGCATATTAAAAAATTAACAAAAATCAAAACCAAAAACATAGTAGGGGGAATGAGGTTGGAAAGAAAAGGATTAGACAAAGGTATGTGCTTAAAAATAGGTCATTATGCCTCATTTCTTTGGTGAATCTGTGGAAGTTTTATGACACTCATCCAAGGAATTACGACTCCACCTGAACAGACTATCCCCTCCATATTTCTCCAAAGGAGGAAAGGGCATACACTCATGACTATTTGAACTGCTAGAATCGATTTTATAAACACTACAACAGAGGATATAAAGGTCCTCAAGGGAACTGTTCATGGACGAATTAGAGACAGTGTTGGCAGAGGTAAAATATTAATCACCAAAAGAGTACATAAAATGTATCTGAGATGATCAGGGCTCACCTGGGGACCACACAAGGGGAATAAGATATCACCAGAAAAAATGCAAGTATTCTCTGCTAGTAAAAACCTGAAACAAAGAATTTCAGTCATAATAAACTCTGCATCTATTAAAATAAGACGCCATTGTCATGCAGTCTGGGGGTAGTGGGACTAAGAATAAAAAAACTGCCTTGAGATTTTCTTAACACACAAGACTTTCAAAGCTACTATACAATTAAAACTGCAGTTCTCGCTGAGTGATTCTATTAATTGATTCTATAAAAGTTTTCATATTTTACAATTCCTTACAATTTACAAATCTGTCTCTTCTCACCATGAAAGATAAAAGATATGGAATCTTAAAACATAAGATTTTTTAAATGATACATTACACAATGTTAAATTCCATACATTTTATTACTTTTTTGTATTATAAGCCACATCTAGTCTTTCATTGAAAGAAATGAAAAGACAATAATAAGACTGAATAGATATCAAATGAAATTTGATCAAATAGTGGCAAGAGATATTCTCGAAATCGTATCAAATTTAAGTTAAGGTAGATACTTCAAACTTTCCAAGACTGATGGAAAGGCAAGGAGAATTAGAAGGGGACAATTTAAAGACAGCACTAAATAGTGTGATAATCTTTGACTTGCCACACGATGCTGTTTGGCAGCAATTTCACCTGCACCCTCAAATATTCAACTGAATCTCAGCTTGAGAACTTTATACAACACTTTCATTAAAAGCCTCAATACTCAGTGCATACAAATGTCAAAATCATCACATTGTACAACTGAAACTAATAATGTTGTACGTCAATTAGACTTCAATGGTTAAAAGCCCCCAAATCTATTTTACTTCCATTGACAAGATTTCAAAAAGAAAAAGACTTAGAAAACAAAGTGCTCACTAGCAATTAATTATACTTTAAATATGTTCACTCTTCAATTCTAACACAACTTCTAACAACTTAATAGTCAAATTATCTAGCTATAAAAAGTATATTAATTAATAGGCCTGGCTAACCTTGCCCCATTTCTTCCTCCCTTTCTCTGTTTCCTTTTAGAGCAAAACTCCTTGAAAGCATTATCTCTATTTCCCTTCAATCTTGGACCCACTCCTAACAGGCTCTCTTCTTGTTTAGGTAATCATCACTAAATCCAATGATCAAATCTCAGGCTTTGTCTTACGGGTCCTTTCTGTTAACATGATTTTCACTGCCTCTTTCTTAAAATGCTTTCTCATTGAACTTCTGGACACTACTCACTTCTGGATTTTCTCTTATTTCACTGGGAAAGAAGTTCTTTGTTAGTTTCTTAATCTCATCAACCACTTACCAACAGAATGCTTGGGATGACCTAAAGCCCCTTCTATCTACACTCACTTTCTTGTTGACTTCATCCAGACTCATGCTTTCACATCTCTCCAGTTGCTTTTAACTCCCAAGTTTGTATCTATACCATGGACCTCTAAATGCACAAATACTAATGCCTTCTCCACAATGCTCCTCCAGGATATGGAGTAGGCATCCTGAACCTAACATATCCAAAACAGAACTCAAAACTCAATGTTTTTCTTCTGCTTAGTTCACAGCAACTCCATTTTTTTTTTTTCCCAGTTGCTCACACCAAAAACCCTGGAATGATCCTTGGCATCTCTCTTTCCTATTAAACCACATGTTCAGTCTACAAAAAACTCTGTCAGCAACAGCTCCAAAGTATATCCAGAATCCAATACGTCTTACCACCTCTACCCTTTCCACTCTAAGTCACCACCATCTTCCGCCTGGGATACTGCAACGATCTCACAACTGGCTCCCTGCTTCCTCTCTAACCTCCCTATAGTCATTTATAGCACAATAGTCAGAATGAACCTGTTAAAATATGTCAGATCACATCTATTTTCCAAGCAAAATCCTCCAAAGGCCAGTTCATCTCACTCAGGATAAAAATCAAAACTCTTATAACAGACTACAAAGTCCTATAGAAATCTGCCACCACCTCCTTCCTTCTACCCTTATCCCCAAATGTTTCTATAGCAATATCCATTATGATTTCCTCCTGCAGTCAGTTGCTCCAGGCAAACTGGCTTCCTTGCCATTCCTGGACTACTCTAGGGATAGTCCAACTTCACAGCCTTGCCATTTCCTCTGCCTAGAAATCTCTTGCCCTAGATACATAGACTTCCTCCTTTGTCTTGTCTGTGTCTTTACTCACACATCACCTCTTCAGTGAGACTTACCCTGATCACTCTCTTTTAAAAGTACATCCTCTCTGCCTCACAGAATTCCCTACTCCCTTACATGCTTTATGTCCTTTTACAACACTGTCTTCTTAGCTATTCAATAACTTACACATTGGTTTACTCCCTTGTCCCCTCATAAGACTATCAGTCTCACGAGGGCAGGGATTTTCGCAGGTTTTGGACTGATGCATCTCCAGCAACTAGAACATGGCACCAAGTATATACTTAATAAATATTTTTAAACTACTGAATAATTTGTTGAGTGGTTTTCACAGACCCTTCATAACCATACTGGATTACACTCTAACCTCTGTTTGGACTGAGGTTGATGGAATTTTATATTCTATTGATATTTTTCTTGAGTGGAAGGAACTCATATTCTTTTAAATTACATCCTATATGCTTTGACACGTCTTATAACTTGGACTCTCACCAAGCTTAGTCTTCCTCTAGAATTATAACACTGGTTAACAACTGTGACAGAGAAGGGGAGGCTGAGGCAAAGTCCCAGAACAGTCCAACCTTTATAAGGTGGGCACAAAAGGAGAAACCAATAGTATGACAAGGAAAAAACTAGGAGTGTAATGGAACTCAAGAAAAGTTAAGTGCTTCTTGAGTTGGGAGGGGATTATCAATAAGATGAATACTTCTAAGTAGTTACATGAGAGCAGAACACACAGATAACCACTGTAATTGGGAATGCAGAGGATACTGGTCATCTTGACAAGCACAATCATAATGAAAGGATGGAGATGGAAACCCAGTGTATATACTTTGGTTCAACAACCTCCTCACCTGACTTGTTTCACCTGATCCAGCCTTCCATTCTCATTGCTTTGACTACACAGAAGATTTCTCAATTCCACGTCCAGCTTCAACATCTTTCTAGAGAACCAAACCAGTGTATCTAAACTTCCTGTTAGACTGCTGTACCTAGATATCCCCTAATGAACAAAACCCCAAATTTACCAATTTATAATTTACTACCAATCCTCCAACCCATTTGTCCCTTCTTCCTATATTTCCTACTTTAGTAAATGTCATCATCATCAAACCCAGCATTCAAAGCTAAAAATCCCTTAACATTCTGTATTTTTTTCCTCTCTCACACTGCTCATAATTCATAATGCCCTCCTATCTGTGTTGATTCTACCTCTTAAATACTGATGTCCAGTTCTTTGCAACCTCATGGATTGTAGCCTGCAGGACTCTTCTGTCCATGGAATTTTTCAGCCAAAAATACTGGAGTGGGTTGCCATTTCCCATTTCAGGGGATCTCTCTGACCTAGGGATCGAACCTGTGGTTTCCAGCTTAGCAGGCGGATTCTTTAGCACTGCACTACCATATCTACTATTTTGCAATAAAGCCATTATTTCTTGACAAAACTGTGACTACTTCAACATTACTGTACCAAGCACATCATAGGTACTCAATCAGGTATTTGTTGAGTCATTCAGGGAGTTCATATGGCTCTATTATACACTGCTAGATATATGGTTATAAAATCAATTTTAATCTTAACAATGATTAAATTAAAAAAAAAAAAAGACAAACTGAATACTCTGGGGCTGAGCTTTAAGAATTATAATGAGACAAATAAAAAAGATCCCAAAACAGAAAGTACCACTGTCTGGGTTTGAGTGTTTGCTGAGAAATTATGGCCATGATCACTGTAGAGTCCCAACTGCCACTCACAAGAATTACTGTCACTGACCATGGCTTCCCTTAGTCTCTTCTTGTCCACTCAACCTTCTTAAACAACATATTTTCTCTTCAGAACTCTACATGGTCTAAAAGCTATAACTCCAATGAAAGAACCTGAGCATTGCTAACAAGCAGACAAAATACATGACATAAATTATTAGTTTCTTCTTGTCAGAGACAAGGACCCAGTGAGACATTCATCTTGGACAAGAGGTGGTAAGTCATGACTGGGAGAATATCAGCAAGTGTACGTGATGATGCAAACCCAAGCCTCACGGCTCCTCCTCTCCTGCAGTTTTCTGAGACACAGCAATATAATCTTGACCTTGATAGCCTCCATAGGGCCTTGTCAGGAGGAGACAGAAAAGACCTCAAGAAGTATTTTGGCCTCAAAACATTTTTGAATCAAGTTAGAGAAAGTTATGAAACTCACAGTTGTCATACTTGACTTGCATCCAGAAACACAACTCAAATGAAGCATGTAGCCTAAATGGTTGATGGTTTTCAGCTGGATGTACTTTTCAACCACCTAAAATGAAAAATCTCTCTCTAATCTCACCCAAATAAAAATCTTTGACCTGGGGAGAAAAAAGGAAGGAAAAAAAAAAAAAGATCCCTATATAACTTTACGGCAAAGTGAGAAGAGAAAGGTAGGTAATAGAAAGTAGAATGACTTTAAACAGCTTTGTAATTTTAATCACTGATATTTATAGATTAAATATCATCTGGAAGGTCAAAACCTGGGAAGAATCTACGGAAGCATGCCTGATCCATCATGCACACAAAATGAATCATCTTTTATCTACTCATATCACTAGAGACACAGCAATTTCCCAAAGGGACATCTCATCATGCCATTTAGAATCCCAAGGGGCTGGCTTTGAGAGGGGGGTGTCCCAATCTCTCTCTACTAGTGGACTGAATGATATGAAAACCCCTCGTGACACACTAAGGATGTTCATTTACTCAGAAAATAAATCCATATTCTTTTTGTCCAAAAGGCAATATCGTTCTCAATTCTCAAGGTCTAGAATTTCCCTAACTCCTCCTCCCCCAGGCTCATATTATACTCTGTACTCTTATAGAATTCGGTTCATGTTGCTAATGTTTTACTTACTACATTGCACTAGAGTCAAAATGCATACCAAATGACTCCCTCTCCCATTACCTATTAACTCTAAATCATTCTTTATTCAACTCTGTTTATCATCATGCCTATAAATGCCTCTAAATGTGTAATAAATTAATTTTATCAATGGATAAAATTCATCACGACTGGTCTCAAGAGAATTGAGTAGATGCCTTAAAATAGTCCAAAATTCCTAGATTAATGGAAAACATAACTTTAGTCTCATTTTTTCAGGTAGATTCTCTATTCAGATATATATATTCTAATCAACAATCCTCTTATATGTTTCAAAAAGATATTTTCAAAGATATTTTGAAAAGATATTTTCAAAGATATTCTTTGTCTTAGACATTGAAAAGGGTCCTGGAAAAATAACAGATGCAGAGATGTTCATTTAAAAAAAATAAAATTTTAAACAAGATACATATGCTGATTGCTCTCTGGGAGAAAGTTACACATTGTCTGAATTATTCTATTTACATAAGGAAAAAGAAAGATAACACTGCTTGGAAGCTTCTGGAACCAGGAGTCTTGAGTCAGCTGTACATTCTTTATAACAACTCCCTTATCTTCAAATTGGAGAATTCTTTTCAAAGCCAAGTAACCTGTGCAGTTCTACCTGGGCAGCAAGACATGAGAGAAGATTGTTTCCAACAGAAAGGGTAACTAAAATCCTGTATTCAGACAATTATCAACGAAATGTGCAATAAAATGAACTCAACTTTTGTCTTATTTTTATCCTAAGGAATCATGCACAGCTAACATACAAATTTTAAAAGGATACAAAATATGATGATGATGATGTAAATATCTACAAAACCAACAACTACTCACAGGCTAAAGAAGGAAATAATTTCCTATCCTCATTAATCGAAAATTTGGCCCAGCCCCTGGTATTTTAGAAGAACTTCTGTTGTCTCTAGTCCAGTTTCAGACATGTAGAGGTAAATATTTTACTTTCTTCTCAATTTTTTCTGATGTTTAAAGTAATCCTTGCAAATAATACAACCAAACGTATATGAGAGAAACTGTTAAGTCCTTCTATAGTCTAACCTCCTCGAGATTATTGGTATTCAATGCTTCAATTTTTTAATGCATATACTAGTTTATATGCATCTTTCTTCTTTTTAAAAAAAAAATGGGATCACTGTATACATAGGTACACAACTAGCTCACAGTTTTTTTAATTTATCAATCTTCTGTGTCATAATATAGTTCTGATTCTTTTTAATGTTAGCATAGAATTTCACTATATGACCATCCCAAAATTTAATCTCTAACTGGTGGCTGATATACGGTGCATTTTAAACTATGCCGAATGTGGACTTTTAGAGCTATAAAAGACCTTAAAGAGTATCTTATGGAATCAAAAAATGTCACTCTATCGATTAAAAAACAGATGCCCCAATACACTGAAGTATATTAATAAAAAAGATCACAGGTTTGCTTGGTAGCAGACAGGGGAACATAAACTACAATTTTCCCCACTATTTAGAAGTTGAGAGCTCAAAGTCTAGAGAGCCAGGCTTATGGGTTTGATTCCCAGCTCCATCACTTATTAGTTGAGCCACCTTTGTCAAATGATATCACCTCTCTGGGACTCAGTTTTCCTATCTCAATGTGACAGTAATGCAGCGGGTGTCAAGAATAAATTGATTATAATATAAAATACTTAGAACACTACCTAATAAAGCAATAAGCAAGTGCTGATTATTACTATATGAGATGAATGCTTATGCCCCTGGCCTCTCCAAATTCATATGCTGAAATGATAAATGCTCATGTAATAGTATTAAGAGGCAGGGCCTTGAGGGGCGGTGATTAGGTCAAGGGTAAAACCCTCAAGAATGGGATTAGTGCCCTTAAAAAAGAGATGCCAGAGAACCCTAGTCATGTCCATCATGTGGCTATGAACTAGGAACCAGGCCCTCACCAGGCACTGAATCTGCTAGCACCTTCATCTTGATCTTTCCAGCCTCCAGAACTATGAAAAATAATCATCTCTTATTTAAGCCACCCAGTCTATAGTGCTTCACTATAGGGACCTGAACTAGGACAATTATTACTGTAGCTATTAATATTATATCATGCTATTTCAAGCTTTATTAAATAAATAAGATTTCTGTTCTTGGCATAAGTAGAAAACCTAAACTTCTGGTTCTTATTTAAGATTTTAGTATTTAGATAATCATGCTATTTTATTATTCTTTATTAAAATATGAAAATATGTAACAGTACAGTGATATATTAAGACTTATGAAGAAATTAAGCATGTCCAATTGAAACAGAACTCTTAACAGAAATGTGGACATTTATGCATGTTACAGTTATTGGTTACCTATCTCCATCTCCTTGGAATGAGAAATGGACAAAGAAAAGGAAATCAAAATCAATCCTACTATATTTTCACTCGCATGAATTTTACAGTGAAGGGTGAAAACTTTAAGCTCCAAAGAACACACGAGTAAATATACACTGATTCTTGAGCAGAAAAAAAGTCTGTTGCAGGTGGTGAGCTAATATTTGAGGGAAACAGATACACTGGTTTTAACTTTGTGTGACTTGTAATATTTTTTCCTTAATATTGGTCATGTTACTGGTTTTCTGCTGTTTTACTCTTCATTTTTTACTTAAAACATATTAAAGTATACTGGCAGAGCCCAAATTATTTGAACATCTTTCAACAGCAAGAACAAAATGTTACATACCTTTGAGGCAGCACCTAACAACCCACCCAGAGAACAGAGACCTTCAAAGGTAACGCGATCCATGGAATCCCAGCCCTCACCCTGATGCTCCCTTTCAGTATCCCAGCTAGCTAGAGGTAACATTTTCCTCTATTGTTCAAGATTCTTGGGTCACAGGATAAGGATACTCTGCACTTTCATATGATCCAAGAGCTTATTTTTTTAAAGCAGTGAAGTGAAAGTCGCTCAGCTGTGTCTGACACAGTCCATGGAATTCTCCAAGCCAGAATACTGGAGTGAGTAGCCTTTCCCTTCTCCAGGGGATCTTCCCAACTCAGGGACAGAACCCAGGTCTCCCGCATTGCAGGTGGATTCTTTACCAGCTGAGCCACAAGGGAAGCCCTTTTTAAGCAGAGTTTATTTTAAAAATAGAGCCGATTTGGAGTATGTAGCTCACCGGGGGAGCCTGGTGGGCTGCCGTCTATGGGGTTGCACAGAGTCAGACACGACTGAAGCGACGCAGCAGCAGCAGCAGCAGCAGCAGCTCACCAGAATGGCCCAAGAGAAGTTAGCCTGTGACACACAACCCACTTGTTGAAGTTACAATATATAGAGTATCTTGGCTGGTCTGAGACTAAACTTTAGGAGGACAAGTATATCTGAGTACATATTTAAAAGAACTCTTCTTTCTTTTGGACTTGAACTCGGCCCATTCAATTTGAAACAATTTTATCTTTTTAAAATTTAAATTTGAATCTTTAAGAACAGATGGACATTTTCATAACTTCTTTCCCAAAGAAATCTTTGACATTAAAAAGTCAAGAAGTACTCAGGTCAAAGGTTAAAATAATTTAAGATCATATTTTTCAGGTCTATATCACTTTATCAGGTAAACAACCTTCAACTGTTAAAATTTCTCAGCTTGAACTTCAAAGAATATAAACATTCTTTTGAAATCACAGGAATTTCCACCTTAAATATAGATCAAAGAAATAAAAATAAAATAGCTGATTACCATACCAATACTACTGGCCTAGCTTTGCAGTGTGTAAGCTCTCTAAAAGACTTTTTGAATTTTTTTTGTGAATAGTTTAAAAAAAATTTATTGGAGTATAGGTGCTTTACAATGTTGTGTTAGTTTCTGTTAATAGTTTTTGTTGTTGTTTTAATTATAGAAAATGGAAAGAAAACAAGCACAAAACTGGAAAAGATCAGACCTGGGTCTCACTCCATCCCATTCCCCAGTAAGGGAATTTGGACTGTGTCCCAGAGCAACACAAACATTAGAAACCACCAATCCTCAGCTGATTCCCTGTTAGGTGGCGAATTTCTCCTTATCTCTCTATCCATCAGTTAATGCACATGGAGCAATTTACCTGGATCCCATCTTTGTCCCACTTAGGAAGACACTCTGAAAACGTACTGATGAAAAAATCAGCAATTGCAAGTGTAAGGCAGAAGGAAAAAGAGAGGTAGAAAGGCAGAAGGAACATGCCTGGGTGTTCTCCAGGTAATGAGAAACAGCTCACGAATGCCAAGGAAAGAAACTTAAATGACTGCTCTTTTAACAAGCCTTTCAGGTAAATGTCTTCAGGCCAGTGTCACAGAAAAACCCCTGAACGGGAGGGGCTGCCCCTGCTTCATGATCATACTAGCTCTGAACATAATTAAAACTAATCCTTTTACCTGCCTACATTTCTTACAAGCAATCTGTCTAGAGCAGTACATTTAAAAGGTCTGGATGCTTTGCACCAACAAGATTCAATCAGTACTTCAATATTGGAGGGGGGCAGGGGTATGCAAGTCCTAACAACAGCAGCTCATTCACTTATTTGGAACATTCAGCTATTTTAAAGGGCTTAGAACACACACAGCATAATGTGTATGAAGATGACAGGCCATCATAAGGGGTACTGCATCCAAATTTGCTCATCTCCAGCTTTGAGAGACAGCCAAGACATGAAAACCTTGGAGAAGGAAAAACTTATGGCATGACTTGCATTAAACAGTCTGTAGAAACAACAAATGTTTACAAACCAATTTAGGGTACTCTAAATTATACATGAAATTAAAAGATGCTTACTCCTTGGAAGAAAAGTATGACCTACCTAGATAGCATATTCAAAAGCAGAGACATTACTTTGCCAACAAAAGTCCGTCTAGTCAAGGCTAATGGTTTTTCCAGTGGTCATGTATGGATGTGAGAGTTGGACTGTGAAGAAGGCTGAGCGCTGAAGAATTGATGCTTTTGAACTGTGGTGTTGGAGAAGACTCTTGAGAGTCCCTTGGACTGCAAGGAGGTCCAACCAGTCCATTCTGAAGGAGATCAGCCCTGGGATTTCTTTGGAGGGAATGATGCTAAAGCTGAAACTCCAGTACTTTGGCCACCTCATGTGAAGAGCTGACTCATTGGAAGAGACTCTGATGCTGGGAGGGATTGGGGGCAGGAGGAGAAGGGGACGACAGAGGATGAGACAGCTGGATGGCATTGCCGACTCGACTGACTTGAGTCTGAGTGAACTCCGGGAATTGGTGATGGACAGGGAGGCCTGGCGTGCTGCGATTCATGGGGTCGCAAAGAGTCGGACACGACTGAGCGACTTGACTGAACTGAAATTATACAAGGAAGGCTACATAAAGTTTCTCTCTCAAAAAGTAGATACAATTATATACCAACTCCCTAAAAGGGTTTCCTATATTTAAGCTAGGGAGAGGTCAGTATTGCTCTGTCCGCAATCACATTTAGGGTATTAACGGAGGGAAAAATACAAGGGATACCTTTTCTTAGGTGCCACAGAAAATGTGTTTTGCTTTTGCAAAAAGCAAGTCAACTGCTGAGGACAAATTTTTTACACAGTTTTATTCCTTTCTCCACACTGTCACAGACAGGCCAGAGTAACAACTAAAAAAACCTGAACCATAATTGTACTTCAATGGAGATTCTTCTCACGGGGTTATTTTACATAAATATCACATATAACAACAATCCTGCCTTGCCAACTCATGGGATTTACTCTCACACTTTTTTGTTGCAGCTCAGCTGGACAACTATAGGGTGTACAATACCTAGACCCTTTGTCTCCAGTCAGATATCTCCAAGGTCATCAAATAAAAAGCTGAAAATGATTACATCAAGAGCTTTTTCTCAGTTTCCTTGGTTTCATCTTCAATTCCTATGTGGCTCACCAAAGAGAATACCAGAGTATGGCCTTAGTCTTAACTTTAGAATGAATCACTTTTGAGTTTCTTCTTTCTAACTCAACATCTCTCCACTCACCACCTCTTCATGGAAAAGGCAAGCTTTTGTGCTTTCAGAGTCTGCAGAAACCCCAAGTCACCACAGGCCATCTGCTCAATCTTCTCATTTTGTATCTGGGACTCCTTAAAAAAACGTCAAGCCCAAAATTAAACAACATCTCTCTCTCTAACTCTCACACACTCTCTCTCTCTCTCTCTCGCTCTCTCTCTCTCACACACACACACACATACACACACACACATTAAAATCAGGTTAGCAAGATACGCAATGAGTGCAAAATTCAAAGCAAGTTGAAATTCCCTCACAACCAAAAACATGGGTACCAGCTAGTATGTATGGTACAAATGAATGATAAAGTTGAGACTTCTAAAGTCACATGAACGAGCGCTCAAGTTTAATGACTCTATCTCCTTAAAACTTTATGATTTAACTTATATTTTAGGCAGGTACAGCAAAGTAGCACACTGCCATGCTATGCAAGAATCAAGGCAGAAAAACTGTATTTGTGTGAGACAGTGGTATGGTAAGGAAGCTAATGGCTTCCCCCAAATAGACCCACCTCCTAATCTCTGAAACCCACAAAAGTTCTGCTACACAGAGAGGGGGGCAATTAAAGTTGCTAATCAACTGACCTTAGAGAGATTATGCTGATTCCTCCAGGCAGACCCAACATAATCACACTGATCCTTAAACAAGGGAGAGAGATGCGGAAGTATGAGAACCCGAGAAACGCCACTGGGAGAAAAACTGACTAGTCACTGTCGGCTCTGATGATGAAAAGGGAGCGAGCAGTTTAGGCAGCCCTTGTGGTTGTGGTTTAGTCGCTAAGTTGTGTCCGACTCTTGCGACCCCATGGACTGTAGCCTGACAGGCTCCTCTGTCCAGGGATTCTCCAGGCAAGAACACTGGAGCGGGTTGCAAATTGAGCAACGAGGGCAGCCCCTAGATGCTGGAAAAAGTTCTTCGCACAGCCTTCAGGAAGGAATGCGGCCCTGCTCACACCTGGACTTTACCCTGAGGAGACTCATTTTGGACTTTTCACTTTCAGAACTGTAAAGTAATCAATATATGTTTTTTCAAACCACTAAGTGTATGGTAATCTGTTACAGCAGCAATAGAAAACTATTACAAGTGAAATGCTGAAAAATCATAATGATCCAGTTCTTTTAAACTATTAAAAAAAAAACATTTTAATGTACTTATCCTTTAAGTGTTTACAAGTGAGAATGTTATATTGAGGGTTTTAAGGTCTTCTAAAGTCAAATTAGTATCAGGAATATTAGCTTTCATGAATGAAAGTCAGCAGAGAAAAAAAAACCAAAACCAACCCTTAACATGTTTCTGATTTAAAAATTGATGTACCAGAAGTCATAGAGAAGCAGTTTTCCATTTTAAGGATAGGAAGTGTTAATGTGAACTAAGCCCCCATTCTCTGCCATGGTTTCAAGAGCTTCTCTATTTTCCAAGGACATTCAGCTCATGTAGGAACACTCTGCACAGACATCTTCCAAACAACCCTAGGTTTTTTCCCTCATCTTGCTCTCCTGAATCCACAACAAGCTCCTCCTGCTCCCTACTCTCAAATATATAACTTTCTCTTCTTCCCTTCTCTTTCTCTATCGCTTTTATACATACACAATTCTCACTTGTTGGTTCAAAGCTCAGGAGACACAAGTTAACTTTAATGCTTTAATATCAATCAAGAGAAAATATAATTTTCCTTAATTAACCAGATATAAAAAGTTTTCCTTGGTGGTTCAGACAATAAAGAAATCTGCCTGCAATGCAGGAGACCCGGTTCAATCCCTGAGTAGGGAAGATCCCCTGGAGAAGGAAATGGCAACCCACTCTAGTATTCTTGCCTGGAGAATTCCATGGACAGAGGAGCCTGGTGGGCTACAGTCTAGGTGTCACAAAGAGTCAGACACAACTAAGTGACTAACACTTTCATTTTCATAAAAAAAATTTTAATACTCTTCAAAACCAAGTAGAGTAACATTTAACTTCTCCTTGTCACTTAACCATGAGCCTCAACTATACACTGCCAAGAACACAGAAAAAGGAAAAAGGCATCTGGGTAATCAAAGCAGATACATCAAAGTTTAAGAGCTATAAAGTTTATGTACTTCATTCACAGTAAAATTCCTCAGGCTCTCAGTTACAATCTAATGACATTTGTTTCAGATATGATTCTAACAGATTAGCTTATCTAGGTTCCTAGACTTCAACAGATTAAAACCAAGTAGAGGATAAAGGACAAGAAGAGGTCAGGGACCTATACCTTCAAAAAACAGGAGAGAAAAGATAACACGTGTTTACTGAGCATCCACCAAATACCTGGCCTGTACCCAGCACTTTGATAGATGGTCTGACACTTACACAGGAGGAAGCTTGGACTGCATGAAGCTAAATTAACTTGTCCAGAATCAGAAAAGGGGATACACACCAAGAGTGGGAAGAGAATACAATCTGATTCATAAACTCATTTTCTTGCCTCAACCCTATCACCTCAAAATCAACAGCAAACACAGGTGGTTGACAGTAAGGGTGAGAAATGAGTAAGAATACAACTGCGAGACTTCAACAAGAACACCAGTATAGAGGATCACATCAATGCTGAAACAGCAGCCATGCATTACTGAAAATCTAAAGTTATCCCTATACAAAATATTTTTTCAAAAAAGGTAAAATCATGACTCTTACGGGGATATAAAATAGACAATGCCTCAAAAATTCCATTTAACTAATTAATGAGAAAACTGAAAAAAGATGTTACATCCAGTTCAAAGGAGAAGACAAAGCAGCACAATTTTAGTGTAGGAAAGGAATGTCGAAACCAATGCGCAAACACCGGTCAACTGCATTCCCCAGGACATAAGTAATTTGCATTTCTATGGAGAAGAATTATTCGCACTGCTTTCAGTGTTCACAAGTTAACTTTTAGTTCTACAGAGGTATAAAATAGTCTAGTCGAAGACAAAGACTCAAGCCCTATAGATCAAATAATCCCCAGACATGACAGCAACAGATTGAAAGGATATCCAAAAGTCTTTTTTGCCCATTTCAAAGTACATTTTTCTTACACCAACTTTGCACTATAGTAAATAACTGATAATTGTTTATCTTCACTATATTTTACTTCCAAAAATTAAATATGTGATAAAAATGTTTAAAGCTTTACATCTAATAGGTTGCCAATGAACTTCAAACTATATAAATCTGCCATATCCAATGACGCTGGATCAATGTTTTGTTAGAGTCAAACGTACATAAAAGGCTGCTGCTGCTGCTAAGGCCCTTCAGTCGTGTCCGACTCTGTGAGACCCCATAGACAGAAGCCCACCAGGCTCCCCGATCCCTGGGATTCTCCAGGCAAGAACACTGGAGTGGGTTGCCATTTCCTTCTCCAATGCATGAAAGTGAAAAGTGAAAGGGAAGCCGCTCAGTCGTGTCTGACTTTTAGTGACTCCATGGACTGCAGCCTACCAGGCTCCTCCATCCATGGGATTTTCCAGTTAAGAGTACTGGAGTGGGGTGCCATTGCCTTCTCCGACATAAAAGGCACTTGATAAATATCTGTGAGGTGGGATAGGGGGAGGAGGGAGTAGTGTCAAAGGATGACTTTTCTAAAGGTTTCCTAGCATCACAATTCTCATTTAACATAACAGATTTGGGTCAACTGACTGTTCAACATCATTTTATCTCTTCCTGAAGAACAAGTTAAACAAAATCGTACCTTGTTCCTATTTCCTAATACAGTAAAACTAAGTATAAGCAAATATCCAATGATTTGCATACAGCCAATTCTATGAAATGATTTTTGGGTGGTCTCCATGTCATTCACACGTCTCTACTTACCCTCAGTAACACAGATTGTAAGACTCTTGAAGATAAATTTTAATCACGGAAATTTTTATGTATATGTAGAATCATCGACTATGATGATTCATCAATACACAAATCAATGTCCCTAGAACTGGTTTGTGGACTACCGTTGATCAGTAAGTAAGTTTTTAGTTCACCATCAGCCCTGGGATTTCTTTGGAAGGAATGCTGCTAAAGCTGAAACTCCAGTACTTTGGCCACTTCATGCGAAGAGTTGACTCATTGGAAAAGACTTTGCTGCTGGGAGAAATTGGGTGCAGGAGGAGAAGGAGGTTGAGATGGCGGATGGCATCACGGACTCGATGGACACAAGTCTGAGTGAACTCCGGGAGTTGGTGATAGACAGGGAGGCCTGGCGTGCTGCGACTCATGGGGTCGCAAAGGGTTGGACACGACAGAGTGACTGAACTGAACTGATAGTGAACTGAAAAGAATAGTTTATTTTTCATGAATTAATCTTTCTCAATTTCAAAGGATTATTTATTCAAATATTTTAATCTTGCTGCTGAGGGTGGGAGTGAAAGTCTTTTCTGTCAGGAAGTAGACTCAGTGACGTCCCTAAGTGTTGTTTTCCTCATGTCCACACTGGCAAAAGAAAGCTCCACACTTGCATGGGCACGTGTGTGCACGCGTACACACACAAACACACGGGGTGAGGGGGTGGTACGGGGGAAGGGTGTACATTTGTTTTTAACATTACAGTTCTCCAAAGAGAAACATCCAGAAGCTACTGGGCTTATCAGGTGATGCTAGTAGTAAAGAACCCGTATGCTGATGCAGAAGACATTAAGAGATGCAGGTTCGGTCCCTGGGTCGGGAAGATCCCCTAGAGGATGGCATGGCAACCCACTCCAGTATTCTTGCCTGCATGGACAGAGGACTCTGGCGGGCTATGGTCCATGGGGTTGCAAAGAGTTGGACATGACTAAAGCGACTTATTAGGATTCAGGCAAGCCAAAAGCTACTACCTAAACAGCTCTGGAAAGCTGAGTGCTAACTGGTATATTGCTGATACATACAATTTTCATTTTAAGCAGTAAAACAATGTTTCTATTTATTCAAATGTTAACCAAAACACAAAATGCCCGTTATAATAACAGTTAATAGGGGCTTCCCTTGTAGTCAGTTGGTAAAGAATTTGCCTGCAGTGCAGGAGACCCGGGTTCGATCCCTGGGTTGGGAAGATCCCCTGGAGAAGGAAATGGCAACCACTCCAGTATCCTTGCCTGGAAAATCTCATGGACAGAGGAACCTGGTGGATTGCAGTCCATGGGGTTGCAAAGAGTCGAGCACAACTGAGCGACTAACACAACATTAACAGTGAGGGTGAAAATAAAAAGAACTAAAGACTGAATGTTTCTATTCACTGCTATGAGTGCTATGATGAAAAAAACGAATCACATACAGCTATTATCTTAGCCTGACTCCACTCTATTCACTCTAATTCCCAGACTGGCAGAAATTCTGCACTATGTGTTCAAGAGTTAGTCCTTTCACTTTTCTTTCTCTCTCAACACTTTTCTGAGAACTTAGTCTTAAACTGTCATAAATGAGCTAAGATTTTGGCAGATGTACACTGCTTTGAATTGCTCTCAGTACCTGTATTACCTAAACATGAATTTCCATTATCCCCTTGCCAATTAAACTATCTCCAGACTGTGGCCTTCTTAAAATCCCAGACAAATTACCAAATACCTAGTTTTCCTAGAAACTAACAATAATGCACACACCCTAAATTTTCGATAACAGTAAAAAAGTTTCAAGTCATGTTTTGTTCTCTTTTTTCCCTTTTTATATTTCAGACACAGAATAAGATTTGAAAACTTAAAACTGAAAACCTAAAGTTCCCTTAGTACTGTGCATCAAAGGCCATAATTAAAGCAGTAATTCTGAACTTTTTCTACGTTAGAGAGAACAAAATTCATTATTTAGTATTTAAGACTCAGAATTCCTGCATTCAATGCATTTGCACAAGATTTTTCATGGAAGTACCTGAACAAATGTAGAGTTATCTATTTATAATCACCTTTGCTATCAATTCCTTTTCACTTTTCTACCACCCCCAAATCCTAACTGCTTTGGTGTGAAAAGCCCTCACTCTGGGTGAAGACTTGCCAAGCACTTTAGGAGGATTATCACAGTTAATCCTGGCTGTGTCCCTGGGAGGTATGCCCTTGAATCCTGAAACAGGAAGGATGCTACAGCTCAGAGGCCTCAATTGCCCAAGATCACACAGCTAACACAATCTTGAATTTGAAAACAGGTCTTAATCTGCTTTCAAAAAAAAAAAAAATGAACTATTTATTGCACTGAGGGGTAAAAAGTTGTTCTATGTGGTGGTTGTGCGTGCACAGTGGCTCAGTCATGTCCAACTCTTTTCAACCCCATGGACTGTAGCTCACCAGGCCCCTCTGTCCATGGAATTGTCCAGGCAAGAATACTAGAATGGGTTGCCATCTTCTCCACCAGGGGATCTTCTCGACCTAGGGATTGAACTCACGTCTCCTGTACTGCAGGCAGACTCTTTACCACCATGCCATCAGGAAAGCCAGTACTGTGTGATTCCTTCCAAATAAAACAAAAGTTGAGGACTGCCCCTGAAACTCCATACACCAGATGCCCCAGAATGACTGCCCATCCTCACCAACTGGCCCATCTGATAAGAACTGAAGGGCAGGACTTGGATTATAGGATATAATCTTCCAGGAGCTGAGGGGTATGTCACTTAAACTATTATTACACCTGGGACCCAGTGAGAAACTGAACTTTGATATCCAGCGTGTGATTAATTGCCCAACAATCTAGAAAGATGGTACTGGTGAACCTCTCTGCAGGGCAGTAATGTGGACACAGACATAGAGAGCGGACTTGTGGGCACAATGAGGGAAAGAGAGGGCAGAATGAATGGAGAGAGCAGCATGCCAACATACATTACATGTGTAAAACAGACAGCCAGTGGGAGTTTGCTGTATGACGCGGGGAGCTCAAACCTGGTGCTGACAGCCTTGATTAGCGGGACGGGGTGGGGTGGGAGGTGGCAGGGAGGGTCAAGAGGGAGGGGACATATGCATACCCATGGCTGATTCATGTTGATATATAGCAGAGACCAGCACAATATTGTAAAGCAATTATCTCCAATTTAAAATAAATACATTTTTTTTAAAATACCAAAAAAAAAAAAATTTAGCCAAACAAAGAATGAGAAGAACATTCCAGAGAGAAGGAACTGTAGTTCTGTAAGCTCTGAAGAAGAAAAGAATCCAATTTGTTACAGCAACTAAAAAGGCCTACATAGTGGAGAGGTGGCCATTGGGGAAAGAGGGAGATGAAAATGCCAGGGGAAGGGCAGCCAGACTACAAACACAGCTCAGGCACAACTCTTTCAATGACCCCTGAAGACAGATGAGGAGTGCCTAAGCTCAAGACATCAGATACAGAATAGTTATGATGATGATAAATATCCAAACCCCACACCTGAAAAAATAAACAATTTTGGGGGCAATTTTAAAAACTACAGTAATTTTTCAAAATTTTCCAAGTGATACCCATTAGGAACTGGAAAGACTCCTCTAGTCCAACCACCCCCAAACTCTTCAAATGAGATAGAAGAGGTCCATGCATAAGACGCTGTTGTCCTCTCTTGACCTCCTTTTTCAGAAAAACCTTGCTCCTTTAGCAGGGCTCTTAGTACCCTGTATGACATGATGAGAAGACACAGGGACTCAGAAGCCACCGTTCAGTAGGTGCAATGGATGTGACACACTACTTTCAAAGCTCCTTTCAACAGCCAGTTGGGCAGGGGGTTATCTATAAGCACAGGGAAAGTAAAATGCAAGGGAGGAATCTACCTGCATTAAAATCCTTCCGAAAGAGACACTTTACTCTGCCCCCAGTGTTACCTCCTCTTAAAAATAGGCAAGGCACCAGCATCTAAAGACACCCAGAACGTGCCTCTGTTCAGTCTTCCGTTGTGTGGAACTGCTCACACTGCACAGGTACTTTTTGACTGCACTGCCAGTTGAGAAGGTGAACAATAATTAGTAAAGTAAGAGGAAACTTCTGATTAAAGGGTCAGGTTGAACACAGTCATTTAGTTCCACCTTCTCTTGAAACTACACTAAAATGATTGAAAGAGATTTTTCAAAAAGATACAACACACTTAGATAAAAAAAGGAAGCCAGGAAGCCGAAGAATGAGTGGCAACTGTGATCCTGTAGAACAGAATTTACTCTTACAAGCAGTGGAGGATGGGGAGACACAATCCATTTCACCGGTAGAAGTCCCAGGCAGCTCAGGAATTGATAAAATCCGAGATCCCGTATTTATAAATGGGAGTAAGAGTGTGCTTGGTCACTCAGTCGTGTCTGGCCCTTTGAGACCCCGTGGACTGTAGCCTACCAGGCTCCTCTGTCCATGGGATTTTCCAGGCAAGAATACTGGAGTGGGTTGCCATTGCCTTCTGCGGGGGATCTTCTGGACCCAGGGATTGAACGTGGGTCTCTAGTGATGCAGGCAGACTCTTTAGTGTCTGAGCCACCAAGGAAGCCCATAAATGGGAGTACAGGTAGAGCTAAAACAGGGGGACTGGTTCTAAGCCCTTTAAAAAAGAGCTGAGCGTTCTAGAGCCCTCTCCTCAATCACACTGCCTGCCCACCTGAGTAGAAGACTATACATTCATTCCCTAGAAAGGATGAAAAAAGGCACCTGAACTGAAAGTCACCAGGCACAGTTTACAGAAGGGCGAAGTGCAGAAAGAGAGAATGAAATGAAACTTTAATGTCATGAATACTGAAATCCCCAAGCTCTTTGCCCCACATGCTTCCCAGGGCATTGAGAAGCAGACTTATTCTCTAGGTAGAAGCATGAAAGATCCTTTGGGAGTATCTGATCAGCCCAAGACAGAGAAGCTAAAGTTATGATTACTGGAACCTCCAAATACCCCTGTGGTGAGACACATAGCAGACAAGTCTCATCCATGCACAAAGAAGTCTGAATTAGCTCTATACACACCACTTATAGAAGTAAGTAGACAAGCAAGAATTGCTAGGCATCTAAGAAAAACCCTTAATATGACAGGAATCTAACCAACAGGGATGGGGGAAGCAACTTAGGATAGGATAACTAGAGCTATACAAGGAAATGAAAATAAGTATATATAACATTGCTTAACAGTCTAAGCTAAAAGATAACTGCATTCATGATAGCAGAACAGCAATGAGATGCTACAAAACAGAGCTCTTGAAATGGGGGATTGAGGGGGGGAAGCGTGATAGGAAATTTAAAACTCAGTAAAAGATGTAAAAGATAATTTTGAGAAAATTTCCAAGAAAAGAGCACCAAAGGACAAAGTGATGAAAACTACAAGATAAAAGTGACAAAAATTAGAAGATTGCTCTAAGAGGGCCAACAAAGAAAGAAAAGAAAAAAAAAACATTCAAGGAAGTTTCACAGAACTTAAGTATTTGCATTTTTTAATTCAAAGGGCCTAGTACATGTGGCTATAAGAAGAGTCACCAAAGGACACTGAAATTTCAGAAGACTGGAGTTTCCAAACAGGATTAAAAGATAAACAAACAAGAAACAACAACAACAAAAAATCACCACCACAGAAAAACAGATCAGATACAAAGAATTCAGAATCAAATAACATTGTTCCTCTGGAGAGCAACACTGGAGGCTCAGAAGCCAATGGAGCAATGCTCTCAAAACTACAAGGGAAAATAATTTCCAACCAAAAATTCTACACCAACAAGACCATCAATCATGAGTTTGATAAGCCAAGTGTCCAAAAAGTGACCTCCAATGCGCCCTGGAGTAAGCTAAGAAGGGGAGGGACTTTGAAGATGGCAGGGATCCTCACCATGAGAACGGACTCCCCATGATAATGCACAGGACTGGGGGCGACAGCCATGCAGCATCCTGGACAACAGCCAGTTCAGAGTGGGGCGGATGCGGAGCTCTGGGAGAAATGTCAGCAACATGATGAACTGGTGGAACTGTATGCTACACCTATTTGATATGATTAAAAGGAGATTTACACAACTGTGGGCAATACAGGGGGATGAACTGAAAAGAACATGGAAAACTAAGTGACAAAATATGAAAATTACCAACTCCAGGAAAAGGAGAGTTGGACCAGAAGGAAAACTAATGGTCACATACTACATGGCAACTATGAACAGCATGTACTGTGAGCGGTGGATCTATTCAAAACTATGATATTAACTGGGAGAGAGAGGAAAAAGCTAAATCCCTATCTTGCCAAGGGGGAAGCCAAGAAATGATACCTAAAACAGAGGAGTCAAGTAGCACATTACTTAGAATGATGGAATTAAGTACCAGAAAAAAAAAAAAGGAAAAAAATAAACAGTTAAAAGCAGTGAAAGCTAGACACAAGTTAGGACTGGAAGGGGAAGGAAAGAAGTCACCACTGGTTTTCATAACACTTATAAAATCATCTGACCCTTTATAAATTATTCATCGAGAACACTGATAAAAATTAAAATAATAAAGCAAGAGATATGGAATTCAATATTCACTTCTGTATCCCTTATATTATTAGAAAACTACATGTGCCTGTATTTTAGAATACAGGCAACGTCATTCTTTTAAAATGACAATCTCAAGGCTTTCTTTAGTTGAAACCACGTTTAATGCAGAAAATCACTCACCTTGGATCGTCAATGTTAGTACCTAGACGCTGGCCAGACATGCTATATAAAAAGGTTAATTTGCGAACAGTTATTTGCAAAGTCAACATCCTTCCAGAGTCTTTTAGACTGGTAGCCTTTCTTACTTTAAAATTTGCATTTACTTATAACTCACTTTTTCCCTCAAAGAAGTTAAGCAGATATCTTTCTTATATCACAATGTTCTCTTCAAATTATAAAGATGCAGTGAGTTAGAGCATTATAGGATGTAAATTAGAACATACTTTCCAGAATAGCTAAAGACAGTTCTTTGATAAAGGAAAAAAGGAAATAAGTGGTAGAAATAAGATAGTTTGTTCTCTGAGTCTTAATATTTAGTTTGAACACAATACCAAAATTTTTATTCCTTTATGTCTTCCATGCAAAATGAAAAGCCACAGTAGTAAGCATAATGAGCATAATTTGCAAAAACAAGCTTTTTCATTGTTATTAAGTACTTATTACTAAAAGGCAGGAAATGTTTGAATGCACTAACTTCAAAACAGTAGTTAAGATTCTGTAACACAGACTTGTTATCATAAACTACCTAAATTAAAATTTTTTCTTTCAAAAACGGTAATTTCTTAAGGCAAGGGAATTTTGATAAAAATAATGTGATAAGATTATGTATTTTCACTGGAATCCACTCTCACTTTCCAACTAATCTACTTCTAATTATTTCTATAGAAATCTATACTTCATGGGAGGGGGGAGGCGGGGGTCGGGATTGGGAGTTCATGTATACTCGTGGCTGATTCATGTCAATGTATAGCAAAACGAATACAGTATTGTAAAGCAAAACAAACTAAAAAATAAAAATAAATTAAAAAAAAAAGAAATCTATACTTCCAAGATAGTGCTTTGAAGGAACTCAATATGTTATTTAAAAAATAATAATAAGAGTTCTTTGGTGGCTCAGACGGTAAAGCGTCTGCCTGCAATGTGGGAGACCCGGGTTCGATTCCTGGGTTGGGAAGATCCCCTGGAGAAGGAAATGGCAACCCACTCAATGTGTTATTTAAAAAATAATAATAGATTGTGAAATATATTGTATGTGATTATCAAAATATAGCATTGCAAATTTCCATTACAGGACCCAAATTCACCCAGAAATTTTCATCCCCAGAAAATTCAGCTGACACTAAGGGATACCTGTACAATGACAAAACCTCTAAGGCATCTCGGCCTTAAAATTAAAAAGTCATTCTGACAAGCATTTCAATTTTCCAAAGAGTTTTGTTACTGCTACTTTGTTGTTTGAACTGACTAATCTTTGGGTGGTTTTCAACCACCTTAAAGAATTTCTAAAAGGATAAACCTCTTAGGACAGGAAGAGACCTTAAACGCCATACAGTCCAATCTCTTTTCCTTGTCGACGCAAAACCGTGGCACAGAGAAGGTAACTCGGTTGACAAAGGACTCCTGGTCAATTCTGTCTCCTAGAATCCGACCTAATGCTCTTTCTGCAACATTATGTTACATGATGTGTAAAACCGGGACAAGTACTATCTGATATTTTACAACCAGCATGAAAGGACATTCATTGTTATTAGTACCTTTTGTTTATCTTTGTATTCACACATAAGGGTATGTGCTGTGTTTGTGCTTAGTCACCCAGTCGTGTCTGACTCTTTGTGACCCCATGGATTCTAGCCCGCCAGGCTCCTCTGTCCATGGGGATTCTCCAAGCAAGAATACTGGAGTGGGTTGCATGCCCTCCTGCAGGGGATCTTCCCAAACCAGGTCTCCCGCATTGCAGGTATATTCTTTACTGTCTGAGTCATCAGGGAACCCCTAAGAGTATATTCTACCTCAGTCCAAAATCAAATGAGTATTCTCTTTATTGTTCAAAAGACAGACTGTCCAATTACAGCTGTTACTAAAACCAGAAAAGTTATATCCAATTTATCTTCCCATATCAGGTTGGGGCCCCTTCATGGATCACAGCCTTGCTGTGCAGGACCACCCAAGATGGACGGGTCACAGTGGAGAGTTCTCACAAAACGTGGTCCACTGGAGGAAGGGTGGCAAACCACTCCAGTTTTCTTGCCATCAGAACCCCATGGGCAGTATGTGAAGGCAAAAAGATATGACACCAGAAGATGAGCTCTCCAGGTTGGAAAGCATCCAAGATGCTATTGGGGAAGAGTGAGGACTTGTTTGTTGTGTGCCAAGAAGTACATATGGTCACTGAGTTGGCGTTACTGCCATTTTTCTCTGGTCCTTCTAAATCAGAAAGGGCAACAAATTGTAGGGGGAGGTGGAAGCTGTTCTATCAGTTAAGGCCTAAGGTCCATCAACAGACCCTATGCACTGAGAGCCCTGGCAATTTTCCTTCTCTATGTTCCGAAAGCAGTGCCTTAGACGGTTAGACTACTGGAACATCAAAGAGCTGACATGAGTTTTAGGTGGCACTTAAATGAAACATGTTTACATTCTCATCTTAAAAATATATAAAAGACCAAAGATAACCAGAAAGGTTAGGAAGGACATCAAGATTAGTGGCCAAATGAGGAATATACTCATCTGGAGCAAACCTGCTTAACAGACAAGAGTAATTTGAGTAAGTGGAAAGCTAAGTCACAAAACAATCAGGGATAATGATTATTGGTTGACTATAGGAATGTGTTTGGCTACAAGTAATAAGCAAACTCACTTTCTGGTGCTTTAAACCAAAGATCAGCAAACTTAAAGGACCAGAGAGTCAACATTTTAGGCCGTGGGCCAAAATGTCTCTGTCGCAACTACTCAACTCTGTCCTTAGAGCATGAAAGAAGTCACAGATAATATCAAACAAACTGGGTATGGGTGTGTCCCAATAACAATTTATTACAAAAATCGGCAGCTAGCTGTAGGAATTTGCCAACCCCTGGTTTAAACAAATAGGACTCACTTAAAAAGAAGTTGGCCTTTCCTCCAAGGTAGCAAGAAGGCTATGGCAGCTCCAGATGTCAAATCTACGTTCAAAATGAGAGGAACAGTAACGGGAGGATGAGAGGTGGAGGAAGGCTAACTCAATCCCACCTATCTCTTCTCACAAGAAAGGAAAGGTTTTCCCCAAAGCATCTCAAGCCGACCCCATCTACCCCACACCCTACCATGATCATCGGGTCAGATGATTAGAATCAATCAACACAGACAGGACACCACACCAAAACCAAAAGCATCAAATCACGATTCATTGGCTAGGCCTAGACACACTGCTGCCTCAAATAAAACCAGGGTTCTTTTAGCAAGAATCCATCAACAGTTTTGGGGTATACAGTTATCAGTATCTGTTGCAACAGAGTTTATTTTTTCCATTTCTATTGGTATAATCTGCTCAGAGAAAATGAAATGCACTGTCTTAGCTTTGAACTAATTCTCAAATAGAGATTGAGAAAGATAAAGCAAGGTTGATTGGGTGTGGGGGTATAAAATAACCAAGTAAGAGCGAATCTACTTCTAGCTTACTAAAAGCAGTGACTAAGCGGGAATGAGAAATGTGAGAGGCAGCCGGGCTTTGTCCTGAGCAAAAACATTTAAGGTAGCTATGCCTCTGTTTCCACAACCAGAAAAATGATGTTGTTCAAGGAGATGCTCACTAAGGTCTAACTATATCCTCAAGCTTTAATAGCCTATGATTCCTTTAAATATGTTGTCTGATCAAGCAAATACAGTATAAAGTATATGGTCAAATTTTCATTCTGAAATAGTAAAACGCAAAACACAAATCTGGAGGATTCCCAGAAAGAGTAGAATCTTAATCTAAAGAAAAAGGATTTTATTCGAATAACTTTCACATATTGTTGAAAGATTGGCATTCCATTCAACCCTTCCAATTTCCAAGAAAACACATGTGTAAGATGGGTAGTTAACTTTTTTAAAACACTATAAATGTGTCTTGTAAAAATTATACTGTTTCTTACAACAACCTTAAAATAGCTCCACTACTAACTTAGGTAACCCTCAGTAACCCTCCCATTGCCACAGCCCTGATTGTTGTTGCTGTTTTTTGGTTGCTGAGCCACATTCTACTCTTTGTGACTGCGGCACGCCAGGCTTCCCTGTCCTTCACTGTCTCAAATTCACGTCCATTGTGTCGATGATGCCCCGATTAAGTACAGCCAAAGACAAGGCGGTAGTAATTAGATTCACTTGAGACACTGCTCAAATGATCACCCTTTTAACAATGATTTGGAAATCAATCAAAGTAGAAACAATCATTGACGTTCCTTAAGAAATATGCTTTGTAAAAGGAATCCTTTTAGCCATTTGAGCAAAACAGGAAGAAAAAAAGAGGTGGGAGGGTGGGGTGGGGGAAGGAGGCAGGAACAGAGAGAGAAAAGGAAACAAGAAGTTTTGGAGGAAAATTCTATTTAGGAAGAATATTCTCATATTTGGGTGGGGCTCTTCTAGCTTTATATTCACGTAACGGAGTTAACCAAATTCTTTTCAGTAAATTGGTCATAAATCATTTTTTAAATACACGGCAAACTAAATGAATGCTCAAACACTAGAAGAAATTAATATATAAAAGTATTACTTAGTGCATTTAATTCAACATTTAAAGGCTGGAAAATGGGCAAAACTGAAAATTTGATTACTTTATTATACTGAAGAGAATGTACTTTGTTGAAAGTAATTTATTTGAGCACTAACTATATCATTTTTGCTACATCTGGTAAAATACCCTTAGTACTAAATTTGAACACATACATGAGCAAGAAGCCTTTGCAAAGAGCCCCAAAGAGTCAATCAAATGATTACTGTGTGGCAGGAGCAAAGCAGGTGGGGGAGGGAGAGAGGGAAGAAGGAATGGAGGGAAGAAGGAGAAAACTACCGCCACTGCAATGTATGGGCTACTGGAGGTTAGCAGGAAGCCTGCAGTCAGGTACTAACGTAATAGAGAATGCTTTATTCAGTAATGGATACCACATCTCGCCTGCCACCGAAGTAGATAAGAGATGCCCTGGGAGTGAGAATTCTGCAAGGATTCTGCCCTGGAATACAATAGGCAGCAGTTCTCAGTCCTAACATACCAAAGGGGTTAGCAGGGGTTTCCCCAAATGCCCATTCTCAGACAGATGAAAGAACTTCCTTTGAAAAATGCTGGAGCTTTTTACCTCTGCAAAGCCTGCTTCCCTATATATTGTCTGCCATAGCTGTCTCGGCATTTTAATCAACCCCCAGCCTCTTCACCATTTGTCATTTACACTAGCATACAATAAGAAAATACATTTTCAGACATGTCTCAGCATGTTGGGGATGGAATCAACTCTTATGCCTGCATGTGCTTCAGATGAAAATGTGCAAAATGCATCGCTTAACCTATTTGTGCAAGACACACACAAAGCTTAACCTGAAATGTCCTGAACACTCCATGTGGGCATTTCTGTCCTTCAGGAACATAACATCAGTGATTGAGAATTTCAGAGGGTTTGGGTCATATTTATTTATTTATTCTAAACCCTCATGTCTCTCACTTTCCACGCAGGAACCGGTGACTCTAGTACAGCATAGTAGCTGTGACCCCACATTGGAAGGAGGTATGATCAAAGGCAGCCTGGCCAGACTTGGGAAAACATTTCCACCAAGAATGGACATACTGCCTGTCAAAAGGTTATTCCCACTGCGTTGGGGCAGCAGATCACATTACTCAGAGTAACAACATGAAAGGGCAAAATCTGGCTAGAGTCACCCACATACATGTTTTTCTTTCCAACAAGGGCAAATGGGAGACACCAACCTGAACAGAACATCCTTCTTATCACTTGTGGGGGTGGGGATTGGGATGGGGGTGGGGATGGTGCCTTTCCCTAATCAATACAGCCCCCTAAGCCGCAGCCACTATTTAATTCCTTTTATATTTTTCTTTTCATTCAGAAACAGCTCACATTCAGCAAGACTTTTCTCTTAAACTTTTTTTTTTTTTTTTTAAATCTGAGCAATCACAAGCTATATTCTGTGGAAGACAAAATAACTTTGGAGGCGTAAATCTTAATGTCAATGACAGGAAGGCTTTGGTGAACCATTACCATAAATCTGACAAACGCTAATTTGATGGGTGGCTGTATCTGTCTGCTGCACGGCCAGTCTAGACAGTCTATTGAGAAATCCTAAAACACAACTGTTTGTTCCCTGTAACACCATCTGGATATGGCAATAAGCGCCGACCCAGCGCCATTCACACATGGATCAAAGCACATGCTAATGCTATCATGAAGTCATACACATAAAAAATTCAATCTGAGAACTCGAAGCAATTTTCCTAAGTCTTCAGTGAAGAAACCCCAGACTTAGTGAGACTCAAGCTAAGTGCATGGAGGGGGGAGAGGGGGGAAAAAAGGAACCGAATATTTAATGAGCTTGGGCGTCCAGAGGAATGTTAGGCCACCCATTGTATTGGAAAAGGCTCATGTCACGCTTCAGTCATGGTACCCGTCAGGGTGCCCCTTTACAAAAATTGATCTGAGGACCTTTGTAATTACCTGTTTCAGCCGGGGAGGGGGAGCAGGCATGGCAGATTCAGGACAAGAAATAAAAGGAGGGATCCAAGGTGGAAATCTAGCATTATATTATATTGGTCTGAGCTGGCAGAAAATTTCAATATCACACACAATTTTAAAAATCTTTCTCATTAAACTGCACTGTGGCATTAGATCAAAGAATCAAGGGCCTCCATTGAATTCCTTTAAATGTTACAAACATAAGAGCAAGGATGGCTGTGCATAAAATAGAAACAAAGCCAATTTTTTGTGTGTCCACTCTCATCCAGTAGCTGGCTGGAGAGAAACACTGCTTGATAAATCTCTATTGCAAGTCAAATGGGAAGAATTCTGACTTCTCTTGAGATATTTAACAAGGCAGAAATGAACTGGTCTGGTCTTCAAGAATCCAAGCCTTCAAGAATTCAAGCCGGTCTGGTCTTCAAGAATTCAAGAATTCTCTCCAACAGGAAATTTTCAGTCAATATGTTACTCCTTCAAAACTTTAAGCTACTCTTTCAAAATGTATCACTCAACAGCACCACTTCAATTGCAAACCATCCAGGCACTGTTTAATCCCTGCCACCCTGTGAGCCAAACTTCCCAGGGAGATAAGAAATTCTGCCTCACCCGGAGTTTCATTCCACTGTGTACTCCTATGAGAAACTGATTTATTTGCTTCTTGGCTGGCTTGTATCTGATGGAAGAACGTGACTAAAACTATCTTAACGAATTTGTTATTACTACATTCATCTGTTTGCTGGGAGACACTAAATATGTTATGTCTCCAATTTTCACATACTTTAGCATAAGAAAATTCCCACCAACATATTTTATTTTACAGCAGTTATAATAGTTGTTTCTACATCATGTGGGTATGTATGTGTACATACGTACACACACACACACACACACACCATAAGAACCTTTAAAATGTATTGGTTGTGTCATGGGGTTAAGAAGATAATAACAAAACCTGTCAGGAATTACAAGCTATCACAGGTTGTGGTTCGTGTGGCAAACTTCAAGTTTATATAGTAGTTAGGATGACTGGTGTATCTACACAAGCTAAGCATAAAACAATAACTGAAACACACCACTTATACTCAGGAGCACAGAGACGTTTTCTCTTTCTATTCTACCTCCTAAAGCCTTTAAAGGTAATAGAAAATAAAACATTACATTTTTCACTTTTCAAAGTGTCTTTTAAGTTTTTTCTTTAAATAAAAAAAGCCAGATTAAATCTATAAGCATTCACTTTATAATTCTAGATACAAATTCAGTTTTTAAAAGAATAATTAAATGTAAGATAAACTGCAAAGCCATAGTTTTCTTAAAATTCAGTTCAGTTTGAAACTGAAGACTTCTCCCAAAAGATTTCACAAAACAAAATACATTTTCTTCTCCAATGGACTATTAGTAACATAATGCTTTTGCTTCTTAAAAAGAAAAACTACTAATTTCATCCTCCCATAGTTTATGAAATCTTACCGAAAAGTCTCTTAAAATTTAAAAAATTCAGGAAATACATTAACTGCCAATTGACTGTGCAACTTCCCATTTATGTGATGATCATATATTGTTATTTTCTATTCAACTTAAAAGAGAGTGTTAATTATTACAACATAAGCTGGATCACAAAGAAAAAGAGAAGAACAGCTATTTCTCTGTAGTGCGTGTTTTGATAAGGAACTTATTTAAAAGAAAAAATCTAATGTGAGAAGGTAACTTACCCTTCCCCCAAAACAGCCTCATTCCCTGAACTTCCAAATAAATTAAAAACTATAAAGACATTAGTTTTCAGGGGTCTACAAGTTTGTTAATATACAGCGAGATGTCTTATTAGGATTAAAAAGTGTTTCATTTGCGAGGCATATGTGTAGACCCAAGGAATAAAAAGAAATCACATGTACACACAAATGCACATCTTGGATGATCCACCATAATGATCAGATGTTACCCTAGATAAAATTAAAGAGAAAAAAAAATCAAGACAAAATAAGTGAGAAATTATAGTCCTTCTAGTTAAGCATTTTATATATCTATATAGACTGTTTCTACAAAAATAATTAAAAACCTATATGCCATTGCCCAGGCTGCGCTAACTAAATTACAGCTGATCAT
Organism: Aepyceros melampus; assembly: GCA_006408695.1. Taxonomy (NCBI): domain Eukaryota; kingdom Metazoa; phylum Chordata; class Mammalia; order Artiodactyla; family Bovidae; genus Aepyceros; species Aepyceros melampus. The sequence goes on along the minus strand of SJXQ01004048.1, from coordinate 231,981 downwards.
CGTGTTGTCTACTAGTAATGGCTTTCTTTCAGGAGGTGGCTATAATTCTGTAAGTTTAAAGAGAAAAAAATTAAAAAAAAAAAAAACACCCAAACATTGCTTAATGTAGCTAATCAGCATTTTCAAAGTTAGACTGGAAATGAAATGTTGGGCAGCATTTGCTGTGATTTTTTTTTAAACACTGCAGTGGAACAGTACTGCCATCTACTGCCAACTGTGTTAACAGTGCCTGCCTGTTGAGCACCCACGTCCCCCCAAAGCAGCCTCTCGTTACAGCTGACCCGAGGAAGCCTTCAAGAGACACTGTGGCAGGGCACCAAAAAGGAAACTGGAGAAGTCAGATGGCTCACAGTTTTACCTACAACTTTAAAAAAATAACATCTTCTCTTTGCCCTTTCAATTTGTAAAGAGCTGTAATTTTTTATTAATTCCTGAAACTTTAAAATATAGAGACATACAGACTAACCCAGTAACTAATACTCGGCCAGGAAGAGGTGTGTGCATATATTTATGAAATGCTCATGCTCCGACAGCTAATTCTTTTCAATGCCATAAAACGTCATTTCCCTCATCCCTTATGCAGAACCAATAGAACAGACCTTCTAAAGAAAGCAGATTACAAACCAGCATAAGCAAGCCTGGATGTGAGCATTCATATGTCAACCATAAATGCATTTAAAGGCATTCCTTATTACTACCAAGGAATCAATCACTTTATTTGGGGTTCACTATGGGTCCAGGTCTAGCTCTGGATTCCTCTGGGAGGGAGCACAGTGCATAAACCACGGTGCATGCTGAAATCCTAGATTTGACAACCTGAATTGAAACTCATGCATATCAGACGAGACTACAGTGGCATCAACATCATGGAAGAGCTTTGGCACATCTTTTATGGTGCTCAGATAGTTACCTACCTAGATGCTTTATACAAAGCTCTACCCATTTTTTAGCAGTTTAAAAGTAAATGTCAAGTGGGGAAATATACAAGGATTCCTTAAAGTAACCTGGACCCATATGATGTAACAATCAAGAAGATGGCCAGTATTCTATCCCTGTACAAGGAGACTGCATTCCATTAATGACCACTAAAAAATATACATTTCTGAGATATAGATTTTAACATTCTAGAGGAAAAACGCTACTGCTGGCTTTCCCCCCGCCCTTTTCTTTAAGACTGTAATCTGAAGACACAGATTACACACACAAAACATGTAAATGACTGATTTTTAAAAGGATTTAGTCTCCACTAACATAGCCCTTTTAGGCCACATAATTGCAGAACTCTAAAGAACCACAAAATAAACTGAAAACCCCAGACATAAAGAGATCCACTTATTAATTAAAAGCAGCTCTCTTGCGCTATTAAAATAAGGTTGGCCATGCATACTTTATTGCTGTCACAGTCTCAGATGAGGCAGTATTCAAAACACATAAAAGTAAAGTTGAATAGTTCTCTATGCAGGGAATAGAGTTAAGTCATGTCTGCTTGCTCAAAACTGTTTTGCAAAGAAGCCATATACAGAGGATCAGAGTGGAAGGGAAAAAAAGATTAAAATGCAGCAAATCTCAAATTCAATGTTCTTCTTTGGTAGGGACAGTGAGGTGTGCTGTGGACACTGTGAGCTGAACCAGGAAGGCCTAAAAAGTTCCTTGTTTTAAAAACTGGAACCAGGAACCAAGACACTCACCACAAAAGAGAAGGAACTCTAAGTTTTAAAATTACTTGTTAATTAAATACAAGTTATTTGGGGACCTTTCTTTTAAAGTCTTAGATTTGTTTTTAAACCAACAGTCTATATCATACTAATTATCTATGGAAAAAAGGTAAGAGTCACAGGAAGGAAGAAAAGAAAGAAAAAAAAAGAGAAAGAGAGGGAAAGAGGGAGAGAGAAGAAGGAGAAAAGCAGGGAGAAAGAAGAGAAAAGGAAAGAGGAAAAAAGGAAAAAAAAAAGAATGCTAATGGTAACGACTAATATTTTATAATGTAATCTTTAAGAATTTCCAAAAATTGCATTAGAAATACTATGACCAAAAATCCATTCCTCCATATTGACTGTGGTTTGTTTGTTTGTTTTCTTTCAGAACTATGTGTGACCATCTAGCAAAATCAAGAACTTAATACAAAATTAATCTTTCCATATTTAACATTCCTTCATGAAAGGATAACTTCCCAGACATCTTGGAGGAATAGCCACCCTTTTTTGCAGTGCCTTCACTGAATGTTAGAACATACCAAAATTATTTATGAGCTTTCAAAGTATGGAAAGAAGAAATTCCTATACGGGATTATAAAAACAAAAACACTATCACCTTATTTTATGGGGTACTAATAACCATGTAACTACTTCAACTGTATGGTAACTGCCATATAATTACAAAGCCTAGTTATTTATGTCTTACAGATTATATGGTACTAAAGCAAGTTACCTGTTAACCATATGTAGACATCTGTGGTCGGCAGATGTGGAAAACAGTTTACCATCAAGGTCAAAATTGGCTTAAAAACTGACCCAGCAAATAAATATGATTTCTTTATCTTCCCCCCTCTCCACCTCGTTTGCTTTTGCTATGGCTGGAAGGAGGAAAAGTAGAGAGAAGTTTCCTCAGGAGATGTATAGCTTCCTAGAGTCAGTGGTTTATCTAAGTGGAATCTGCTACCGAACTTGATTCAGCTGGATTTTCCCCCTGGAGCACGTCCTCACTGAACTTTCTGTTTGACATGTTTCATTACCTTGAAATTTTCTGGCATGGAATTCAGATATTAGTGGCCTCCAAGTTAGAACTTTCTTCTTGCTTGATTTTTCAATACAATACTCAGCACCTTCACCTCATCCTGCATTTTAAGGTACCCAAGGTCCCCAGAGCCTCAGGAACCGCGAACGAGTTCCACTTTGCTACATGTTTATTTACTAGTGTAATTAAATGGGGGTTACTCTGTAATTACACAAAAAGGTGAGCCCCATTTCATTTCACTCTGAAATTAGCAATGGCCTCCAGCAAGAGATAAGAAACAACGCACATCACATAATTTACTATTCTTTGTTTAGTTTGGGGAACGAACTAATGATGGCCAATAAACCGTGCAGTCTGCCTGAAATACCCGCCTTGCTTTGTTGAGATCCACAGCGCTGACTCCAGCCCCAGGACTAAAATTGATAAGTCCTAGGAGTGAAATCAGTAGCACGCGTCTTCTTTTTTCTTTAATTCTGAATAAAATTCTGCAATTCAGGGCAGTGAAATGCACTCTCCAGCTGCCCCCCTCACCAAAATTTATCATTTTCTTCCTGCTGAAAGTCTAATTTCTTTACCCAAATTGCTTCACCATATGGAAGAATCTCTCTACCTTTTATCACCATTTAAGCATATAAGAGAACTTTGTATTCAAAGTTGTTTTCTTATTTGGTAACGTTAAGACTCAAAATATGCACCTCAAGAGTTGTGGTACATTTCACATAGATCAGAAGACAAGCATTATGGAAATGAAATGATTTTATGACGGCTTTGTTTTAATGGGGGTTTTACACAGGGGCTTTCCTGGGACGATGTCCAGGCAAACTGTATCCAAAGCCCAGAATGAAGGGAAAATTCACCTTGATGCAACAGTGCTGTAGAGGGATTTGCTGATTTGTCATTTTAAATGAAACACAAACTTTAATTCCAGCCCAGTTAAGAGTATCCCTTTGTCCTCTTCCTTACGGCATCTTTCCTTCCTTCTTTCAAATCTTACAACAGAAAAAACACCCAAGTAAGAAACTGGTGTATGAATACACATACACCTCCCACAAACACATGCAAATGCATACATACACACAAACACACAGTTTCAAACAAGACTTAATAAGAGTCCAGCTAGTTTAAGAAAAAATATATCTAAACAAACCCAGTCTTCTTAAGCTGAATTGCGCACAAAGAACTAGATATAAACGAGCCACATTTAATTAGAATAAACTATCTGTCAAAGTTAAAACAGGACCCCTCCCCTCCAAAAGAAGTCATGGGGATCCAGGGAAATGATTTTTATGTTGTTTGCCCAGAAACACACACATACACACACAAACACACACTCAAGTCTCCCTAGTAAGGGTTTTCGTTTAGAAGTTTGGAACAGTTCTGAACAATGAAAAGGCAAGAGAAATTCAAGTGACTTGGAAAACACTCCTCCTATGCCAAAATAAGCATAAACAAAATAAATTCTAAAAGCAACTTTAAATACTAGAGGATGGGAAGTAGAAATGGATCTCGCTGAACTGAAAGATCAATCCTGAAAGTATAAGTAAGCAAGTTCCTCCTTAACCCCAATGATCCTCACATTTCTAAAAAGGCACAGTTCAGTTGCTAGAACTATCCTTTGAGCAAAAATTTAACTTAGAGAGATAGCATAATTAAGTCAGCTCGTTGGCATTTTATTTTTAAAAGTGATACTGATTATTTTTACCTAAATGGTTTAGAAGTAGAGGATGACAAGAGAGTGGTACCACACTTCAGGAAAAAAAAAAAAAAACCTCCCCCAAGCCCTCACATCTGATGTTCAGCTTAGTAAACAGTTTGGCTAGGGCTCACCCCATCAAAAGCCAAACACAATCAAAACACCAAAAACACTTACGTCCCCTATTTGGACACTATGGTGTTTGTCCTACAACAGACATCATGGAGTTCTAGAAACGTCTCATCTAAGTTAACACTGACACTGCTGGACAGTAATAAATCAAATCTATGTATGTCTTACAAGCACATAAAATCATCACCTTCAGTGGTATTAAAGTATTTGTACAGTTTGAAGGTAAAGAATGGAGAGGATAAGACGGGCAGGATATGTATTTCTTCTTTCTCATTCCACTCACTGCTTCCCTTTCTTATCTTCCCAAAGAGAAGGAGCTATAAGGAAGCTTTTATCTCAAACCTTAACCCACTCTTGCTTCATGAGAAGAGATAGGTCATCTAGGAGTCAAGTGGGGCCTTGAAATGATCATGTATTATGTTATCAAATGCTTCCCTTGTGGCTCAGCTGGTAAAGAATCTATCTGCAATGCAGCAGACCTGGGTTCGATCCCTGGGTTGGGAAGATCCCCTGGAGAAAGGAAAGGCTACCCACTCCAGTATTTTGTCCTGGAGAATTCCATGGACTGTACAGTCCAAGGGTTGCAAAGTCAGACACGACTGAGCAACTTTCACTTTCGCTTTAATTATCAAAAGACAGCGACCATGGAAGGTAAAAGTCTGCTATCTTTTCATATGAGGACAGTAAGCCATCCTCTCACCATTAAAAAAAAAAAAAAAAACTACCTAGTTTTAAAAATAAAATATAAATCATTAAACAATTTTATATTCAAAATGGTTTCATTAAAAGGATCCTGTAGGAGATGCTTATGTTAAGATTAAAACAGATTAAAGAATTGAAAATTCTTAACAGAAATTTTCAATACTTTAATGGTAACATTCTTGAGGCATTTTAGAGTTCACATAGTAAGAGGCCATTGTAAGCTGAATTTTAATGCAATTCCAAAGGTCACTTTAGAGATATAAAAAGGTATATAGTTTAATTGATAATTGATATTAACTTATTTAAACCACTAAATTCCATTTTATAGATTATCAGGGCTTTCAGATACAACGTGCCAACAGCATTACTAAATATGAAAATAACAGACTCAATCCATTTTCAGGTCTTAAGTCAAAGTTTCAAGAAAATAACTCCAAATACCATTCCTTGAGAACTTAATTATGTACAAATTAGAGAGCATAAAAATATCTACAACACAGTCCTTTCAAAAAATGCATCATCTAATGAGGCAATAGACCTAAATTCCAAACTTAATACCAGGCATCATGGACCAAATGCTAATACTGAGAATAAACAGCAACTATAAAAGCACAGGAGGGAAGAGCTTCTCTGGACTTGAGAACTGGGGGCATCGCGGGAGAGGATTACAAGAATGCTGTAGCAGTTGGGAGGTACCTTGAATATCGGGTACATTCGGAGTATGTACAACAGTAAAGCATAGATACATGAGAAAGAATAAAATTTCAGGGCAAGGTCCAGAAACAGATGTAATAAGAACTCAAATTGCACTAGGAGAAAAAGTGTGTTTGTGCAACACAATGAAGGGACACAATCACCTTTAGATTTTAGGAGACTGAGTCTCAGCAGAGTGGAGTTAGAAGGAGAGCAAGATGATCGGGAGAAGGCCAAGGTAACCATCCAAGCTGTAAGAGATATGGGCTGAACTCCAAGAGAGGTGGTGGGGACCTCCACAACAGAAAGGCATGGCATCTCCCTGGACAGAAACATGGAAAGGGCTGAGACAGGGATGACAAGGAGAGGGTATGGAAACCAAGCGCGATAAGGCCCAGGAAATGGAGCCGAAGGAGGAAAGAAGGAAAAGGAGCCTGATTTTGAAGAATATGAATTCGAGGGGCCAGTAGGACAGATATGTATATAGAGTCACTGGGTGGAATGAGAGACTAATTACTTGACTGATGGATTTCACATCTGCCACTCTCCAAAAGAATTTCAGATGACTCAAATACACGAATATAAATTATTATATAGAAAGGCATAAGTAGCTATAAATCAACATCTGGGCTTAATAGTTAGAGATTGGATTGTGAAACTCAAGAGGGATCTAGGGACTGAAATAGAAAACTTGGGACCTCATTAGTGTAAAGATGATAGCTGTCCCCACCCCTTGAGAGTAGGCGTGGTGAGACAGAGAGGGAGGGATTTATTTACTTATTTATTTTACTTTTAGAACACAATTTCATTGTTTGAATTTTTATCAACAAGCACCCAATATTTTCTGTGATTTTTAAGTCAATATTTTTCAAAGAGAAAAAAGAAACAAAAAGATCGAAATCATAAAAACAGACAGTATCATGGACATACTCAGATATATATATCAGTATATATCTGTATGTATATATCAATATATATCAGTATACCTGTTAGATATACTCAGATATCTAACAGGCACATATTATATGCAAAAGATTGAAGTCAAAAGCACAGACAGTATCATGGATATATTCAGATATCTAACAGGCACATATTATATACAAACAGGCTACGTACTGTGAGAATACATTAGCCTAGGCACTGTGGGAGAAACACAGGTGTCAGAACCAAACAGGATTCAAACCCCTGCTCTTCCACAGACTAATATTTATGTGGGCAAATTCCCTAAATTCTCTTAAGTCTCTCCTCTAAAAACAGAACTTAAAATACATCACATGGTTGTCATAAAGATTAGAAAAGTCAATATTTTAAGCACAAAAGGACAGGACTTTGCACAATTAAGACGCCCTTCAATTAAGTACTCAGTTATGATTCCCTTCATTGTCATCATTCTGTCAAGTTGGGGAAACAAAATTTAAGAGCCAGATAGGAAAAAAGAGGCAAAAAAAGAACTGGTTACAGAGATTACAAGTAAAAAAGATAGGACCACATCACGGAGACTAAGGGAGAAAAGCTAAATTCCTCTACACATCAATTCAACATAAAATGACTAACCATCAAGATATACTGGAGTGGAACTATGCCAAAGGCGGTGGAGTAGACTTTTTGGCAACCAGGAAACTGGTCCTTGCTGACTCTACACATGGACATCACCAGACAGTCAACACCAAAATCAGACTGATTATATTCTTTGCAGCCAAAGATGCAGAAGCTCTATACAGTCAGCAAAAACAAGACCAGGAGCTAACTGTGGCTCAGATCATGAACTCCTTATTGCCAAATTCCAACTAAAATTGAAGAAAGTAGGGAAAACCACTAGACCATTCAGGTATGACCTAAATCAAATCTCTTATGATTATACAGTGGAAGTGACAAATAGATTTAAGGTACTAGATCTGATAGAGTGCCTGATGAACTATGGACAGAGGTCTGTAACATTATACAGGAAACAGGCAGCAAGACCATCCCCAAGAAAAAGAAATGCAAAAAAGCAAAATGGCTATAAGAGGAGGCCTTAGAAATAGTGTGAAAAGAAGAAAGCAAAAAGCAAAGGAGAAAAGGAAAGATATACCCATTTGAATGCAGAGTTCCAAAGAATAGCAAGAAGAGCCTTCTTCAGTGATCAGTGCAAAGAAATAGAGGAAAACAACAGAATGCAAAAGACTAGAGATCTCTTAAAAAAAAATTAGAGATACCAAGGGAACACTTCACACAAAGATAGGTAGAATAAAGGACAGAAATGGTATGGACCTAACAGAAGCAGAAGATACTAAGAGTACATAGAAGAACTGTACAAAAAAGATCTTCAAGACCAAGATAACCACAAAGGTGTGATCACCACCTAGAGCCAGACATCCTAGAATGCGAAGTCAAGTGGGCCTTAGAAAGCATCACTACAAACAAAGCTAGTGGAGGTGATGGAATTCCAGATGACCTATTTCAAATCCTGAAAGATGATGCTGTGAAAATGCTGCACTCAATGTGCCAGCAAAATCGGAAAACTCAGCAGTGGCCACAGGACTGGAAAAGGTCAGTTTTCATTCCGGTCCCAAAGAAAAGCAATGCCAAAAAATGCTCAAACTGCTGCACAATTGCACTCATCTCACACGCTAGCAAAGTAATACTCAAAATTCTTCAAGCCAGGCTTCAACAGTATGTGAACCGTGAACTTCCAGATGTTCAAGCTGGATTTAGAAACGGCAGAGGAACCAGAGATCAAATTGCCAACATCCAACGGATCATCAGAAAAGCAAGAGAGTTCCAGAAAAAACATCTATTTCTGCTTTATTGACTATGCCAAAGCCTTTGACTGTGTGGATCACAATAAACTCTGGAAAATTGTTCAAGAGATGGGACTACCAGACCACCTGACCTGCCTCTTGAGAAACCTGTATGCAGTTCAGGAAGCAACAGTAATAACTGGACTTGGGACAATACTTCAGTTCAGTTGCTCAGTCATGTCCAACTTTATGCGACCTCATGAATTACAACACGTCAGACCTCCCTGTTCATCACCAACTCTCAGAGTTCACTCACACTCATGTTCATCGAGTTGGTGATGCCATCCAGCCATCTCATCCTCTGTCGTCCCCTTCTCCTCCTGTCCCCAATCCCTCCCAACATCAGAGTCTTTTCCAATGAGTCAACTCTTCGCATGAGGTGGCCAAAGGACTGGAGTTTCAGCTTTAGAATCATTCCTTCCAAAGAAAACCCAGGACCGATCTCCTTATCATGGACTGGTTGGATCTCCCTGCAGTCCAAGGGACTCTCAACAGTCATCTCCAACACCACAGTTCGAAAGCATCAATTCTTTGGTGCTTAGCCTTCTTCACAGTCCAACTCTCACATCTATACATGACCCTGGAAAAGCCATAGCCTTGACTAGATGGACCTTTGTTGGCAAAGTAATGTCTCTGCTTTTGAATATGCTATCTAGATTGGTCATAATTTTCCTTCAGACTGGTTCCAAATAGGAAAAGGAGTACTTCAAGGCTGTATATTGTCACTCATCTTATTTAACTTATATGCAGAGTACATCAAGAAAAACACAGTGCTGGATGAAGCACAAGCTGGAATCAAGATTGGTGGGAGAACTATCAATAACCTCAGATATGCAGATGACACCACCCTTATGGCAGAAAGTAAAGAAGAACTAAAGAGTTTCTTGATGAAAGTGGAAAAGGAGAATGAAAACGTTGGTTTAAAACTCAACATTCAGAAAACAAAGATCATGGCATCTGGTCCCATCACTTCATGGCAAATAGATGGGGAAACAGTGGAAACAGTGGCAGACTTTATTTTTTGGGGCTCCAAAATCACTGCAGATTGTAACTGCAGCCATGAAATTAAAAGATGCTGACTCCAGATGCTCAAGCTAGCTTTAGAAAAGGTAGAGGAACCAGAGATCAAATTGCCAACATCCACTGGATCATTGAAAAAGCAAAAGAGTTCCAGAAAAACATCTATTTCTGCTTTATTAACTATGCCAAAAGCCTTTGACTGTGTGGATCATAACAAACTATGGAAAACTCTGAAAGAGATGGGAATACCAGACCACCTGTCCTGCCTCCTGAGAAATATGTATGCAGGTTAAGAAACAACAGTTAGAACTGGACATGGAACTCAAGACAGGTTCCAAATTTGGAAAGGAGTACGTCAAGGCTGTATATTGTCACCCTGCTTATTTAACTTATTGAAGAGCACATCATGCAAAATGCCAGGCTGGATGAAGCACAAGCTGGAATCAAGATTGCCAGAAGAAATGTCAATAATCTCAGATATGCAGATGACACCATTCTTATGGCAGAAAACGAAGAGGAACTAAAGAGCCTCTTGATGAAAGTGAAAGAGGAGAGTTTAAAAACTGGCATAAAACTCAACATCAAAACAACTAAGATCATGGCACCTGGTCCCATCACTTCTTGGGAAATAGATGGGGAAACAGTGGAAAAAGTGCCAGACTTTATTTTGGGGGCTCCAAAATCACTGCAGAAGGTGACTGCAGCCATGAAATTAAAAGATGCTAGCTTCTTGGAAGAAAGCTATGACCAACCTAAACAGCATTTTAAAAAGCAGAAACATTACTTTGCTGACAAAAGTCCGTCAAGTCAAAGCTATGGTTTTTCCAGTAGTCATGTACGGATGTGAGAGCTAGACGATAAAGAAGGCTGAGCACTGAAGAACTGACGCTTTTGAACTATGGTGTTGGAGAAGACTCTTGAGAGTCTCTTGGACTACAAGGATATCAAACCCGTCAATCCTAAAGGAAACCAGTCCTGAACATTCATTGGAAGGACTGATGAGGAAGCTGAAGCTCCAATACTTTGGCCATCTGATGAAAAGAACTGACTCACTGGAAAAGACCCCGATGTGGGGAAGGACTGAAGCCAGGAGAAGTGGACGACAGAGAGCGAGATGGTCGGATGGCATCATCGACTCTATGAACTTGAGTTTGAGCAAGCTCTGGGAGTTGTCATGGACAGGGAGGCCTGGTATAGTGCAGCCCATGGGGTCACAAAGAGTAGAACATGACTGAAGGACTGAACTGTGATAATGTCACAAGACCAAGTAGGGTAAAAGTAGGAACCCTGAAACAAATTCAAAGGAGGAGAAAACAGGGGAAATAGAAATAAAATTTTCTGAATTGATTATTTCAAAAGACTATTTAAAATGTTTCACCATATAATACCTGTTTAGAAGGTTTAAAAAAATCAGCATGAATAAAATCTAATTTAAATCAGAGTCATGTAAGGGAAAGTCATTCCACATTCATATGCCTTCAGCTGAAGCAAACATCCAGGATCTTTTTCTTCTTCACCTCTACTTGTCTCAAGCAACATGTCAAGATCACCTACAATAACTGAGAAAAAGAACACTAGTTCTGCAGCACCAAGGCCAAGTGGTCAGCTCATCTTCTCCCTTCAAGCACCAGCGAAGAAAGAGAATGCTCCCAACAGGGTCCTCAGCAGCCTGCTGGAGCAAAGTATACTTCTACACATCCTCCTAAACTGCGCAAGGCCATGTGACCAAGACTAAGCCAAGCTTCACTGTGTTCCCTAAGCCCTTTCAAAACTACTGCCTCTCTAAACCCTCACATGCACCATGGGAGGTCAGGAGCACTCTGAGCACCTTCTGAAAATGAAAAAAAGAAGGCAACTTGCTCGAAGTCATTGGGTCCTGGAGAGGTCAGCATGTGTGCGTGCTCAGTCATGTCTGACTCTTTACAACCACACAGCCCGCCAGGCTCCTCTGTCCATGGAATTTTTCAGGCAAGAATACTGGAGGGGGTTGCCATTTCCTCCTCTAGGGATCTTCCTGACCCAGGGATCAAACCCACATTTCTTGCATCTCCTGCACTGGCAGGTGGATTCTTTACCACTGTGCCACCTAAGAATCACGCTGCCTCAAGTCACTTCCAGGGCCCAAAAGGGGGGTGTGTGCGGGAGGGAGTCAGAGGAACACACAGATGAGTAGGCCCCTCTACACAGAGGGCTCTGCCTTTCAGGCCCGTATCAGTGAGGGCTGGGCAGAAGTTTGCTGTGCCCTATACATCTTGGGTGCCAGGTGTCATCTTCTGCCCCAGAAGCAAGAGAGATCTGGGTGGTCTGGGATCACTCTCAAGGTCACCAGGGCAGCTATTTCCAGGCACCGTCAACAAGCAGATATGTCACTTCAGACAGCTACACTTTGGAGCATATAAACAGCTGTAAATGTGCTCCCAATTACTGACAAGACAAGAAAACCCAGAGTCAGTACAGAAACCTAGAACAACAGAATCACCACTTCTGAGCTATAGGTACAGAACAATAGCTGATTCCTGAGTGTGTAGAAGGAGGTAAAATTTTCTTCCGGATAGCTTGTTTTCTGAGAAGGAACATGAATTAGCAGAAGCAGGAGATAACAGGCCACAAAAAGTAAATCACAACACTTCTCAAACTAACCCAGAGATGAGACAGAGATTGAGAGAGAAACTGGGGACCAATATGTCGGCAGCAAAAGAGAACGCTAAGCACTTTATAAGGGGATTAGAAGAAAGAAAATTACCAGAGAGCTCATTTCTAAGGGCATCTGGTTCCAAACATATTCTGCTTCCAGTCCCTGCCTCACATAATCTGAACCCTATAAAAGAAGGAAGAGGGAAAAATATTCATCAAAAGCGTGCCAGTATTGGCTAGCCCTGACAAACCCTTCTGTGGCAGACCACACGGTATCCCAGAACACAGCAATCTGACAAAGCTTCCTGAGACACACGTTGCTATAGCATCGACTGGAAGCATTGATCCAACATGGTGATTAAATCACTAAATTCTGCATGAAGCAACGGGTCCAACATTCAGAGTTAGCTCCAATAGGTTAAGGCAGTCAGAAAACTGGGCAAATCTCATCTTCTGTGATTAGCCATAGGCTGAACAGCCAGATTAAGGCACTGCATATGCAAAAGTGTCTCACTCCATGGAGATTAAACAGCTCTGTGAGTAGAGCAGACACCAGTGAACTGTGCGCTTTACATGAGTGAACTGTATGAAGACAAGAAAGAGACTCTCCAGAGACTTCAGTTCAAACAACCTTTTCTAGCAGGATTTCTGGTTCATTTCAATTTTCCAGAAAAATAAATGCCACTCTTCCATTTCTTCCTCTGTCCACCTTTAGAATCCATCTTTCTTTCTTTCTTTTTTTCGGAGGATGTTTGGATTTCTTCTGCATGCTAATAACATCCTGGTGTTTCTCTCTATTCTGCATACTAAACTTTTATGTACTCACTGTTATAAGTATTTACAAACTTAGAAACGCACAGTTTGAGGAAAGTAATCCAGTTAAATTCTTTTTCCAATATTCAGAGTGTGAGTTACAGAAGTTAAGTAAGCATCTTAGCTCAAGTCCAGCAGGTTAGTAGACTGTTAATTGGTCTTTTTGACAGATAGATCCTTTCTGCTCTCTGGTAATAATTCAGCTTTGGTCCAATGGATGAAAGGGACCAGAGAGAAAATGTCTAATTAGAAAGTGATTACACACAGAGCTACTTTGAGAAGACCTTGAAATCAAAATAAATACAGAATTAGGACCAATTAAAACTTGAACCCGTTGAAAATGTTCTGTCAGAAAAACAGAAACTACACTCATTTTGACAGAGAATGTCACTTGAAGAATGAGTTAAGCACGGATGGAAGAACTGAGAAAGCCCAGAGGACATAATCACAGGAGCGGGGCGCCACTCTGGGACGCGCCTGTTCCCTGGCACAGCCTGGGGGAGGGACTCCAAAGCGGGAAGTCAGACCTCCGAGGAAGGAGCCCTGCCCAGCTCTCATGGGGCACAAAAAGACTAGTTCTGGGAGCACGTAAAGAGCTGGATGTAAGCCAACCACTGGGCTGCTAAGGCAAAGGGCCATTGCTAAGGTGACTCTAAGTGCAACAACAAGAAAACAAAAGGGACCAGTCGCTCCAAGAGACGAGCTGCAGGGGCAGAAGCTACCAGGGAACATCTGGCAGAGACAAGCACAGTCCTACAAAAGGGCAGGAAGGGGCGGAGAGGTAAGAGCTTAGCCACAGGCCCAGGAGATGCACTGCTGATATCCAGGGATGCTCCTCACATTCCGTTTCCGAAACACCAAGGGGACGCTAGCCCAAGACAACAACAAAAGAGAAAGTCAATGGATAAAGGATACAAAGTGTCCCCCATCACAGTTTCATAAGGTTTTCTCAGGTTTTACAGTAAAACTTATAGCCAGTTTAAGAGTTCTAATCTCTTCCCCAAGTCACGTATTTGTTCATCCTGTTCCTTGAGGCCATATAAATACCAGCACACCTTCTCTTTAAAGAAAAATATTCCCCTTAATGAATGTCTGGCTTCAAGAAGACAACTTCACTAGTATCATGGATCCCATTTTAAGGATTCTAAGAACTCTTCAGTCAACTGTTGTGTGTTTTTTTTTTTCATTCCCCAATCTCGTTTCAATGAGCTATGCATTTAGAAGGGTACGTCGAAGTACTACTTTAAAAGCAGTAAATGTACGATCTCTAAAAATAACTTGTGTACTGTTTGGAGAAGCAGTTCAAGAGGTTTTTCAGAGGCTTAGTCCCATCCATGTTTGAGGGTAGGGGCGCATATGTAACACTCTTGGAATGTAAAGGCTCCACCTGTCACCTTGGTTGTCAGTGGTCACACACAGATTTTCTTACTCTTCACTGTTCTACCAGGTCGTCTCAATTCACCAAACACTCCTCGAGCTTGGGCAAGATTTCAACTACAGTGATGCATCTATTAGACTGGATGACCCAACTATAATCTTCCTAGGAAAACATCCTTGGGCAACAGCAAAAACTGGTCATGGCAGCTAAGGATCTTGAGTCATAATAGGGTCTCTTTCCTATTAATATATTTGTCTTTCCTTTCTTTTTTAAATACATATATTTTTCTCTGCCAGCTCTAACGTACACCAAGAGACCGTGACATCCCAAGTATTTGACTGAGTGTGCCTGCCCCCTGGTGGGTGGCAGGGTGAAGGACACACTAGAGGAGATCCTATGCTGCTGCTGCTGCTAAGTCGCTTCAGCCGTGTCCGACTTTGTACGACCCCATAGACAGCAGCCCACCTATGGGCATGTGTTAATACAACAGAACCCGAGACAATGAATTAAGAGGGATGAAGGAAGAAAGCTCACACATCAAAATTCCCTCTATCAGAGACATATGATTTTATCAGAGCTGGTATAAAAAAAAAGGAAAAAAAAAGTAATGAAATCTAATCAGAAAGAAAAAGTTACTGAGACAGTTTTAGAAACAAGACATAAACTGACGGGGATCCCTCATGCTGAATTATGGTGTGGGTAGGTGTCTGTGTGTACTTATTGTCATGCTAAATAATTAAGTTCCAGTCTTAAGGATAAGGCCAGGCACTGATACTTTAAAGCTCCCAAGTGATTCCTGGGTGCAACCAGGGTTCAGAATCACTGACCAAGAATGTGTCCATCACAATCAGACTCTCCTAGACCTATAAATCAAAATCTCTGAGATTAAGTCAAAATCTCTGAAGGTGGCCCTATATTCCATATTTTCCAAAGCATCCCAGGAAGTTCTTAAGCATACTACTCTGTAGAAATTACTTTTTACACAAAAAAGGTTAGGAATAGGTAACTCCTAGTGCTAGAGGTGAAAGTTATCTCAAGGCAAATTGACCGTGGAAACTGAGACAGGCTTCCTCTGAGGTCCAAAAGTCAACAAAGGTCTGATAGAAAGACTGGCTTCAGAAAAAGTGAGATAAACTCAATTTACAACACTACTGACAGGAAAGGCCCACAGTGCCCACATGGCTTTTGGAAGAGATTCTTAGGCATCTCCGTAATTTACCCTCCGTAAGCCTTCTACACTCCTACCCCTTCCTCTCCCTTCACTCTGCTAGAATCCTACTAGAACTAGCACCTGGGAAGAGGCACTGAGCAGCTCTTTTTCACTGAATTACCCTTGGGAAATAATTATTTGGCAAACAGACACTCCTTGAGGCGTTGTGGGTCAAAATCTGCCTACTCGTTCCCCTTCTCCCACTAGGCACGCACGCACGCAAGCAAAGCAGAGTAGGCATCCAGGCCCTCCTCCTTGGTAGAGCAGCCTTTGAAAAGAACTCCTGAGGAAGAGCTGGGGGTGGGCTGAAAGTGTAAGTCCAGACAAGTGAGTTTAACAGATTAATAAAAGACCCAAGGGGGCTGAACGATGCTCCTAAATCATTTACATTGTCAAGAAGAGTTCTAGGGCCTTGTCTGAGCTTTCTCCTTTGCAATATCCTAGCGGTATTTGGTCAATATTGATGAAAGCTTGGGTTAAGTATTATTAAGTATATGCCACATATACTTATGGCATATATTAAATATATGCCACCTTCTAAATGGAGTCTCACTTAGGACAGCTGTATAAACGCAAACAATTGGCATTAAAAACAAAACATAAAAACAAAGAAGCCTGCCTAACTCACGGAAGTCCTGCAGAAATTCTTGGATTACTGTTAATTCTCAACTCCAGATTCCATCAGAATCAACCAAAGAGATGTGTCCACATTTGCGGAGAGAGCACCTACCACACACCGAGCTATGCCTGCTAAAGTGCTGTTTCACTTCAACAGCAACCTTGAAGGAGGCGCAACTTCCCGGCGAGGAGCTGGGTGTCACGGGGGTTAGGCAACTTGCCCCCAATCCTGCAACTCTTGACGCAGAGAGAGAGAACTTTGGTCCATCCTTATCTGACCCCAGGGATCATTCCTGTCCTGCTCAGAGGCTTCCTCTACGACAGAGTCTAAAGTGACTCTGACCTCCACCCTCGCTCCTACGTCACCACTCTCCCTCGTAGGTCAACTGTCCAGTGCAACCGCAAACCTGGGCTCATGAACTCCAGTACCTTCAGGGCTGGCCTCGATAGCTCCATCTGTGAAGCAGCCGCAAGAGAGAGCAAGGGATAAGAGGGACCCACGAGAACTGGGGGAAACAGGAGCATGTGTGAGCCTCCCGAAGGCATTCAGATTGCATTTCCCACACTGTGCTGGCCAGTATACACTTTGGAGCTGGTGCTGTGTTTAAATCTTACAGAAAACAAAAGGAAAGGTGAGCCACAAAGGCACGAAGCAGCAAGGAGGAGACATCCTGAATGGCATTTCCCAGCCATCCACCGGATACACGCACCCAGATGTCTCAATATCACCTTTTTAACAAGTCCGTTCTTTTTCTTGGTGTTCCTATTTCTCTCAAGAAAATGATCATGTCCCCAGCCACCTGGACTTGGAAAAGGCATCATCTGAGCCCTGTCCTTCTCTCTGTGATACCACCAAGGCCTCCCTGTGACCCTGTCCTCTCCCTCTGTCCCCAGGCTGGGACCTCACTGCCTCCTACCTGTTTTCACATGTCCAGCATTTTCCCTTTTAATCACAGTGAAATAAACACTCAAATGTGTACTGTCCTTTGCAGTTACAAATGTGCTTTTGAACACTGCTTCATTTCAGTTTTATTTTGTGTGAAACAACAGCTTGGTAAAGTAGTCAAGGAAAATACTATTCATCTTTACAGGAGATAAAATAACACTCAAAGGGTTTAAGTGACTTGGTGACTGCCTCCAGAACAATGTTACCTTGGAAGGTTACCTTCCTGAGGTTATTTACCTCAGCAGTCCCTTCCTCTCTACCTCTCTCTCTCTCTCTGCCTCCCTCACCCCCCCCTCTCCCGTCCCCAGAGCTATCTAAGCCAACTGCTTGGGAAACACTTCCACCTGGATACCCTAGACACTTGAAACTCACCATTTCCAAAACTACATACATCCTTCCCTCTTCTGAAAGTGCTACTCTCCTGGGTCCCCCAGTTCATAAACAAGTTATCACCCACGATCTACCTGCTGCCCACACCAGAAACTCAAAGTCCCTGACTCCTCTTCCTGCACCACTCAGCCGGTCACCAGTTCTGTCTCTATGAAGACAAAACCGTTTCTTGAAACCAACAGTTTCTCTCAGTTCCACTGCTCACCACTGCTACAATAACCAACCCATTCTTGTCCATCTCTCTGACGACACTTACCTGAACATCCCTTGTCCATTTCATTCTGCCTCTGACCACATTTCCATGTCGCCTCACAACCCCCAGAATAAAAGCCAACTTCTGAACAAGACTGACAGAGTCCTTCCAGTTTTCTGGCCGCTGTCTCCCTGACTTAGCCAGCTCAGACTCCCCTTATAAAATACCAAAGACTGGGCAGCTTAAACAACAGACATTTTCACCCTCACAGCTTCAAAGGCTGGAAAGCCCAAAATCATCAATCAGGTAGGGTAAGGTTTCTGCTGAGAACGCTCTTCCTGGCCTGAAGACAGTCACTTTGTCTCCATGTAGCCATTTGTTTGGGGGTGAGGAACGGAGCACAAGAGAGCTAGCTAGCTCTCTCTGTCCTCTGCCGTCTCTTCTTATAAGGGCACTGATTGTATCAGGTCAGGGCCTCATCCTAATGACCACATTTAACCTCAGGTACCTCCTTACAGGCCCTGTCTCCAAATACAGTCACATTCTGAGGTATTGGGATTTAGGACTCCAATGTATAACTGAAGGAGGCATATATCACTCAGCCCATAATATCCCGCTCTAACCTCAAGAGAAGACTTGGCCCCTCGGCAGTCTACACTTCAACCACATGGACTACTTACTGTGATCTTATTTCCATGCGTGTGCCCAATTTACTCCCTCTCTGGGACCCTCTCCATCTTCCTCCTCCTGTTTCTTCCTCCCAGTTCATCCTTTAACCTTCAGCCTACCCAAGTTCATCTAGAAAGTCTACCCTGACCTGCAAGCCCATTCCCCCTCTGGAATTAGGGATTCCCCCATGTGGTCTCAGAACACTAACGAGATGTGCCTATATCCCTTACTTATCCCTGAAGGCAGGCACTATGTCTCATTCATTGCCGGATCTGTAACACACACCAGACAGTACACTTTCAAAAGGTATCACTGTCCAGTACCATTCCCCGGAAGGGAGCAAAGGAGGGCGGGAAGGAGGGGCCAGAGTGAGGGAGACTCGTCACCGTCTACAGAAGTCCCCTCTTCAGCTTGGCATGTGAAGTCACCCTCTGCTGGGCCTCAAGGCCCTAAAGTTAACAAACTTATGATTACCCAAAGGGAAAGTGGGGGGTGGGGAGCGGGGAATAAATTCAGAGGTTGGGATTAACGTACACACGCTACTATACATAAAACAGATAGTCAACAAGGACCTACTGTATAGCACGAGGAATGCGACTCAATACTCTGTAATAACCCTTATGGGAAAAGAATCTGAAAAAGAAAGGATGTAAGTATACATACAACTGAATCACTTTGCTGTGCACCTGGAATTAACACAACATTGTAAATCAACTATACTCCAATATAAAATAAAACTTAAAAAAAAAAAACCCTAATGTTTATATTTTAAAGTCTACATAGAAAAAAGGCAAGGCCCTATGCTTCCTTTTGGGGACAAAAATAGAAGAACCAATGAGCATTAGTGAGAGAGAAACAGGGTTGGAGTGGGAAGAGTGTGTATGTGTGTGTGCACGCTAGGCACTCAGTCATGTTTGACTCTTTGCGACTCCATGGACATGAACCGCCAGGTTCCTCTGTCCATGGAATTCTCCAGGCAAGAATACTACAATGTGTAGCCATTCTGTTCTCCAGGGGATCTTCCCAACCCAGAGATCGAACTCAGGTCTCCAGCACTGCAGGCAGATTCTTTACTGTCTGAGCCACAGGGACCCTCCTGGAGTGGGAAGAGGGGGCTGAATGAAAAGAAGAGGCTTGGAATCTGTTTTAAAGTACCTCAAAGTTCCACTCCATGTTCAAGACACATTCTTTTCTACACTGACTTCCTTCTACTCCCACCAGAACCAAAGCTACAGTCTAATCTCAGATCCCTTTCAGCTCCCTGTCCTTGTCCGCAATGGCCTCCACAATCCACAATGTCCAGCCCTACTCTTTTACTGGTGCAGCTGTTTTCAAGGTCCCTGGACTCCTGGTTCCCGAGGACTTGCAAGGTCAAAGTTATTTTCATAATAATACTATTATGAAGTATGATTTTCATAATATGCTATTTACCTCTTGCCCTGTGTTAGCATTTGCACTGATGGTGAGTAAAACTGTTGGCCTCTTAGCACAACTCATGGCAGTGGCATCAAACTCTACAGCAGCCATTGTATTTTTCTCTGCTATGCACTGGTAAAAGTAATGTCAGTTTCACTTATGAACAGCCTTGCTGAAGCTGTAAACATTATTAATTTTACTAAAATCAATGGTCTTAGACTTTGAAAGGACTTTGCTCACATGCGATTTTTAAAATGATGTTTAATTATTGTATATTACCTTTTAAAAAGATTAATTGGAGGATAATTGCTTTACAATACTGTGTTGGTTTCTGTCATACATCAACATGAATCAGCATAGGTATACATAAGTCCCCTCCCTCTCGAACTTCTCTCCAACCTTCCACCTCTCTGGGTTGTCACAGAGCACCTGATTTCAACTCCCTGCATCATACGCAAATTTCCACTGGCTATCTATTTTACACATAGTAATGTATACATTTCCATGCTACTCTCTCAATTCATCCCACCCTATCCTTCCCCCACTGTGTCCACAAGTTCTCTATGTCTGTGTCTCCACTGTTGGCTTGCAAATAAGCTCATCAGTACCATCTTTCTAGATTCCACACATAGGTGTTCAGTTCAGTTCAGTTCAGTCCCTCAGTCATGTCTGACTCTTTGTGACCCGATGGACTGCAGCACACCAGGCCTCCCTGTCCATCACCAACTCCCAGAGTGTACTCAAACTCATGCCCACTGAGTCGGTGATGCCAACCAACCATATCATCCTCTGTTGTCCCTTCTCCTCTCACCTTCAATCTTTCCCAGCATAGGGTTTTTTCAAATGAGTCAGTTCTTTGCATCAGGTGGCCAAAGCGATGGAGTTTCAACTTCAGCATCAGTCCTTTCAATGAATATTCAGGACTGATTTCCTTTAGGATAGACTGGTTGAATCTCCTTGCAGTCCAAGGGACTCTCTCAAGAGTCTTCTCCAATACCACAGTTCAAAAGCAGCAATTCTTCGGCACTCAGCTTTCTTTATAGTCCAACTCTCACATCCATACATGACTACTGAAAAAACCATAGCTTTGACTAGATGGATCTCTGTTGGCAAAGTAATGTCTCTGTTTTTTAATATGCTGTGTAGGTTGGTCATAAATTTTCTTCCAAGGATTAAGCATCTTTTAATTTCACAGGTTGCAGTCACCATCTACAGTGATTTTGGAGCCCAAAAAGATAAAGTCTGTCACTTTTTCCAGTGTTTCCCCATCTATTTGCCATGAAGTGATGGGATCAGATGCCATGATCTTAGTTTTCTGAATGTTGAGTTTTAAGCCAACTTTTTCACTGTCCTCTTTCACTTTCCTCAAGAGGCTCTTTAGTTCTTCTTTGCTTTCTGCCATAAGGGTAGTGTCATCTGCATTACCTGAGGTTATTGATATTTCTCCTGGCAATCTTAATTCCAGCTTGTGGTTCACCAGTCCAGCATTTCATATGATGTACTCTGCATATAAGTTAAATAAGCAGGGTGACAATATACAGCCTTGACGTACTCCTTCCCCGATTTGGAACCAGTCGTCTGTTGTCCCAAGTCCAGTTTTAACTGTTGCTTCTTGACCTGCATATAGATTTCTCAGAAGGCAGGTAAGCTGGTCTGGTATTCCCATCTCTTTCAGAATTTTCTAGTTTGTTGTGATCCACAGTCAAAGGCTTTGGCATAGTTAATAAAGCATTTTTCTAGAACTCTCTTGCTTTTTTTGATGATTCAACGGATGTCAGCAATTTGATCTCTGGTTCTTCTGCCTTTTCTAAATCCAGCTTGAACATCTGGAAATTCATGGTTCACATACTGTTGAAGCCTGGCTTGGAGAATTTTGAACACTACTTTGCTAGCATGTGAGATGAGTGCAATTCTGTGGTAGTCCGAACATTCTTTGGCATTGCCTTTCTTTGGGATTGAAATGAAAATTGACCTTTTCTAGTCCCGTGGCCACTGCTGAGTTTTCCGATTTTGCTGGCATATTGAGCGCAGCACTTTCACAGCATCATCTTTCAGGATTTGAAATAGCATAGCTGGAATTCCATCACCCCCACTAGTTTTGTTCATAGTGACGCTTCCTAAGGCCCACTTGACTTCACATTCCAGGATATCTGGCTCTAGGTGAGTGATCACACCATCGTGGTTATCTGGGTCATGAAGATCTTTTTTGTATAGTTCTTCTTCTTGCCACCTCCTCTTAGTATCTTTTGCTTCTGTTAGGTCCATATCATTTCTGTCCTTTATCGAGCCCATCTTTGCATGAAGTGTTCCTTTGGTATCTCTAATTTTCTTGAAGAGATCTCTAGTCTTTCGCATTCTATTGTTTTCCTGTATTTCTTTGCACTGATCACTGAAGAAGGCTTTCTTATCTCTCCTTGCTATTCTTTGGAACTCTGCATTCAAATGGGTACATCTTTCACTTTTCTCCTTTGCCTTTCACTTCTCTTCTTTTCACAGCTTTTGTAAGGCCTCCTCAGAAAGCTATTTTGCCTTTTGGCATTTCTTTTTCTTGGAGATGGTCTTGATCACTGCCCCCTGTACAATGTTACGAACCTCCATCCATAGTTCTTCAGGCACTCTGCCTATCAGATCTAATCCCTGTCACTTCCACTGTATAATCATAAGGGATTTGATTTAGGTCATACCTGGATGGCATTACTGACTCGACGGACATGAGTTTGAGTGAACTCCAGGAGTTGGTGATGGACAGGGAGGCCTGGCGTGCTGTGATTCATGGGGTTGCAAAGAGTCGTTGTTGTTTTCCCTACTTTCTTCAATTTTAGTCTGAATTTGGAAAAAAGGAGTTTGTGATCTGAGCCACAGTCAGCTGGTCTTGTTTTTGCTGAGTGTATAGAGCTTCTCCATCTTTGGCTGCAAAGAACATAATCAATCTGATTTTGGTATTGACCATCTGATGATATCCATGTGTAGAATCTTCTCTTATGCTACTGGAAGAGGATGCTTGCTATGACCAATGCGTTCTCTTGGCAAAACTCTATTAGCCTATTATACAGGTGTTAATATAAGATTTTGTTTTTCTCTTTTTGACTCATTTCACTCTGCATAACAGGCTCTAGGTTTATCTACCTTATTAGGACTGACTCCAGTGTGCTCTTTTTTATGGCTAAGCAGTAATCCACTGTACATGTGTACCACAACTTCTTTATCCATTCATCTGTTGATGGACATCTAGGTTGCTTCCATATCCTAGCTACAGTAAATAGTACTGCAACAAACACTGGGGTATATGCCTCCTAATTATTATGCTTTATCTTTATTATTACCTTTCTTTTCATTATTTTATGATGAAATGGAAGCTACGCATAGAGCATTTTTGCTACATAACAAAGTACGGGGGTTGTAGCAAGAAAAGTTACTTAATGAACTGAACTGGCTTTTTTCTTTCATGGAACTCCCTTTTTACTGAAAAAAATCACTAACAAAGTATAATTTTCCAAACTTGCATATTTCACAAACATTTCTGAAAAATAAATGAAGTAAGCTTGTCAATTCAAGGAAAACAACTGTTAGTATTTTGCCAATGATAAATTTAAGCCTTCAAATGAAGATTAAATTTTTGGAAAACCTGTATCTGCCACCATGAACTTGACAAAATCCCAATACTGAAATCCTTTTCTAATGAGATCACTGGTGATATTAACAAATGTGACTTTCTATATATATTGTGTCAATTTTGGAATTTTGTAACTCAATGAATCAAAATCATGCATGGGTGAGATATCCTTCTAAAACAGACCAGTGGATTTTCAACAAAATAGGCTAGAGTAAATTCACTGATTGGTTTCAGGTTCAGCATTCAGCATTGCAGCTCACCTTTAAGACACTACCATTTGAGAATGGGCTCAGAATCACAGAATACTCATGATTATTAGAAATAATATCAAAATTCTCCTCCTGATTGCAACTTTATGTCTTCATGAAGCTACATTTTTTTTAAATGTACTTCAACCAAAGAAACCTGTTGCAATAGATTAAGTGCAGAAGTACACATGAGAATCTAACAATCTTCTATTAAACCAGTCATTAAAAGATCTGTAAAAATCTGAAAGAATACCACTCGTCTTGCTAACTTTTTTCACTTTGGAAAATAGCTATTTTTATTGAAAAATGTCATTCATATTAATAGGTGATAGTTTATTACTGCTATTTTTAAATGAATTAGCAATTATGTTCAGAGTATTTCATTTGCTATTTAATAAATGATAGCTGTTTAATAAACATAAACAAAGCTCTTTATAGGCCCTAATAATTTTCAGTGATGTATAGAGGTCCTGGGACCAAAACATTTGAGAACAATGATATTATTGTATTTGACTTCAGCTGATCTTTCCATGCCACATGCTAGTGCTAAGTCGTTTCAGTAATGTCCTGACTCTCTGTGACCCTATGGACTGTAGCCCACCAGGCTCCTCTGTCCATGGGATTCTCCAGGCAAGAATACTGGTGTGGGTTGCCATGCCCTCCTCCAGCGGATCTTCCTGACCAGAGATCAAACCCATGTCTCCTGCAGCTCCTGCACTGCAGGCAGGTTCTTGACCACTGAGCCACTGGGAAAGCCCTTCCTTCCATGCCACATCAAGTCCTATATACTGTCCATGAAGCTTCCTTACCCAATGGTGCTTCCTCCTGGGGTCCTACTAGTTTCAAGGCCACTATTTTAATACACTCATATTAATGAGTTAGACTTTTAAATGACAATCTTCTAGTGTCCATGTTTAAGAATTTTAGGAAACTGCTTTCTGATAATTGTTAACACAGCTAGCCCTTGAAAATGAGAACGTAATACAGCAGACCTTATTCAGAAAAAGAGTAAAATGCACCCTCTAGTGGACATGTAAGCTCACAGAACACAAAAGAAGTTTATTTGGAAGAGTTGGGCCTCACTCCAGAAAATTCACAATAATAAAACTGCAATATATGAGTAAAGGAAAATTATCAACTTTAATTTTTTGAGTACACGTTTTAAAAAGAACTATGAAAATATGAAGCCAAATCTGGGTCAGACTTAATAACTAAATGCAAATATGAATTTGAAGTCACATTGCTACTTCTTAATGAAAAAGAAAAAGTAACCTCTCTTGAATTCTTATGAGTTGATTAAAAATTAACTATCCAAAATAATCTGTTTAAATTATGCATCGTTTATTAATAATATCTTAAAATATTTAGAAACATATGACATGATGTATAAAGCTGACTTATTATTATTAGTCCAATCTCCAGATACTAAAACTATTTTCAACACACAACCTCAGCATTCCAATGACCTGCCAAAAATCTGAAAAGAGCTCTTTGAAGAATGAGAATCAGTACTTGGGGTATATTTTATTTAACTTAGTATGTTAATGTTAATAAAAGAACTTAATTTTTTGCATCCTTGTCTGAAATTAAGAGTGAAAATATATACTTCATACTTCTTACAGTTAAAAACAATGTAATGACATAGAATGATGTCTAAAATATATAGTTTAAAAATATGAAGTTATAGAATGAGTGGCATGATTAATTTATGTTCTTAAAAATGTACACATGTACATCCATGTTTAAGCACAGATATATGTTAACAGGAAATTAACTCTAAATATTCATTGGAAGGACTGCTGCTGAAGCTGAAGCTCCAATACTTTGGCTACCTGATGCCAAGAGCCAACTCATTGGAAAAGACCCTGGTGCTGGAAAAATTTGAGGGCAAGAGGAGAAAGAAGGGGGACACAGAGGAAAAGATGGCTGGATGGCTTCAAATTTGAGCGAACTCTGGGAGATAGTGAAGGACAAGGAAGCCTAGCATGCTGCAGCCCATGGGGTCACAAGGAGTCAGACATGACTTAGTGACTGAACAAATATGTTAAAAAGCTTGTTGTTTTTAGTGGATATGTCATGTCTGACTCTTTTGTGACCCCATGAACTGTAGCCTGCCAGGTTCCTCTGTCCATGGAGTTTCCCAGGCAAGAATACTGGAGTGGGTTGCCATGCCCTCCTCCAAGGGATCTTCCTGACCCAGGGATCAGACCCAGGGATTGAACCCAAGTCTCCTGCATTGGCAGGCAGATTATTTACCACCGAGCCACCACAGAAGCCCATGTTAACAGTTTATCAAACTATTTCTGAGCAGAAATGTGTATTACTGGAAAAAGTAATGGAGGAGTTCTTTTTTTTTAAACTATACTTCTATACTGTTTAAATGTTATGCATTTTTTAATTCAAATAGGGAGCTTTTAGTAAGGTACAGGGATTAACAATTGATTCAAAGCATCTCGTGGAATGAAAATAACTAGTTATTTTATCAACTAGGTATTAGAAGGTTTAAGTAGTAATGAGAAAGTTGATCTCGCTGTTTTTTAAATCATGAGACCAGTATTTGGAAAAGATTTTTTTTTAATGCCTTTATCAATGAAACATCTGATGTCTTGATCCATGGATGATGATAAGCTGTGGTGGTACAAACAATCCACTCTGCCACTTTTCAAAACTTTGGCAAGGACAGTTACTCCTTTCCAACTGGGATCATCTGACCAGATGATCGTGATCCTTTTTTAAGTCTCAAATTCTATGACCCATGAAGTGCTGAGATATAATACTATCAGTCATGAAATTATTCTTTAGCTTTAAATAAATAATAATTGGAGTACAAGTAAGAGATTAGAGTTTTAATTAGTATGAAAAAGGGGGTGTTGTTTAAATGGATATATGCCATGGGTAATATATGATTACATTATGACACACTGGCATATTATAAAGGCCCATAGAATTTCATGTAAATGACGACAATAGAAATGTATTCTTGGCCAGGATCCTCCTCCTAAATTGTTGGCTTAGAGATATTGTGTGTTCAGATTAAAAAAAATAAAGGCTGTTGGAACAAGTACATCATTTGTCTTTTTCTACCTAATGCTCCAATTGTAATGGGTAGAGTATATTCCTTAGTGTTTATGGTTTGGTAATACCACTGATTTTCTAGAGCTAGCTTCAGCCATAGCAGCCTATTGAGCAGAGTCCTTTAAGTAAATAATTAATTGGCATCCTTAATCTCAACTGCCATTATTAGACTGGAAACTACAGAAAATCAGTGGTATTACCAAACCATAAGCACTAAGGAATATACTCTACCCATTACAATTGGAGCATTAGGTAGAAATGATGTACTTGTTCCAAAAGCCTTTATTTTTTTAAATCTGAACACACAATATCTCTAAGACACAACTTAGGAGGAGGAGACTGGCCAAGAATACATTTCTATTGTCGTCACTTATAAGAAATTCTATGGGCCTATATAATATGCCAGTGTGTCATAATGTAATCATATATTGCCCATGGCATATATCCATTTAAACACCACCTCCTTTTTCATACTAACTAAAACTCTAATCTCTTACTTGTACTCCAATTATTATTTATGTTGAGACATTTGTCTCATTTTACTAAAACCTTCTGCCTATGCTTAAAGAAACACAACTTCCTATTCATCAACTAAACTGCCTCAAACACATTTGAAATTTGTGGGATTTTGAGCACCGGCAGAGTAAGTTTAAAAACTAGTGAGGATAAGAGGGGGAATATGTGGAACCAGGATTCAGTGATCAATCATGTCCAAACTGTATATTCAAATTTTACATGGGGAATTGCTCATTTATAAGGCTCCCTTATCATTGGCCTGCATCACAACGATACGAATACGTGTTGGGCTCTGAGGTAAAAGAAAATAACTGTTCAGTATATATTTTCAAGTCACCATAAGACCATAAGAAACATTTTTTATTACTTTTAATACTGCCTCTCAGCCTCTCAATCTAAGACGAAAGAATCTCTAAGGGTTTTACCATGACAGCAGGGCTTTTTAAAAAGATGGTTATTAATGCTGTATTATAGGCTGCAAAGTTGCTAAGAGAGTAGATCATACATATTTTTACCTTTTACCATTGTAATAATGTGAGGTGATGGATGTGTAAATTTATCTTATTGTGGTAATCATTTCACACACTCAACATATCAAATCACCACACTGTACACTTTAAACTTACAATGTTATATGTCAATTATATCTCAATCAGGCTGGAAAAATATGTATAAGAACATGGAAATAAATTATCTGAAATTTAACTAAAATAAGAATAAAGGCCTACACTAAAATGGCAAAGAAAGAACAGACTTTAAAATGTGCTCTATAAGAAAATTACTGAAAGGACCAAAAAAGAGGCAAAAAGAGTAAGGTCATGTGTGTGAGAAAACACATCCTTCATCAGAACTAAAACGAAGGGCAGAAGATCAACAAAAGACTCTGGGGGTTGACAGAGATTACCTCTCAAGAGCGAAATTTGTGAGAAGTACAAGGAATTTCATGACTGCCCACTCCACCCCCCATACAAATGTAATAAAACTGTAGCAGTCTCCTCCACCTGAACCCCTTTCCTAATAATCAAAGAGCAATAGGTTCCTGTTGGAAAACTAAGACTGGAGTCAAAAAAGCAGGGCCATCGCTAACCTGTTTCGCTGGAGGCATTTAAAATAAGACTTCTCAGACATGCGCAGGGAAACCTCTATCCTGGTTAAGTGTGATCTTTCACTATGGCAAGAGCATCTCGGGTTTTTTGAGGGCACAAGAGGCAAGTTACACTTCACCTTAATTTTTCAGAAATTCTCCAAGCTGAAAAGTGCCCCACCAGAGCCTGTTGAACCCAAGAATCTTCCTTACTAAAAAAAAAACAAAAAAACTTTAACCACACACATGGCCACTTAACTAGAGAGTGCAGCCTGCAGCCATATGTGGTCATGTGGCACCAAGAGAACAGAAGTGGAAGGGCTGTGCACAACTGCCAGGGCACTTGCATATTTATAAGGGAATTCACTGGCTGCCTCCACTCCCATTCTTCCTACTCTCCCATCAGTAGGGACCAGAACTCAACCAGTGTGCTGATGGCACGTGATTAGACAGGTAGATCAATATAAAGGAGTCAGGTGCCCAGGACCCAACTGACCCTCAGGCTCCTCAGCTCGCCCAAACGGAAGGGGCCAGGTCCCGCAGACGGCGTCCAGGCAGACAGCCACTGTATTAGGTCTAGGCCACTGAGGCAGGGGTGGGGGAAAAGGTTCACCGCTGCTGCCTCAAGGCCTGGGCCTGGCCAGTGGGTGGCCCTGGCGAGGGCTCTGGAGTCCTTCAGGACACAGCCCCAGGCCTGTTCTGTTCCCTGAGCCGTCCAGCTCACCTGCTAGTCTGGGGCGGGGTGAGCTGGAGGGCCCTGGGAGAAGGCCAGGATCCGCCTCTTACCTCTCTCCCTCTGCCTGATGACCATCACTCCTTCACTGACAGTCGCTTGCTTGCGGGGGGGCCCACTGCAGTGCTGACCAGTGGATAAGCGGCACCTCTAACGGACCCACAGTAACTGTTGCCTGGTAACAGGGCAGACACCAACCTCCACGTGCCAACGTCTGTGCACCGCAGTGCTCCATTACATTATGTCCATTTGGAATAGCACAAGAGGATTATTAATAAAGTTTCTTTGCATACACAATGCATGAAATAACACAATTCTCAAAAATAAAAATTCATTACGAATACTACAATTGGAAACCTGGCACACCGAATATAAACTGTAAGCCCTTGCCATCCAAGAGTACTGTGTTAGTTAATTAAGATAAATGGTGGTGATCTTTAGCAGGATTTGTCTTGAATGTGCCGAGTCTTCAAAAATACATTGTTAATCAAAAATTGGTCCATCTATGGAAAATAAACAATGGGAAACTGATGGATAATTCATCTGTTTAATGCATTACGGGACTGAGCAATTGATGGACCATGAGGGAAAAAGGCAAAGTTGCCTCACACCTTATTCTGAACTAAAGTCCAAATGGATTCCAATTTTAAATGTAAAAAATAAAACCACAAGAGTACCTAGAGGGGGAGGAGGAGATCATCTATATAGTTGTAGGGGTATGGAAAAGCATCCAGCCCTTCTTTCCATATTACCAACTCCCAACATGCTTCCTGTCATTATGGTTACCCCACCTGTAAGGTTAACAAAATTGCAAAACAAAATGAGAAAGCAAGAAGAAGGAACAACCAGGCCACTGAATCTTTCATATCCAAAGATAAGCCCAGATTTGGGGGTGAGTGGCCCTTTCTGCCCTGGAAGCACTGTATGTGACCACTTTTCCAGTGCTCAGTGCCAGCTCCAAATTCTGAGCCTGAAATACTTTCAGCCCAAACCCGAGCTCTAAAACAAACAACAAAACAAGCAAGCAAAAACAAAACAGTAAGAAGAGCCAAGAACCCAGGAACTATTAGAACACTGAGGATGCTGACAGTAAATGTCCCCTTCCTGACTTCTAAAGCCAGCCTGCAACATAAAACGGAAGACTGAACTGTGGCCCAAAGGATGTTCCATTCTTCCCACGTTACCCTCCCAGCGTCTTTCAAGAACATGGGGCAGGAGAATAAGCAGTTATCTCTAAAATGATCTTAAGTTCATATTCTTCAGCAGTGCTGACTCAAGAACTTGACCTTGACATAAAGCCAACTTCACAGGCCAATCGTCTCTTCAAAGAACAAGAAAAACCTTGAGTAAAGGTTAAATAAAAAAAGCTTTCCAAATCACCCTCAAGGGAAACAGATCAAGTTGCATAATAAAGAATAAGGTAATCAACACATTTCAAGAGCCAAAAAAGTATTCTTAGAGATATGAAAGCTTAACCCCAGAGACTTACTGTAACTGTCTAAGATTTGGGGCCAGATATTTATGACTGGCAAATGAAAGTGATAAAATTAACTACTTTTAAAATGCAAGTGTTATAGCTATCCAATCTAATCCACAGCAATAATCCCGAGGTAAAAGACTAGTGCTACTTTATAGATGTTGAACTAGGCCAATGATTCTTCTAAGATGATGAAAGGAGTAAATGTAGAATCAAGATTGAAATCCAGGTCTCCTAACCCCAAGATCAAAGGTTCTGCACCATCTTATAGCAGAACCTGGCAGGAAACAACATCTTATCCCTGGTTGCTGCTGCTGCTGCTGCTGCTAAGTCATTTCAGTCGTGTCCGACTCTGTGCGACCCCATAGATGGCAGCCCGCCAGGCTCCCCTGTCCCTGGGATTCTCCAGGCAAGAACACTGGAGTGGGTTGCCATTTCCTCCTCCAATGCATGAAAAGTGAAAAGCGAAAGTGAAGTCGCTCAGTCGTGCCCGACTCTTCGTGACCCCATGGACTGCAGCCTACCAGGCTCCTCCATCCATGGGATTTTCCAGGCAAGAGTACTGGAGTGGGGTGCCATTGTAGGAAACAACATTTAGGTCAATTTGTAACATTTGAAGGAATCACTAACACTAGCATTTGGTAAAAAAACTGAACTAACTTGGGGCAGTGGCAAAGGAAAAGTCTTTCATTCCTACCATTGTTTTTCATATTCTATAATCCAAAAGCAACTAACACTATTATTCAAGACACTAATTTCTATAATTAAAAAATGTTATGTGCAAATTACAGGTCAAATACCCTTCTACAGTAAAATACTGGCATGTGTCAATAGAGTATTTCTTTTTTAACCCCAATATTAGTGCAGATAAGGTGATATACTTAACATCTACTTGGGTAAAAAGTGATCTGGAAAAAAATGCTTTCAAAGTCCTTGGTTTCTCTGGGGTATGGGAGTCTGAGTCCCTGTGGCAAAGACTGCCAGAGGTTCCACAATACTTATTTTCCTCTCCTTCCTTAGTAAGAGAACATGGCCCTCTAGGGAAAATGCTGTACTTTTCAGCCTTATCTGCGGTTGTGTGACCATACATTCTGAAATATGGGAATTAAGCAAAACTAGGATGAAACAGTAGTTATGTATGGATGTGAGAGTTGGACTGTGAAGAAAGCTGAGCCCCGAAGAATTGATGTTTTTGAACTGTGGTTTTGGAGAAGACTCTTGAGAGTCCCTTGGACTGCAAGGAGATCCAACCAATTCATTCTAAAGGAGATCAGCCCTGGGTGTTCTTTGGAAGGAATGATGCTAAAGCTGAAACTCCAGTACTTTGGCCACCTCATGCGAAGAGTTGACTCATTGGAAAAGACTCTGGTGCTGGGAGGGATTGGGGGCAGGAGGAGAGGGGATGACAGAGGATGAGATGGCTGGATGGCATCACTGACTCAATGGACGTGAGTTTGAGTGAACTCCGGGAGTTGGTGATGGACAGGGAGGTCTGGCGTGCTGCAATTCATGGGGTTGCAGAGTCGGACACGACTGAGCGACTGTACTGAACTGAGGATGAAATTCCATGATGTTTCCTTTTAAAAAGGGGAAATACTATTCTATGCCTTTATTCCTACTGTCTGAAATGTGGGCATGATGGCTTGAGCTCAAGCAGCCATTTGGGATAACAAAGTATTAAGCCATGCCTTAGCAGATAAAGCAACAAAATAAAGAGACTGGATTCTGAAATATCAGGGGGCCATCATATTAGCCCTAGACTATTTACCTCCAAATATGTTTATAGAAATAACTTACTAGCTGGCTTAAGCTGCTGTACACTGGAGAGTAGAATCTAATTCTAAGTGATCTAGCACCCATGATTTTTACTGCTTTGCAATGATTTCAAGGATTTCAATTATCTCAGCTCATTAAGTTCTCATCTTTAATTCACTTTATATCCAAAAATAAACTTCCCAAAAGCACACAATATACCATACCCATGTACAGAGTAGGGGACACTGCTGCAATATTAAATAGCATCAAAAAGCCCTATTCTGGGATACATTATGTATTCTTTGTGAATGCTAAGTCACTTCAGTTGTGTTTGCCTCTGTGTGACCCTATGGACTGCAGCCTGCCAGGCTCCTCTGTCCATGGGGTTCTCCAGGCAAGAATACTGGAGTGGGTTGCCATATCATCCTCCAAGGTATTCTTCAGTCACACTCAATGACCTCCATTTATATTCTTTCTACAACACCTAAAATATTGCACTGTTTGCCAACACTACTCCTCTTCTCCCTGTCAACTAGATTAAGAACTCTCTAGCTCAGAAGAAATGCCTAGCACAGTGCAGACACTCAGAAAATGTCTGTGATCTGACTGAATAACTCAAAACCAGGCCTTTACAATGGGGTTCCTTGTCATAACTGGAAATCCTCTCAAGGTATAGTTAGACGTGGTACTGAGGAAATGTTTATGCGGTACTGAGGAAATGTTTAAATATAGCAAATCTCTGGATCCTGCCTGCCCAAGATGACTGAATCAGAACTACTGAGGTTGGAATCTAGGCATTTGCAGTGTATACAACTAGGCCTACACTATTTATACAACAACTCACTTCCAAGGAAGGAAGGAAAGGAGAACAATAGAGTAACTTGAAAATCCTCTGTGTTCTGATGTTAGCATATGCAATAGAGTGGAAACTGCCTATTGCCTTTTATTGCTTTATGTTCTGCTTCCCCTAGCGTTGGTTTTCCTGCCTCTATAAAATGCTATTCCCATTTTATGAATTTCTTTGAAATAGTTCAAACTATGAAGATAACATTGCTAAACTTCATTTTCTCTAACTCAATATTTTTTCCTTAAAATTCAAAATGTCATCAATTATTAGCTACCACTCTCAAAGCCCCCACATTTAAAAATAAAAGTCCGCATTTAGGTACTTTTTTAATAAGCACATTCTGTATTTTATTTTATATACCTAAATAAAAGTTGCTTCTTCAGTGTTGTCTAAGTCATCCAATATTTTACTGACTTGTATGGACGTAGAAAGCATTTATGGGCCTTTTTTCTCCACCACAAGCTATCTGAGTAGCATCGGAAAGATCTTCTAGGAAGTTAATGTTTCTCTTAAAGTATTCATCTGATTGAAAACTCAACATATTACAATAACACAATTAAGAACTATCAATCTGAACAGTTAGAAGTTGGCCTTTTGGAATGAGTTTTCTTCCTTCCAGGCCAGCAACTCTAGTTAAAATGCATCCAGTCCCATCAGTAATCCAATAATAAACAGTCAGGCCACATTAACAAAGTCTTCAAACTTCTGAATTGCTGGTGATACCTAATACCATTCAAAGTCCCAATCTTTGATTAATCTATTAAAAATAAGCCTGCAGAACTAACAGTAATCATGGATGGCCATCTAAATATAATTAACCCAATGGCTGTGTTAGTAAAAAAATCATCCTACATTACTACTCAAAATTGTAAGGAAATGAAACACTCTATAGATATTTACATGCTCTTCTAAAAGCAATTTACTTGGGGCTTTATTGTCTTTTATTTCCTCATCTATGGAATGGAGTCAGACACTTTTCCTCTAAGATTAAGAACAAGACAAAAATTCCAACTAACACCTACCTCATAGGATGGTGTTTTCCTTGAGATCACATGATTTTTAATATGCTTCTCAAATAATAATCTCAATAAACAGCAGAATAATAATAGTATTATTATATAATTTGCTGCCTTCTTTGTATAATGCCTCAAATTTATTAGTTTGGGTCATCTTAAAATAACTAATTTTAAACTTTATGTTCCATCAGATTCCTTATGTAATACCAGCATGTATTGCTATTGCTAAGTCACTTCAGTCGTGTCCGACTCTGTGCGACCCCATAGACGGCAGCCCACCAGGCTCCCCCGTTCCTGGGATTCTCCAGGCAAGAACCCTGGAGTGGGTTGCCATTTCCTTCTCCAATGCATGAAAGCGAAAGGTGAAAGTGAAGTCGCTCAGTCAGGTCTGACTTAGCACCCCATGGACTGAAGCCTACCAGGCTCCTCCATCCATGGGAGTTTCCAGGCAAGAGTACTGGAGTGGGGTGCCATTGCCTTCTCCGACCAGCATGTATAGATGAGCTATATTGTAAGCACCAAGGTTAAGAAAATGTGAGCATTGAAAAAAAAAAAAAGAGTATTGAATTTTCTCCTCAGCAGACTGAATTGGTCATCAAAATCTCCCAAACCTCAGGACCAGAAGGCTTCATGGGGGAATTTTGCTGAACATTTAAAGGAGAACTAACACCAATGTTTCTCAAACTCACCGACTCCCCCTGCCCCCCGCCCCCCCCCAAAAACCAGAGAAGGGAATACTCCCAGACTCATTTTATAAGACCAATATTATCTGGATACCAAACCACAGAAAAGGACACTACAAGAAAACTATAGGCCGATATCCCTGAAGATTATAGGCACAAAATTCTCACTAAGAAAGCAAACCAAATTCAGCAGCACATGAAAACATTTAGCATTATCAAGTGAGATTTATACCTGAGATGTAATGATGGTTCAACCAACACAAAATTAATGTGACATATCACATTAACAGAACCACATGATCATCTCAATAGATACAGAAAAAGCATCTGACAAAAGTCAGCACCCATTCATAATAAAAACTTTTAAATTCAGCATAGAAAGAACACATCAACATAATAAAGGCCATATATGACAAGTTCATAGCTACATGATACTCAGTGATGAAAAGTCAGACACGTTTCCTCTAAGATTAAGAACAAGACAAAAATTCCAACTAACCACTCCTACTCAACACAGTACTAAAGTACTAGCTAGAAATGGCAACCCACTCCAGTATTCTTGCCTGGAAAATCCCATGGACAGAGAAGCCTGGTAGGCTACAGTCCATTGGGTCGCAAAGAGTCGGACACGACTAAGCAACTTCACTTTCAGAACAAGCAGGCAAGAAAGAGAAAAACAAAAGAATATCAGAATTGCAAAGGAAAAAATATAATCTATTTTTGGATGACATGATTTTATATATAGAAAATCCTAATGACTCAACCCAAAAAACTGTTAGATACTGTAATTAATGAATCAGTTAAGTTGCAGGATACAAAATTAATCTGTAACAATCAGTAGCATTTCTATCCACCTACAGCGAATTTTATGATAAATCAATCCATTTAAAGTAGCATCAAAAACGATAAAATACTTAGGGATAAATTTAACAAAGGAGGTAAAAGATCTCTTTTGTAAAAATGAGATGTAAAAGAAACTGAAGACACAAATAAACAGAAAGGGTGTTACCTAGATGGTCCACCATTTCTTAAAACCAGATAAGCCTAGAATCAAATATATGCTCCTCAAAGATCATTTTCTAGTTCCCAGTTATTATATTTCTCTATCAGTCCTATCATCAATTTCCAATGAGAAAAAGCCCTCCAAGTTTCAGATTCGTGGTATCCATCACAGTGGCTGGGCCTAACTTCCCTCTCCCTTTTTTACTAAACGTGACACATGATCATTTTCAGACGACACAGCCACACTCACCTAATTGGGCTGCAGTCCTTACAGGTGTGTGAAGGGGTATGCCAGGCCACAATGCCCCCACCTGAAGCCACCTGTGGTTTCATAGCACAGGGACAGAGCTCAAGGTCAGAGATAGGCGTGAGTCTTTCCTCTCACGACTCCAGTACCACATCAGCACACAGTTGCATGCAATCAGCCATGCAGGGGACACAGCAAACATCCCCTAAGCCTCCCTGAGAGCCTGGTTAGCCACCAGTTCCCATCCGATCCCCTCAGAGCATTTCTCAGATTCTCCCTTGCTTCTCCATTCACACAGATCCTCCTCCAGTCATGTTCAGACAATGGCACTCAACTCACCTCTCTCCAATGGGTCTCATCGTTCCTTTCCAACCTTTCACCAACTAATTTGCTGAGTTTCATACTATGATAAAACACACTTCTAGAATTCCAAAACAATTTGAAGAGTTGTTTTTTGTTTTTTTTTTAACTGTTACTGATTTGCTACCAAAGGCTTCTTTGACCTTAGAAGAAATTCACTATTTGGTTGAATCAATCCATGAACAAGGCTTTAGTCCTGTTGTCACAAAAACTAGGAGAATTGGGTTTGAATTCCAACACCTGCATTAGTGAGTCCCATGCCTTGAACAAGTCACAAAGCCTTTCAATGAGCTGGCATCCTCATCTATAAACTGAAGCTATTAGGCTAGAAATAATATATGAAAGGGAAATGGCTGAGAGATTCCAATTCTAAAATTCTATGAGTTTAAGTACTTACTGAACCCAATTCTGTGTTAGGATGGCAGAATAGGGCAAGATACAAATGAACACACAATCTAATACACAATCTAATAAAATGAACACACAATCTAAGTGAGAAACT
Organism: Aepyceros melampus; assembly: GCA_006408695.1. NCBI lineage: Eukaryota > Metazoa > Chordata > Mammalia > Artiodactyla > Bovidae > Aepyceros > Aepyceros melampus. The sequence goes on along the minus strand of SJXQ01004048.1, from coordinate 194,803 downwards.
ATGGTATTACTGACTTTTAAATTACATGCAAAACCCAGAAGGATTAAAGGGCCAAGTGAAAAACTAACTTTTTGAGGAATACATAAGGAAATATTTTTAAAATCCTGCTTTGGGAAAGGCCTTCTATACCCTTCTCTGGCAATAATGCCTTAGTCTATCACAGAGAACCACTTCTCCCACCCACTCTGTATAGTTCGGGTGAGACTGAGCCCATCTCCAGCTCCAGAGATAGGCACAGATGCAGGCTTGGCCAATCACAGCCTCCTGACCATGGGTCTGGTTCATAGATGGACACAAAACCTCAGCCAGGACAATCAGAGGAAATGAGAGTCTAGAACAGGACGTTTGTTGGAATTATTAGAAATAAGCATCTTCTTAGAAGGTGCTGCTGACTGTAGAATTTCTGGCAACCATCTAGCCACCAGGAGGGGATGGATCCAACAGGGAGTAAAATGGAACTGAAATGGGGGCATGCAAGCAACCTCTGACAACCTCCCTGTCCCTCTGAATCCAGATAGCCTGAAGCTACAGTTATCCCTTCATCCTAGGGCCAGCTTACAATTTCTGGCTGCAACCAAAAACTTCTCACTAATAAACTCCAGTGAGTGCCAAAGAATTGATGCTTTTGAACTGTGGTGTTGGAAAAGACTCTTGAGAGTCCCTTGGACTGAAGGAGATCCAACAACTCCATTCTGAAGGAGATCAACCCTGGGTGTTCATTGGAAGGAATGATGCTAAAGCTGAAACTCCAGTACTTTGGGCACCTCATGCGAAGAGCTGAATCACTGGAAAAGACTCTGATGCTGGGAGGGATTGGGGGCAGGAGGAGAAGGGGACGACAGAGGATGAGATGGCTGGATGGCATCACCGACCCGATGGACATGAGTTTGAGTGAACTCCGGGAGTTGGTGATGGACAGGGAGGCCTGGATTGCTGCGATTCATGGGGTGGCAGAGTCAGACACGACTGAGCGACTCAACTGAACTGAACTGAACCTCCCCTCAGAGCTTTCCAGTGAAAGTAAAGCTATAACCATTCCAACACTTGAAATCTATTTGCCCATACTTCACAATCTATTAATTATACAAATGATGCTCTGGATCCAAATCTGTAAAGGCACACAATCTTACAAACTTAAAAATAAGTGCTCTTCACAGTATGAAAAAATGTCATCTTGCAAACACAGCTACAAGGAAATGTTTAATCATTTAGCTATTTGAAGAACATGTTTCCAAGTATTAACAATAATAGAATATTATTACCTGCTGAGAGATAGATTCAGAAAGATTTAAATAGGTGGCAGGCCATTACAGACCATATGACAACTCATTTCTATAAAACTATTATCAGTATCATTAAATTGCCCCACTCATGTCTTTTGAGAAAGTATGCATCACAGAATATTTCTGAAAATGTGCCACCTAGAAAAACCTAGATTTAGACTGTCATGAATACATGTAATCTAGGATAACTCTATTGTTACCTGTAACAAATACAAATATAGCACATTCAAATCAACAACCTGAAATTATCCACCCTCTTTTATTCTAATAAATAGAGATTGTTTTATAAATAAATCCTTGCAGTTAAGATTCATAAAAAATAGGGGATATTGAAAAGGTGTGACAATAAGTGTGTAATATAAACAGAAAAAACACGTATATGATAACTGAGAGTAAAGTGTTTGAGTTTCTTATAATACTAAGATTCCATGGCAGGGGTCATTGAATTACAGCCTCTCAGCCAAATCTGGTCTGCTGTCTGTTTTTATTTATAAAGTTTCATTGGACTACATACAGCCATGCTCATTTGTTTGGTTTTGTCTTGGATGCTTTCACGGTACAACAGCAGAGTTGAACAACTGCAAGAGAGTCCACAAAAACTAACATAATTACTATCTGACTCATTATAGAAAAACGTGAAGTCCTCTGCTCTATGGTTCTATCTGATTGGTGCAAAAGTAATTGCGGTTTTGCATTGTTGAACTTTGCCATTTGATATTGGAATATGTTTCTAAATACATGTGGTCATGTTATACATCATTTTAATGCACATTTCTTGCTTTTTTTTTCTGCTAATGACTTACTACTTGTTGTGTATTTTATACTTATTTGAGGCTATAGAAATGATGTTAGACAAAAAGCAAATTCAAACAATTTTTTAAAATTCAAGTTGTAAAGCATCAGAGACAACTTGCAACATCAACAATGCATTTGGCCCAGGAACTGCTAAGGAACACACAGGGCAGTGGTGGTTCAAGAAGTTTTGCAAAGGAGATGAGAGCCTTGAAGATGAGAAGCACAGTGGCCAGCCATTGGAAGGTGACAACGACCAACTGAGAGGATCGAGAAGAAGCTCCAAAAGCACTTCCTAAAGCCAAACCTGCACCAAAAAAAAAAAAAAAAGTAATGGTCACTGGTGGTCTGCTGCCCGTGTGATCCACTACAGCTTTCTGAATCCCTGGCAAAACCAACATATCAGAGAAGTATGTTCAGCAAATTGACGAGATAACCCGAAAACTGCAGGGCCCGCAGCTGGCAGTGGTCAACAGAAAGGGCTCAGGTCTTCTCCACAACAATGTCCAACCACACGTTGAACATCCAACGCTTCAAAAGTTGAACAAACGGCTATGTTTTGCCTCGTCCACCGTATTCACCTGACCTCTCCCCAACCGACTACCACCTCTTTAAGCATCTCCACAACTTTTTGCAGGAAAACATTTCCACAACCACCAGGAGGCAGAAAATGCCTTCCAAGAGTTTGTCAAATCCCGAAACATGGATTTTTACACTACAGGAATAAACAAACATTTCTCGCTAGCAAAATGTGTTGATTGCAACGGTTACTATTTTGATTAATAAAGATATGTTTGAGCCTAGTTACATTCATTCATTGCAAGTACACCGATTCATGGTTCAGAACTGCAATTACCTTTGTACCAACTTAATAAGTCTTTACTGAAGTTTACTATGCTCTAGGCCATCAGAATAGAGCTGGTGGGCCACTACGGCAAAAGAAAGATGTATGAAAATAAGAGACAGCCTCTACCTACAGGCAAGAATTTAAAAGAAGATGTAATACACATCAAAGTCCATCTCAGGTGGGGCATGACTAGGAACTAAATCTCATTAGGATAGAGGAAGGTTCCAAACTCAAATGCTTTATTAAGACAATGAGGAGCACAAAAGAAATGGTGATTGATTCCCATGATGAACCTGAAGAGAGTCTGAGTTCCGTCCAAAGGGGGCAGCAGTCACTCACAAATGGAGACTCAACCTTAATCGGCCTAATACTCTTTCTACAGTTTTCTCAAAGCAGCCAGAGCCGAAATTGTGTGTGGAAATTTTTTATCTTTAACGTTGACAACATTTTAAGAATTTTTAGGAAACTGTAAACAGTACAAAGGCCTAGCAAAACACATTAGAGGCCAGAAGGCGACACGTCTGACACAAAGGCTAAGAACTAATGGGGGGTCAGAGGAAGAATGGACAAACACAGGCAGAATTTGACCACTGGACAAAAAGCAGGGATCTGAGAAGAGAAGTCAGGTCCAAATCTCTCACTCTTAGATCCTGGATGAGTCATCTTCCCTCTCTAGGCCTTAGTTTCCACAAAAAGACAACAGAATTAAGTGACTGGAAGTTCCCTTCATCCACACACATTCATCCTTCAATAGAGACTTCTTCCTAAAATATTATCCTTAGAAGGGAAACACTCTAGGTTTCACCCATATCCATCATTAACAGAAGACTTTACAAGATAAAAACGCCACCTAACTATACCATGAATGTTGAGAAATAAGACCAGTCTGCATAAAAATAACTGACAAATTCACGTACTTCATGGTCCTGTGTCAGGAGTAGTTTCATGAATTTTTACCAACTTTCTCATGTCAGATATCATTAAAGCAAGGCACACCCAAACAACGTCACAACCACACAGAAAGAAAGGGTCTTTATCTGTAAGGAAGTATTAAATAGAACTACAGGACGAAATAAATGTATTTTAATACCACTCCCTAAAATATGGGAAAGAACTCTCTCCTGTCTACACCCGAGAGTTTTTTTTTTTTAAGTTGGGATCACAAAATCAAACACAATAAAGGTCAATCTGAGAAATAATCTAGACTAGCAGCAATATCACCACTTCCTGTTATAAAAAGAGCAAAGAGCTTCTGAATCACAGAGGCAATTTAGTAGGAAAACTCTCCTATCAGGCTTGGGAAACTGAGTTCAGGGTGGCCATTATCTGCCTCTGCCCAGCCCTGTCCCTCCCCATCATTTTCCTCTATTCATGATTTCCCTAATTCCACACATCATTTCCACAAAGAAAAAGGCAGCCATAAAAATGTCATCAGAAGGTGAACCACCAGAATTAAAAATTATAGCACTGCTGGTGTTTTTAGTATTTTTACAATTTAAAATTTTGAAATGAAAAATATAATTTCAACTATTGCTACTACTAATCTCAATGTTAATTTTCAATGCATTCTACTTCTAAAATGAATAAGAAAAATGCTCTGAGTCCAAATAAATTTTCTTTATGGATTCAAATTTAATTTGGGAGTAGCAGAATTTTCTTCTGCCTACTTATAATTATGTTTGAGGTTGCCTTTCATTAACTTCAATCTCCCCCCTGCTATCTTCCTATAAATATAACTTTCAGATAGCATCCCATCCCTTTACTCAATCTCTCTCAAATAAACTCTCAAAGAAATCTTTAAGTATCTCATATGATCTTCAAAGGAAATGAGTAATTAGGACACACAAGCAGTCACTGAAATTGAGGAGGAATTATGCAAAAAACTCTCTGAAACAGTCCGCGGTCAAAGAAATAGTCATATCTGTGTCTTTTTGAATTAGGCAGATGCTACACTAAATAACAAGTTTTAAATTCTTTCTTCAGATTAAAAGAGCAAAGAAACTCTTTGAATAAACAAAATCTTAAATTTTAAAATATTCTCAAAGAGACAGGTGATGCAGTAACTGAAGAATGGAACAGAAGCCGGGGATCTGGGCCCGGGTGCTGAAGCTGCTGCCCGGCAATGCCGCAAGTTCTAAAAAGCCTCCTGGGTCCTGAGCAGACATCTCTGGGAAAAGAGGGTCTGGACTGATGAAGTCCTTCCATGACTATTCTATTAATTCTACAATGAAGCCCTTTCTGGCAATACTGTTATCAATTTACATGGAACGTAAAAAGAGGTCAGATGGATTGTCAACACCGCACTCCTTGGCTCTTCATTTTTATGTCACCCCAGGGAGACATAAAATTCATAAATTGGTAACTGATCAATTTGTAACTGGTTACTGTAATTGGCTCAGTAACTGATTGATTTCTAACTTAATCCCTTAAGTCATAACAATATCCCAGAAACAGTAGGCATGTCCTAGAAAGTTCAGGGATTCTTTGAGGGACCATGTCCTGAGCCAAGTCTTCTTACTGTACACTCATTCAAAGTTAACGGATAAGCAAGATCTACAAAGATGTTCCCTCACTGTTTTGAAACTAATAAAACTGCCTTCATTTACTCCTATTTTTTTCTACGTCAGATGAAAATATTTCTCTCCAGATAAACTTCATATACCCTTCCGCTTCCTCTTATTTACTTTTTATTCTCTAATCTGAAACTAGCTTCTTTAAGATCATTCAGTTCAGTTGCTCAGTCGTGTCCAACTCTATGCGATCCCATGAACCACAGCACGCCAGGCCTCCCTGTCCATCACCAACTCCTGGAGTCCACCCAAACCCATGTCTATTGAGTCGGTGATGCCATCCAACTGCTCATCCTCTGTCGTCATTGCTAAGTCACTTTAGTCATGTCCGACTCTGTGCAACCCCATAGACAGCAGCCCACCAGGTTCCCCCATCCCTGGGATTCTCCAGGCAAGAACACTGGAGTGGGTTGCCATTTCCTTCTCCAATGCATGAAGGCAAAAGGTGAAAGTGAAGTCACTCAGTCATGTCCGACTTAGCGACCCCATGGACTGCAGCCCACCAGGCTCCTCCATCCATGGGATTTTCCAGGCAAGAGTAGTGGAGTGGGCTGCCATCCAACCATCTCATCCTCTGTCATCATTATGATCTGCAAATTCTCAAATTCAAGTCTTTTCCTCAATCTTCACTTTCTTGGATTCATCCGATTCTAATTACTCATTCATACAACAAACAAATTCTTCTTGAGTGTGGACAAGGCAGATATCATGCTTGCAGGCACTGCTTATGCCTGCTGCAAAAGACATGAAACCAGTCCTCCAGATCTTACAACCCAGTTATCCAAAAATTTTTAAGATATGAACAGACACCCTCTTCCTTGAAATACTAGAAATGACTGGGCTGGCCAATAAGATAAAAGATTCTAAATGCTAACTGGATGTTGAACAAAGTAACCTAGACCATTATAAGAGTTATAAGTTACAAGTTAATATTGACATCATATATCCAATTACCTAATTCTAAAACTTCAGCCTTTGCTTTCCATATCCAATTAGAAATAAGATCCAGGCTGTTCTTTCAAACCTACCTCCCCACCAACTCAACCATTACTGGTCCCAGCATCTCCCTTTTGGCCAATGTTTTTCTCATGTACACACTCCCTCCAGGGAGCAGATCCACTTTCAACACTTAACCACTTTTAAGCTGCCACTCCCAGATCTCTTGCCATAGCTCCAACCTCTCCTCCAAGCTTCAGGCTATCAGAGCAAATACTGCACATATACAGAGACTTCTCATGGAGGCCTTGAACTGAACATGTCCAAACTGACCTCCTCAAGCTCCTCCTATAAACAAAGAAGACTGGTCACATTATCTCTTTATATATATATATATATATATATATATATATTTATTTATTTATTTTTGATCTGCCCCCTTTTCTCTATCCCTGCAACCACTGTCAAATTCTGGTAACTTTTCTCTCATCCTCCATGTCATCACCCAGTTCAGGCACTCATCACATCCCACTTGGCAACTCTTTTCTCCGTGAACCCCCGGCTTCTGTCCTCTTGCCACTCCTGTCATTTATATATTCCTGAACACTATGGCCTGAAGAATATTTCCAAAATAGCAGGTGGCCCATTGAGTACAGCTTAACGCTAAATTCTTTTGCCTGCATCCTTGGATTCAGTGACCCCAAAGTTCTCTGTGCACTAAAACCAGCTGAGGACCTAAAAAGAAATCTAAGGACCATGTGAAAAACTTTAGCTGTCTTCATGGAAGAAGATATTCAGATGACACGGGGAAAATTAAACTTTGCAGATAATGGGGGTAGTCACATGGAAACCTTTGTGGTGAATTTCTCCCTATCAGATCTTTGCATCCATATCCCCCACGCTCCCGTCGGACACACACCCATCAGGACAATCAAGCTGGCTTCCTCTCATTTGGCCTGCCTGCCCTATTTTTGGCTCACCCTGGTGCCTTCTCCTAATCATATGATTCCATTCAATAGCCTTCCAGCCCCAGCTCTCTTCCTGTGTAATATCTTCATGGACCACTCTAGTCTAGATATCTCACCTTTGCCTACCCAGGGACAGAATTTACCTCTTACACTAATTCTCATTTGGCAATGTATTATATATCATCTACTCTACTGGGTCCCCCTCTACTATTTCAATCCTGTGATAACTGAACTATGATACTTTTTCCCTTTCTGTATTCATTTTGTCCAACAAGGTTATAAGGTCTTTGCAGTCAAGGAGCATGTCTTAAGTACTTGTCTCGGATCTCTGCTATCAAGCCTAGAAGAGTGGCTTATATACAGAATATGTCTGATACAAAGCAGTCAACAGTTGAAAAAATCAATAGATGAACTCTAAAACAACCTCCATATTCTCAGATTACTCATGTCATCCTAAAATAAATTATCAGAGTTGAAAGAGAGATATTCCTATCATCTAGTGGTAGGGCAACACTCTGGTCCTTCTGGAAGCCAGGGGAAATCTGTGTATCTGGAAAAAAAATAATCCATTGAAGAAAGCTTTTCTTTTAATTCTCCCCATGTCATCTGAGTATCTTCTTCCATGAAGACAGTTAAAATTAATGTTAGTCTTATAAATGTATTCAAGCAAATTACACCAGGTTTAGATTATAAATGAGTTATATTCAGGTTTAGATTATAAATGAGTTATATTAAGTATTTAAACACGTTTTCTCTGTCCTATTAAATCACATATCTTCAATAGGGTAACACTGCCTCCCAACAGAGTGCAAGAGGTTCTCTTGCGAGCACGTGTGCTAAGTCAATTCAGTCATGTCTGACTCTTTGCGACCCTATGAACCTGCCAGGTTCGTGTGTCCATAGCATTCTCCAGGAAAGAATGCTGGAGTGGGTTGTCATTTCCTTCTCCAGGGGGTCTTCCCGACCCAGGAATTAAACCTGCATCTCTTACGTCTCTTGCTCTGGCAGGCAAGTTCTTTACCACTAGTGCCACCTGGAAAAGGTTCTTTGGTGGGAGCAAAAATATCTCTTTAACCTACAAAGCAAAGATATACATATAGCACATAAACTCATATACAATATCTGTGGTATTGAGGGGAAAAAAGTATAAAAAGGCTTTTGGAAAGAGGAAAATAATGAAGAAACTGTTAAGAAATTCTGTTTTTAAACCAAACAGATTATCTACTAACTTTGATAAACCTTCACAATTCTTTGTCAGCATTCAAAGACTATACAAATCCCCATGAACAAAATCTAGAAGACAATTTAGATGAAAAGTATTTCTGTGTTTAGATGGTCTCCAAAATTTCTTTTTTATCTTTGATGTTGTTAAATGTCAATTTTTTCCCCTGCTAAAAGGATATCATTGGGTAGACATAAAGATGAAAAGCGTTTCAAGTGACCTGGAAATAAGGAATTAAAGTTTTTTTTTTTTTAAGAAATACATTATCAAGTATGCGTGAGAAAGTAGCTAAGACTGAATTAAAATTGAATAGTTATTTATATCGGCTTCCTGTTTAGCCTTTTGACAAAGGTCAGCCCTGTATTTTATAGCCAGCACTGGATAAGGTTTCCCAGAATAACCCTGATGTGGGGTCTGCTGGTAGGGAGGACCCCAGAACTACATCCTGCAATTCACACCCTATGAACACACGGTCTACTATACTCAGAAACTTCAAAACAAAAAAATAAAACATCACTGTCCCATTTCCTCTGCCAAACCCTGCTTTGAAACACAAAGAGGAGGAGGAAAGGAGAAAAAAAATTAAACATGTTTAGAAACAAAGGCAGGTTGTGAGAAACATTAAGAGTCCTTTTTTTTTTTCAAGCCATAAATTCCTCTGCACAATCTGGAAAATGGACTACTTGAGACTATGAGAGAAATAAATATCGCAGTTTTAACATATTCAGGGTGTGAATGCAACATTTTTATCCAATATCAATATATGATTCAAATGTTTGTCAGGTTGGGCAGTCATGAAAATGAAGATCTCAAAACAGAGACAAAAAATAAAATGAAAACCTGACAATAGCAGAACTCCCATAATTGGGGCATGAGAGTTGGTGAACATGAAAGAAAAAGAGATAAAAGATGATGGGGCTTTACAGGATAGAAGACAAGATTCCTGGCTTTAGAAGTGAGCCCCTGATGCATTTAGGCATATTTGTTTTAAAAAAAGGGGGGGTGGATAACAAAGGAAATAGAAAGCTGATGGTGAGAAAGTAGTTTTCACCCCTATGGCTACAGCATCAAAGACGGTGGTTTTCTAGGAACCCTACAGGAAAAGATAATTTTTTATCCATCTCTACATTGCCAACCCCAATGGGCCTGAAAATCTTCACCCCTTTGCTTACTGGATGCTGTTCTGCATTTCCACAATGAAAACCACTCACTTAAAAAAAAAAAAATCTCCATTTTTTCCAAGCTGTTAATCTCCTTCATCTCCTATTTCACTGGCCAGTCCTTCCCCATATCCTTCATGGTCTCTTCCTCCTCAACCGTTACTCGCCACAAGGTCTCCTCTGAAGCTCTTCTAATCTACATACTCCCTCCACCGAGCTTGTCTGCCCCCTACATTCAACCATGACCTTCAGGCTGCTGTTCCTCTTGATCCAGCCCTGACCACTCTCCCAAGCTTCTCTCACTGCAAACTGTCCCTGTACACATCACTGTACTTGGACATTCCACAGAGCCCTCAAAATTCAACATGTCCAGAGCTAACCTTCCCCAAACACAGTCTTCCTCCTGTATTTTACATTTCCATTCACAGCACCACCTACTCCAGTTACTGAGCCAGAGTCAGGGAATTTTGCTTAAAACTCACTGATACACACTTTATCATTTTTACCTCTTAGAAATTTCTCGACTCAATTTGCTTAATCCCTGCCCTAGCACAAGGTCCTTTCTATTCCACACCCAGACTGCCCAAGTACCTCCTCCTAGAGATCTCCTGCCTCCAGGGAGATCTCTCTCCCTCCAGGGAGATCCTAGATATCTCCCTGCCTCCAAACTTAGCCCTACCCTAAATCCCACAGCTGAAGCCCCTGGATCAGGCTAAAATGCAAAGTGATTGATGGGTTTGAGGAGGAGAGTGAAACCATTCAACAGATCCCTGATATCTCCCAAGATAATGACATTAGCAACATATATATAATACTTGTTGTCCAGGATTAATCAAAACCCTTGATGTATATTAAGACTATAATTCTGTAAGGTTGATGTTATTATCACCCCTATTGTACGAGTGAAGGGAACCATGGAACAGAGAAGTTAAGTTACTCTGTAACTTGGGAAAAAAGGTGAGAAGTGAAATTAAGAAGATAATTACGGAGTCGGTGCCCTTAGAAGTGATGCTCTTCTCCAGGCCTGGAGTCTCTCGACAGCTCTCTTTGGCCACTTCCTGTCATGCATCTCTCACCAAGTAATACCAAATTGCTCACGGAGCCTGGTGGCTAGCGGTAAAGAACCTGCCTGCCAATGCAAGAGCTGCAGGGGACTGGGGCTCGATCCCTGGGTTGGGAAGATCCCCTGGAGAAGGAAATGACAACCCACTCTAGTATTCCTGCCTGGGAAATCCCACGGACAGAGGAGTTTGGCAGGCTAAAGAAAGTGAAAGTCACTCAGTCATGTCTAACTCTTTGCGACCCCATGGACTATACAGACCATGAAATTCTCCAGGCCAGAATGCTGGAGAGGGTAGCCATTCCCTTCTCCAGGGCTCTTCCCGACCCAGGAATCGAACCCAGGTCTCTCGCACTGCAGGAGGATTCTTTACCAGCTAAGCCACAAGGGAAGCCTAAGGATATTGGAATGGGTAGCCTATCCCTTCTCCAGCAGATCTTCCCAACCCAGGAATCGAACTGGAGTCTCCTGCATTGCAGGCAGATTCTTTACCAACTGAAGCTATCAGGGAATTCCGGGCTACAGTCCATGGAGTCACAAGAGAGTCAGATACCACAGCAATTAAACAACAACAACTCTCCACACAGCAAGCTGTGTGTACCTTTGCTTTTGCTAGTCCTTACAGGGTAACAAGCTTTCCACTGGTTTTTTACCAGGCAGCCTTTAACACATTTCACACCTCAGTTCCATCAGCAGCATCTCCAAGCAGCCCTTCCTGAACCTCAAGCCACAATGACTGGCTCCCTCTCTCCCACCACCACCATGCCCCCAACTCTGCCCATACTTCTATATTAGCATTTACTATATTATCTTGAAATTATTTAGGTATCTGTTGCTCCTGGAAACCATCTCTCATTCATCCCCTAATGTATTCCTGATTTATAAGATACACTGAAAAACTGTTAAGACATGAACTCTGAATGACAACCATAACAGAATGAAACTAGAGTTTACAACATTAAGAATCATCTTAGGGAAAAAAAAAATCCTTGGTGCCTCTGCTTTTCAAATGTCATATTTTGCCAATCTATTCATTCAACATTTCCTAATAAACATACATACACATTTCTCAGCGTTTCACTTGCTCATTTGAAAACTCTACAGATGATATTCTTCCTGATAATCAACAGTTTCTCATTACCAATGTTCAAGCAATGGCCACAGGTAACAAATTAATAAAGAACTGCACAAGGCATGCGCAGCCACTTTGGGACAATCAACATCACTGACTTGTTTGCCAAGAATGCACTCTATCATGAGAACTTAAATGTTTTTTAGTTATGAACTTCAGACTGTTAGAAGGAGGCCACACCAATCATTCAGATCTTCATTCTTCTGTTCGTTGCACAAATAAGAAACTGCAGGCCAAAGAAAGAGGCCCTGAGAGTTCCATATGACTTGCTAGCCACAAAGGTCAGGTGAAAATCTTCCCTCCTTGACTTGTGGTCCAGATTCCAGCTGTATAATTATTTCTCAGGATCTTATGAAATGAGATGTTCTAAGTAAGGCCTTTTCCAGGCCAAGAAAAAAATGGCCAAACTAAAGCTAGCTTTTCTTAGATCTAGCAGGAAACCTGGAAGACAATGCAGACTTTTTTTTTTTTAATAAAAAAAAGGATTTTCATTGTTAAGTGTTTCCACACTGTTTGTGCTAAGTCACTTCAGTGATGCCCAACTGTTTGTGACATGGACTGTAGCCCTCCAGGCTCCTGTGTCCACTGGATTCTCCAGGCAAGAGTACCAGGAGAGAGAAAATACAGCCTTAATTCCATGAGAGAAATGCTGGAAATCTTGAAGAGGAGTAAATGGAAGCCACCAAGAAAGCTTATGCATCGTCTAATTGCCAGAACTGCTTAAACCTTTCACTTAAGAAGAAAGATCAGCATGTATATTCCTTATATCCTAAACATTAGTCTCATTCATTTTTTGGACACATAACACAAGAAGATTACCAACCCTACTTCAAGAAAGATACTTATATGTTTCATTTCAAAAATGTTAAAAAACAGTCCTTTTAGAACACATCCAAAAAACTACTAATTCTTCCTTCAAATCAACTTCTATAATTATTTCTTATCCATTCTTAAAAATCAACTTCTGGTCTACTGGCCCTCTGAAGTTTGAGAGGTGGAAGATATACAGATAAAGTATGTGTGTGTATGAGAGGGACAGAGAGAAAGAGAGGACTTATTAGAGGGCAGACATTGTATGAAGTACTTCACATGTACAGTATTACCTCTTTTAATACTCAATGGAGGTAGGTGTGCTATTTTCTCCATTTTACAGACAAGGAAACTGAAACACAGATTAACTAAGTTGCCTCCTCTATTGTCGCTTGTTTTACACCTGCATCTTCTCCCAGGTTCTTGCAGTAGAATTTCTCTGACGATCCCCGCCCCATATACTCTTTTTGTTGCTGCTTTAGAATAATTAGTGCTCTTATTGCTATCTGATATTCCTGCATTTACTTGTCTGCTTGCTACCTGTGTGTTTCCCCTACTAGAATGTAAGTTCCATGAAGCCAGAAATTGTGTGTGACTCATTAATAGAGCTCAGTGTTTGGCATATACCAGATGCTCTGTAAATACTGGCTGGACTTTTCAAAGGCAGTGAGTTTGCCTTGCTCATTTCTGAGTGCCTGGCACCGGCTGAGTATCTGTTGAACTAACTATTCAAAGGAAATAAGTCATGGGATTAGATGAATTCATACCCAAGTCAGCGTAACAAGTGAAAAAGGCCAAGCATGGAACCCTGAAGGACTGGTTATACTTAAAGAATGAGTGGCAGAAAAGCACCCAGTGGAGCAGACAAAGAAAAGGCAATCTAAGAATTAGGAGGAAAATGGGAACAGTTGTACCATGGAGGCCAAAGAAGAGACTGACAGTGCCAAACAGTGGTAAACAGGATGGGGGCTGAAAAGAAGTTGATGCATGTAAGATTAGCTGGACAAGGGTGTGAAAGCCATGGTCCAGTTGCAATTGGTTAAAGGAGAAGCAGAACCAGCAGCAGACTAATCTTTCAGAGGGTGGGTCAGTAAAAGGCAGAGAGAGTTAAGTGAGCAGTGCATGGAAACAGTAGGAAGGTGCCCTTTTAGAACAGAAAAGACTGAAGGCAATACAAAGGAAAGACTCAAGAAAGATATACTGCTGCTGCTGCTGCTAAGTCGCTTCAGTTGTGTTCAACTCTGTGCGACCCCATAGAGGATATGAAAATAACAGAGGAGAAAGTCCGAGGTCGACCAGAAGACAACAGTGAGCCAGTCAGGCAGGGAAGAGAATGGTGAAAGGTAGAAATAGGCAACAATATACAGAAACACGTGGGGGAGAGAAAAATGGAAGGCTTCCCATCTCTAGTTTCCATGTGAAGGAGTTCGTGAGGCTGCTCACTTCCCAAGCACAAAGGAGGAAGGAACGCAGTTGACGTTCACGGCTAATAAGAAAAGATCTTGAACAGCTGCAGGGGAAAGACGGCCAGCCCTGGTCATCTCAGGACTGCAGAAGATTGCTGCAGAGCCACAAAGTATCCAGCAGAGCTTGTAAATCATCAATCTGTATCAGAGTCAGCCTGTGGTTTCTGGTAAGCAGAACTTGGCAGTCTTCCAGGAGCAAAACAGACCAGGAGCGGAGTGCCAGGGATTGGGGGCTGGAACTGTAGAGAATATATCTGATGACCATGGGGAGTCCTAGCTGATCTGGAAAATAAAAGCAACAGGTAGGGGAGGGCACTGAAAAAACCTGGACAACAGGGAAGAGACCACGTTTTTGAAATCAAAGGATGAGGAACACATGTGATTCAATTAAGTAGATACCTGATTTTGCATTATCTAAAGTGGAAAGAACAAGGTCCAGTAACTTCTGAGGTCTCCAAGCAGAAGAGGGCCTGTGACTCTGGGGACCTTGGGGAGAGAAAAGTAGGGACAAGGGTAGCAGAGAAAGGCCAGAGACATCTCAGATGGAGAGCTGGCTAGGGTGACAGAGGGACCCCTGGAGATGGAGCAGAGTCCAGAGGTAGTGGGGAGAGACACATATCAGCTGTGGAACAAACTGGACGTCCCTCCACTGGACAGGTGCTCCCAGGCCAAACTGGCCCTGGAGGGCACTAGAATTACAAATGGGCACACGAAATGTTACTGGGGCCATGATCTAGTCTATCTGAAACACAGTTCATTCTCTGAAATGAAACAAATTATAAAACACAAGTGACCTCCAACAGTGACAAAGTTTAGTTTTAATATACTTGGTAATCTAACTTCAAAGATGTTTTCAACCAAAGGCTATATTAAATTAAATCATTCTTTTTTTTTTCTCCAAATTATTGACCATGGCTTGAAAAAGCAAAAGAAACCTAACACTGCCAATTTGCACAGAAGCATAGGAAGTGATTCACTTAAAACCCCCTCTCAATTTAGGCAAGAGAAGCAAACAATGATGTAAGGCTTTAATTAGTGCCTCACACTTTTTATTACAGAACACATACTTCAAAAGTTCTAAGGTGGCCAAAAAGACTCCCAAGCGTGCTCTGAACTGAAGTAAAAAAGATAAATATCTATAGGCTTCTGACAGACATTTAAGTATTTTCACTTAATTATCCCATACTTTCCTGAGGATGTTTTTTCACACCCATAATCACAAGCAGCAAAGCCAAACTCCAAAGTAATGGACAATTAACACTGGTCGATACAAAAGTCTATGATACTTTCACTGCAGCACCTATAGGTGGTAAAACACAACCAAGACGTCTGATAAGATGCAATAGAAATTTCGACAGTCAAGCTTATCTGCACCCTAAATGTTTCAAAGTTTTAATGTTTTATATGGTACTTCAAACTTTTTTGGTGTAGAATACTTATTTATTCCATGAAACACGCAAAAGCTAGGTCAATGGGAAATTATTCTAATCAAAGAATTACATTTCTTGTACTTAACGACTGTGTAAGTAGTACACAGTACTACACAGTAACATTCCTTTAAAAGAATGTTATCAGGATCACTCCAAAAGTTTTTCCTAAATACCTTAGACCTACAGACTCAGAAGCTCCAAGGATAAGAATTCCAACCAGCAGATTTTTATTTTAAGCTCCTTGGTATTGTTTGTTTCACTGTGTCTAACCGTGCTTTCTTGGTTAAGAACACCTACAACAAATGAAGAAAGTAAACCCAGAGTTCACCAGTAAAGAATATAATCTACTCTAAAACAGTGGTTCTCAACCTTGCCTGCATATTAGAGTCACCTAGGGGAACATTTAACCCCCAGTGTCTCACCCACACCATAAACTGATTATGTCAGAATTTCTTGGGGGTAAATCTGTTCACCAGCCTTTTTAAAAGCTACTCAAGCACTTCCAACAGTCAGTCAACACTGACAGGCTCTGAGACAGCAGAGGGTAACTTCACCCTCTGTTTAAGTGCACACTAATGCCTTGTAATTTTATGCAAAGAGCTGGCCCATGCAGCTATCTGATGAATAAGTGAAAAATAGTAACTTATAATTCTCTGAATTTTTCCATATTGGAACAAAACAAATGGTACTCCACATTATCATCAAAATACAGGCTAGTGTTGGGAAGCTACAGCCCTTGGAAGAACGGGAGCAACTGTCTGGATCCTTCAGCAGATCTCAGAAACCAAACTAAACCAGATGACAAAAGAGCTAAGAAACACCTGAATGCTCAGAAAATTCAACAGAAGGGCTTCACCATGATGCCAGGCAAAAAACGTAGTAGTTAAGAAAGATTTTCTTTATAGAAGGCTTGCCTTGGTTAAGTCATTTTGTGTAAAGAAACTTCATTTCTTCAGATTCTTACAGTTGCAAAAGAGAGAGCATCAGGAGCGTTCTAAAGTCCAGGCATTTAGTTGCTCTTTAGAAGGAATCTATTTTGCTGCTTAGAAGCTCATCTATGCTCCCTGAACTTGCTGAGGTTCTAGTAAACAAGTCTTCAACAAAGACACCATCCATTTAACTAAGTTCAAGCATTCTCTACCAGTTTGGCCCCTGACAGGCTCTGTCAGGATACAGGTGAATCAGGATTGGTTAAGAGTAACATAAAGGACCAGGGAGCTGGGTCACATCCATTCCCACATGGTATCAAAAGCAGTGCCCAAGTAATCAACACACCATCAACATAATTAACATCAGCAGGGGAAGCGGGTAAGAGAGTTAAGAACTTACTAAAAATGAAGCATCAGAAACGAAAAATCTAAGTTCATTCAACTCAATACAAGTAGGTTTTTTTGCCAAGCCACAAGAGAAAACTGAAGTAGGTTAAATTATTGTTGATTACATAACTGAGATATGGGATCAGTTTCTATAATGTGTCCTACTTTTATACAAACTGATCCCGTATCTTAGTTATATAATCAACTATAACTTAACCTACTACTTCAGTTTTTTCTTGCCTGGAGAACTCCATGGACAGGGGAGCCTGGCAGGCTCCAGTCCATGGGATCACAAAGAGATGGACATGACTGAGTGACTAACAGAGAGAAGACAGGACACGTTAAAGTAACTGTATAAGGTTAAGTAAACAGTGAGATTATCAACATTTTTCTAAGATAAAAGAACTTCCCCAAATTCTGACAATCTTTAAGCTAAAAGAACGTCCCCAATTTTGGGAAGTCATAATTGTTTATGATTACCAACACGTGCGTTTGTGTGTGCTAAATCTCTTGTGTCCAACTCTTTGTGACCCTATGGACTGTAGCCCACCAGACTCCTCTGTCCACGGAATTCTCCAGGCAAGAATCCTGGAGTGGGTTGCCGTGCCCTCCTCCAGGGGATCTTCCCAACCCAGGGATTGAACTCACATCTCTTCCACCTCCCTGCACTGGCAGGAGGGTTCTTTATCATTAGTGCCACCTGGGAAACACATTTCTTAAAAAACAGGTCAATCTAGTACTGGGAAGTGGAGACCAGGGGAAAGGCAGCGGGTATAATACAGTCATAAAAAACTATCATGCACAACTTTTCAATCAAAAAAATATTTGCTGTTGTCTCCTATGGATTAAACCAGGGATTGTCAAACTCTGTTCCCAGGGAACACTGATGTTCTGTGGCTTGAAGAGAAGTGTTCCACTACCCAAAATCAGATAATGAAGATCCCGTGCCAATTAGCAGTAGGGAAAAGTTAACAAGATGGTTCTCAATTTCAAGATGTGTTAACCTTGCTAGTGAAGTGAAAGTCGCTCAGTCGTACCCAACCCTTAGCAACCCATGGACTGTAGCCCATCAGGCTCCTCCGTCCATGGGAATTTCCAGGCAAGAGTACTGAAGTGGGGTGCCACTGCCTTGCTAGGTACTTGCTATATATGGGCTTCCCAGGTGGCTCAGTGATAAAGAATCTGCCTGCCAACGCAGGAAACACAGGTGACATGGATTCAGTCCCTTGGTTGGGAAGATCCCTTGGAGAAGGAAATGGCAACCCAGCCCAGTACTCTTGCCTGGGAAATCATGGACAGAGGAGCCTGGTGGGCTATAGTCCACAGGGTTGCAATAGAGTTGGACATGACTTCAGCAACTAAACAACAACTTGCTATATATAACATGTCTACACTAGTTTCTATTTTATAAGGAATCTGATTTAACATAATTTGTTATTTGAAGCTTACTTTTCCCCAACATTCTGGAGTGTCATAGAAAGATTGTCATAACCTCTAGGAGCTTTGTTACTACCAAATGATTTTGAGAACCAATTAGAGCAATAGTTTGGAATCTGCATGTTCTTTTCTGACTAATCTTAACATGTAAGTTATAAATGACTTGACAGGAGTAAGGAACGGCATCTAAATCAAAGACCCTCATGATGGTTTTTGCATGAAAGGTTCTTGCGAAATATTTCTGACCTACATTGCCCAGTTTGGTGCTTGACACACAGTAGGTACTTACTAAAGTGGTTTACTCCTACCAATGGAGATATGTGAATATACACTTATGTCCTTAAGTTACTTGGCCTGCACAGCCTTCCCTTCCTCATCTGGAAAAGATCAAGATGGTGGAGGGTGTGGGTAGGATGCGGGGAGTTTATTGGGGGAGTTTATTGTTGTCACAAAACTGTTTCTGCAAAATGTAACCGAAACTTGTGATTTGCAAATCATACTAGTACAGGCTGCTTTTTGCATTATAGCACATTGTGTGTGATCTTCTATTTTGGAAAAGCAACATCTAAGTTGCTTTCCAGTCTTTCACAGCTCTTTGCCTGCCTCTCAAAAGCCTCACCACAGCTGTCATGATTTGATGTGTTTCTATCATGTCTGTTTAGGGACAGGATCTGGAAAGAAAAGTGAACTGTGATCCTGACTGAGCCAATTACAGACATGGCCTTATAACATTGTTTTCACTACTTCAATCTTCAATTTTAGGAATTTATATTCCCAGAAAAAGACTAGTTATTGACATAGACACATATATTACTTTAGATAATTTTCCAAATTCTAATCCAAATCACTTTTATTCTTGCTCTTACTCTTTGTTATAATGGCTAGAAAGAGAAGTGTCAAATTAATTAAACAAGAACGCCATTAGACTGAGGTAGCTTAAATGCCTTAGTAGCCTCCATGTGCTACGTTGTCCTTAGTCGTTCAGTCGTGTCTGACTCTTTGTGATTCCATGGACTACAGCCTGCCGGGCACCTCTGTCCATGGGAATTCTCCAGGCAAGAATACTGGAGTGGGTTGCCATGCCCTCCTCCAGAGACGTTTCCATAAGCAAGCCCAAGCTAAGCCAGAAATGCTTTAAAAAAAAAAATCCTAAGGTCAGCTGATCATAGTCAGCCAACTAGGCTTTCCTCCAAAATACAACAACTTAAACTATAGGCAACCAAATAATTTCCTTGTTTAAATTTATTTCTGCTTCATCTCTAAAAAAGCCTTCCCCCTTGTTCCTGTTGCTCCTAACTACTTCCAGTTTGGTGCTCCCCAATTCAAATCAGTAATTTCTCAAATAAACTGCTGTTGCTGCTAAGTCACTTCAGTCATGTCCGACTGTGCGACTCCACAGACGGCAGCCCACCAGGCTCTGCCGTCCTTGGGATTCTCCACGCAAGAACACTGGAGTGGGTTGTCATTTCCTTCAAGTAAAATATATTGGGGAGGGAAGAAAACTTTCATATGGTCCCTACCTTTGGCTCAATAATTTCACACCTAAGGGCTTCCCTGGGGGTCTAGTGATTAAGATTCTGCCCACCCACTGCAGGTGGTTTCTTTCCCTGGTGGCTCACACAGTGAGACTCGGGTTCAATGCCTGGGTCAGAAAAACACCTGGAGAAGGGAATGGCTACCTACTCCAGTATCCTTGCCTGGAGAATTCCATGGACAGAGGAGCCTGGCAGGCTACAGTCCATGGGGTTGCAAAGACTTGGACACGACTGAGTGACTAACACTTTCACTTTCACTTTCACTTCCACTGCAGAGAGCGTAAGCTGGATCCCTGGTCAGGGAGCAAAGACCCCTCATACTGGGCGGTGCAGACAAAAAATTAAAAAATATTTTAAAAATAATAATTTCACACTTAGGAACTTGTATTATATAACTCTTCATAGATGTTTATATTAGAAATGAGTTAAGGCCTACCTTGTCCCTAAGCCCACTAGGTCAATCCCACTCTAGACCAAGGCCCAGCAGACTGACCCAGAGCCAAGTCCTTCACCCAAGAGGGACTCAGCCAGCACTCAACTTGCGACCTACGCTAGAAAAAAACTGAGCCAAATTCCTCACTATTAGGAATTGCTATTTGGACATTAAATCATTTCCATAGGCTTTGGATCTAAGGAGCTATAAGCCAGGGTCAAGGCCAGTTATGGTGTGAAGCCAACTTCAACATAAATAATAAATAAGCAGCTAAATTGTTTGACTCATTTTTGTCATAATCATGTATCTAACTTCAAATTTTAAAAATGCCAAAATTCGTGGCAAGAAATAACCCAAGTATCTGGTTGCTTGGCAGTGAAGAGGCTACTGGTTTCCTGTTGGTAAAAACCGACCCCTTTCTAAGCCCACACAAAGTTATGGCCTCCAGCAAAACAGGGATAGGTACTTGTTTTCAGACCACAATTGTTGGTTTCTTCTCTTCCACTGGTTTCTTTTCAGAGCTGTATATAAACACAGGAGTATTGACTTACATTATTTGCTGCCACAACAATAACACCTTGTATTTGCAAAACATACTTAAGTGGAGGTAGGGGAACTGTTTGTAGGCATCACTAGGTCAGCCAGACTGTCAGAACCACAGGCTGCTGGTGCTCAGCACACTTCAGAAATCAACCCATCTTCCTACTGCAGATGAGACTCACAGAGAGGCATTAAGTTTTCATTCTATTCATGTACTATATTTCTAGCTAGTCCCATTTAAAACAAACAAACAAAAAAATGATTTGATATACTTACAATTAAGGAGTGCTTAGAAAAGAACAGTTACAAATAGGTATACTCTAAGAGTGGAGAAGGCAATGACACCCCACTCCAGTACTCTTGCCTGGAAAATCCCATGGATGGAGGAGCCTGGTAGGCTGCAGTCCATGGGGTCTCCAAGAGTCGGACACGACTGAGCAACTTCACTTTGACTTTTCACTTTCATGCATTGGAGAAGGAAATGGCAACCCACTCCAGTATTCTTGCCTAGAGAATCCCAGGGATGGGGGAGCCTGGTGGGCTGCCGTCTATGGGGTCAGACACGACTGAAGCGACTTAGCAGCAGCAGCAGAATACTCTAAGAGGGCTTCCCTTGTGGCTCAGATGGTAAAGAATCTGCCCGCAATGTGGGAGACTTCGATTCCTGGGTTGGGAAGATCCCCTGGAGAAGGGAAAGGCTCCCACTCCAGTATTCTGGCCTGGAGAATTCCACGAACTGTATAGTCCATGGGGTTGCGAAGAGTTGGACACGACTGAGCCGCTTTCACTCCCCTTTCATACTCTAAAAACATCTACCTTCTCTTGGAAGTCCTGGATCACAAACTGAACCTAAATCCAATGCAATTCCCACTGTCTCTAGAATAGCTCCAGAAGATACAAACTCCCATGGCACTTGAACTCTGGCTTGGGCCGAAGTCCCCAAGGCAGCTTAAGATTCTCTCAAACAATGGAAAGGCACTCAGATCAGAAGTGGGGTGGAGGGACAGGGGCTTGAGATGGAAAGCCCAGGTTCTCTTTAAGAGTCACGGATCAAGCCAGAGCTGCTGAGAAGCATCAGGACTTCAGCCCCAAAGTACCCACCTAAGCGCCCATGAGCCAAGATAAGGTGGGGAGAGGGAGGCATCATGGTAGAAAGGAAAGCCATGATGCCAGAAGCAGCTGTCATGGGCTCTGCGGGCATATAGCTTCTGAGACAATAAAAACCATATAGACCAGTCCCGAAGAGAATGACAACACTGGATTCAGTCCAGGCAGCGACTTTAACCCCCAATTTCCAGTGAAGACAGTCCCCAACTCCTGCCAAGCTCTGCTCTCAGCTGTGAGTTCAGGACAGAGTGGTCTACAAGTGATGGGGTGATCACACAGAGGGAGCCTAACACAGTGCACCCAGGCTAGCTTGAAGCCAACCCCACACCCAGCAGGAAAGTGAACAAGGAGCAGATAGCCTGGTATGACCAGGGAGTACTCACACATCTGAATAGGCAGGACCACACTCCCCCCACCTCTCCACCTCCAACACACACACACACGCACGCACACAAACACACGCTTAACCTTAGGGCTGGCTGCTGGCAAACAGTTCTGTTATCAATCCCTGATTATTCATGCCAGAAGAATAGACATGTAACTAAACTGAAAAACTACTGATCATCCTAAATCATTTCTTTCCAGGATTAAAAATGTGACTGTGCAGCAACTCAATATTTCCGTTGACTCACTTACATCTCCTCCTTCCCAATACTGATAATAGTTGAAATTCTCTCAAATGGACTGCAAGGGAATAAACATAGGTTAGAGGTGAGTGAGAGAAAGAAAACAGCCCAGCATTTTAACAGGCCTTCATATTTAAAAGTTTATACATAGGCAAACATTCAAAAATCAACAGTGTATCTTATATACTGCAAGGGAGATAAATGACTACAATAAATTTTCTGTATCCCAGAGAGAAAACAAACATATAGAATGACCATGTAATCTGCTCTCTGACAAACTGGACAATCAGTAATGAATAGGACCATAGTATGTTCTTACAACATCATAACATAATTATAATGGTGCCTTTAGTTAACAAAAAGCCTTCTCACTCCAGGTCAGCAACCAGACTATAATATAAGGGAAATACCAAATATTAACCAAAAAAAAAAAAAAAAATCACAGAAAAGACTGTCTTCCCAATGGCAACCCACTCCAGTACTCTGCCTGGAAAATCCCATGGGCGGAGGAGCCTGGTAGGCTGCAGTCCACGGGGTCGCTAAGAGTCGGGCACAACTGAGCGACTTCCCTTTCACTTTTCACTTTCATGCATTGGAGAAGGAAATGGCAACCCACTCCAGTGTTCTTGCCTGGAGAATCCCAGGGACGGGGGAGCCTGGTGGGCTGCCGTCTGGGGTTGCACAGAGTCGGACACAACTGAAGTGACTTAGCAGCAGCAGCAGCCAGAACACCCTTAGAATTTCCACCCCACTTCCACCACTGGTACAAGTGACTCAGTTCATACACAGGCAAAAATATGTGGCAAGTGACTTCACACTGCAGAACGAATTCTAGCATTTCCCCAAATGCATCAACATGTGTTAGCTTTCAAGTTTGACACAGACCTCTGCTCAAGGCCTGGAGGGGAGGAGAGGCCTAACGTGCTCTCAGCCATCCCGTCTCAGATCCCCAGCGTGGCCACGTTTAGTGTCACCCTTTCAGAATGTGCACCCTGCGCCCTGCATACTTCTTCCTATAATCTTCCCACCCGACCCAGAGCTGCCCCGAGTTACGAGACAAACCACATTTCTCTGCACAGAAAGGAAAGAAGAACAAGTGTGGTCCCTCCAACCCCAACCCCCATGGTCCATCCTAATCTCAGGAGAGCTGGTGCTTTTGCACAACCCACAAAGATTTACTCTCACCGTGGTAATTATACAGCAGTACAAGCTATCATCCCCTCTTTCTTCGACATCAGACTCATTACAGTGAATTCCAGAACTTCAAATTGTTTTTTCTAGATATATCTAAAGATACCATCCTCTTTTGAGTCTGGTCTCTCACCTTTGGTGCCCCAGGAAATAATTAAAGACTTGAACAAGACTTAGAAGTTACACCCATATTAACCCAATTCAAAGACTCTGAATGCTCAAAGTAGACACAAATGCCAAAAGAACACAGAGCTCTGGTTAAGCTGACTTACTACCTAATGAAGAAATAAAAATCTTCCTGATTTCAACCCATTAAAAAAATTAATTTATTTATTTTAATTGGAGGCTAATTACTTTACAGTATTGTGATGGGTTTTTGCCATACATGGACATGAATCAGCCACGAGTGTACATGTGTCCCCGATCCTGAACCATCCCCCCATCCCATCCCTCTGGGCTGTCCCAGTGCATTGGCTTTGAGTGCCCTGTTTCATGCATCAAACTTGGACCAGTGATTTATGTCACATATGGTAATATACATGTTTCAATGCTATTCTCTCAAATCATCCCACTCTAGCCTTCTCCCAGAGTCCAAAAGTCTATTCTTTATATCTGTGTCTCTTTTGCTTGCTCTGTCTCACATATAAGGTCGCTGTTACTATCTTTCTATGTTTCCATATATATGTGTTAATATACTGTATTGGTGTTTTTCTTTCTGACTTACTTCACTCTGTATAATAGACTCCAGTTTCATCCACCTCATTAGAACTGATTCAAATGCATTCTTTTTAACGGCTTTCTTATCCATTCGTCTGCCGACGGACACCTAGGTTGCTTCCATGTCCTGGCTATTGTAAACAGTGCTGCAATGAACATTGGGGTACACGTGTCTCTTTCAATTCTGGTTTCCTCAGTGTATACGCCCAACAGTGGGATTGCTGGGTCATATGGCAGTTCTATTTTCAGTTTTTTAAGGAATCTTCACACTGTTCTCCATAGTGGCTGTACTAGTTTACATTCCCACCAAGTGTAAGAGGGTTCCCTTTTCTCCACACCCTCTCCAGCCTTTATTGTTTGTAGACTTTCCATTAGCAGCCATTCTGACCAGTGTGAAATGGTACCTCATTGTAGTTTTGATTTGCATTTCTCTGATACTGAGTGATGTTGAGCATTTTTTTTCATGTGTTTGTTAGCCATCTGTATGTCTTCTTTGGAGAAATGTCTATTGAGTTCTTTGGCCCATTTTTTGATTGGATCATTTATTTTTCTGGTATTGAGCTGCAGGAGCTGTTTGTATATTTTTTAGATTAATTCTTTGTCAAATGCTTTATTTGCTATATTTTCTCCCACTCTGAAGGCTGTCTTTTCACCTTGCTTATAGTTTCCTTCATTGTGCAAAAGCTTTTAAGTTTAATTAGGTCCCATTTGTTTATTTTTGCTTTTATTTCCATTCCTCTGGGAGGTGGGTCTTAGACGATCTCGTTGTGATTTATGTCAGAGAGTGTTTTGTCTATGTTTTCCTCTAGGAGTTTTATAGTTTCTGGTCTTACCGTATCAGAAATTTAGAGAAGAGCTAACAAACTGTGGTGCTGGAGAAGACTCAAGAGTCCCTTGGACTGCAAGGTGATCCAACCAGTCCATCCTAAAGGAGATCAGGACTGGGTGTTCACTGGAAGGACTGATGTTGAAGCTGAAACTCCAATACTTTGCCCACTTGATGCTAAGAGCTGACTCATCTGAAAAGACCCTGATGCTGAGAAAGATTGAGGGCAGGAGGAGAAGGGAACGACAGAGGATGAGATGGTTGGATGGCATCACCGACTCAATGGACATGGGTTTGGGTGGACTCTGGAAGTTGGTGATGGACAGGGAGGCCTGGCCTCCTGCGGTTCATGGGGTCGCAAAGAGTTGGACATGACTGAGCGATTGAACTGAACACCTATCCTACTCAAACTGTTCCAGAAAACTGCAGAGGAAGGTAAACTCCCAAACTCATTCTATGAGGCCACCATCACCCTTATATCAAAACCAGACAAAGATGCCACGTAAAAAGAAAACTACAGGCCAATATCACTGATAAACACAGATGCAAAAATCCTCAACAAAACTCTAGCAAACAGAATCCAACAACATATTAAAAAGATTGTACACCATGATTTCAACCCATTTTTGAGAAAATTCTTTATAAAATGCACAGAGTATTTTCCCTGTCTTAGAGGGTCAGGGTGCTCTAAACAGGATGAAACTCAGGTCATGGTCAAGCTTGAGATACTGACAATGACTCAAGGGTCATCCTTCCGGACACAGAATCATAGAGTTGAATGAAACTTTCTGATGCCATAGTCAAACTTGTTTTAACAATGGGGATGGCCAAGCTCAGAAGTGAAGAAATGTGCCCTCAAGCATATAATCATCACTTTTCCCTGTAGTTCCAATCTGAGTCATCAATTAAGAACATCTCCCTATTCTCCCAAGCTCAGTACCTGGAATGAAGTCCAGTAAATGAGTAAATCCCAGGATTTTTTGCATAGACCTTGGCAATATGAGCAAAAGAAAAAAGTAAGTTTTGCCTGCTTCTGATCTCACCTCGTGGAGGGTTACAGGTCATAGGAAGCAAGACTTGCTCACATTTGCTAGGAGCTAGGGGCTGCAGAGGGAAAACAGTGTTTCCCAGGTCAGAAGGTAACTCCAACATGATTGTTATGGTCTTTGCAGACCGGGACCAGGGGATGAGAGTCGACAAAGAGAAAGCAATGAAAAGAAGGACGTGGGGGACCCGAGTCTCAAGTGAAACAAGGGTGCTTTATCCATGGCAGCATGTGCTTATATACTGTTATACAAGGACACTTTAGGCAAAAAATCAAGTTGAGCAAAAACACCAAAACCAGACGTGTAACTACAGTAACTAAGGGAATAGCAATCATCATAGGGCCATAACAACAGTAACTAGGGGAATAACAATCACAGGGCCAGAAGACAATCAATATCTTGAGAAATAGGAACATGACTAAGTAGTTTTACAGAAAAGCAAAAGGTTACTGAAAGGAATCCATGGATCGTTCTGTTTCATGACCTCAGTCCTGAGAACTGCATGCAGCTCTGCTCACTCCTGTTTTCCAGGAACTGATAAGGAAGAGAGGGCCCTTAAGAAACAGAAAACAACATATGGGATTCCTTAAAATTAAATGTTCCCTGACACATGACTTCCCTACAGACCCAAGAGCGCCTTGCACTTGGGTGCTACTGGATCATTAACTCCCAAAGTCTTGCCAACCACATCCATCCTATGTGAGAAGCCTAGACCGTGATGTACTGTAGAAGGTAACACTTTCTTCCTTGCCACCCACACCCATTCATAGACCTCAGTGTTATTTTTATTTATTTTTTCAGGTTTTTAAATTTATTTATTATTATTTTTTTAATACAAAAGGAAAAATTATATGTAGTATATGATACTATTTTTACAAAAAGCAATATTATACATATTCCCAAATTACAGATGCATTATAAAAATGCTCACATAAAAAATACACTCAACATATTTAATATGGTTACATTTGGGGTAGACACTAAATTTGGTGGAAACATGTTCCAAAGTGATTTCAACAGTCTTCATATTATAATCTGCTTCAAGAAGAATGTACTAATTTGGAACTATATATTAATTCAGAAATAAACATTTCTAAAAACCAAATTGCTTTCTGAATGTATCAAGTTCTACTATAAAGATTATATGGTGTTTTTTTTTTAAGAATTTTTAAATACATGAGTTCCCAATCCTGAACCCCCCTCCCACCACCCTCCCTATATCATCTCTCTGGGTCATCCCAGTGCACCAGCCCCAAGCATCCTGTATCCTGTATCAAACCTAGACTAGCGATTCATTTCTTTCATGATAGTATACATGTTTCAATGCCATTCTCCCAAATCATCCCACCCTCAGTGTTATTTTCAAATGCCTAATGTTTATGGTTCATAACCCAGTTTCCAAATCCAGTTGGACCAAGTGAATTAACAAGGTAGATTTGACAAGATGTCCCACCATGTTCAAATTTATCAAGCTAACTCAGAAGGACCTCCAAAAATACTCAGTTGTGTGACTGTTGGCATAACGGACAGCATCAAGGGGCTGTGCAGTCTTCCTGTCCTTCCATTGACCCTCCCTAGGACTGTATTATGTGATTAGTCACTTCTCTGTTGTCAAGGGCTTTATAGTTAATAGATACTGTTTAAAAAATCATTAGAACCAGGTGGCCTGTTAGTTAGCACAGAACTTATGGTAGCATAGAACCTATGCTCTGTTAGTCTCCAAATAATGATAAAGCCCTTCACTCGCATACTCTAAGCACCCACTCAACCATCTTAACTTGGGAATGCACTTCCAGTTTATAAGCATGTACCCCACATGCTGGGTTAACTATAATATCGGCCCAGTGGCCTCTCGGTAGTAGCATGCAGCTGGGAATGCCTCCAATCATTGTACACCTGATCCAGATCCCATCCTGTAAGTTGGCCTATAAGAAACTGATCCACTGATTACATGGAGCTGCCTGCCTAGTTTTTCTGTCTCAAGCTACCTTCTCAGCTCAGTGGGCACTTTTCATTCCTTCCATCCTCCATCAGTAGACCCCACAATGGTCAGGCTACTGTCTAACCTCTAGAGTCTCGCACCTGACATACAGCGGACACTCAATAGATATCTGTCAAATTGAACTAGTCCTATTTTGGGTATGGAAATATTGGGACTAAATATGTAAAAACAAACCAGAATTTCAGTAGTCCAGGTTTTAATTTATTACATCTGTAATCATACAGCATATGTACTGAAAATATTCTTAGAGACTATCTAGTCTTTCATACAGCAGAAAACTGAGGCTCAGGACAGGTAAATGAATATCTCATATTTACCTATTTCACAGGTTACAAAGCTGGATCAATCTTTCTCACATGAGTGTGTGCGCACACACACACACCCATAACCACCACCTCTTTTTGAGGGGAACAGGAAGGGTCATTTGCTCTTATCATCTAGGAATGGATAAGCAAAAATTCCTTATATTCCTATTTAAGACTAAAATTGAGGTTTCACATTAATGTGTCTCAGAGGATAATGTGCGATGTTTAAATTAATAGTGTAATAAATTAATACTTACTGTGCTACATTTATCTACGATAATGCATATTTTCAATACGTCTTTCCAGAAACTCAGTAAGTCAATAAAGGAATATACACTCTGAGATGAATGTTTATATGCATTTTAAGGACCATTTCTTTTCAGGATCTGTTATCTCAACCTCTTTCATTTAAGAAACTTTTTTTCCAACAAACCTTTCTATACACAAAACATTTGTCTCCCACACACAGTCCTAAATGTGGATATTCCTGCCTCTCTTCAACAACCATTTTTTTCCCCTAAGATTTAAGCACCATCTAAGCTTCTGGTTTTAATGCTGCTTTACAGAGAGAATCATTCAAATTCATCATTTTCGTAAGAGAACAAGGCCCAGATTATAAAGTATTTTGCCCAACATTATTCAAGTAAACAGTAGGGCTTAAATCAGAACATACCTTTGAATCCACAAAGCTGCCTGCTTTTGTGGCACTGACCTTTAGACTCTCAAAGCACCAATACTGACAAACTGTCTCTTCCCTAAAACATAACCAAACCCCAATTACCTATTTTCATTCCTTTGTTAGTAACCATACTGCTAGTTCATATCCCATGCCTAGACTGCTGTGTTTTATTCTTTCCTCCTATGACAGCAAACAATCTTCTCCTCTCTAATAAGTAAAATAATGGTAAAGTATACTGATCTTTCCTCCTACCAGCAAAGCTGAGACTCCTTCTTGTACTCTTCAAGTGAGCTCATTAAAATGAACATTTTCTGATTCTAAATTTCTTCAAAGTTTCATCAAAGTTCTATCTTAGCTTACCTTCCACGTTTACATAAAATTCAGTTTGTTATCTTTTCAAATTAAAAGATTAGACAGGAAATTAGAGGATAAAATTTAGTGAAATGAACAAGCACTTTCATTTCTCTTGCCGGGTACCAGCAACAGAAAGTAGCATTTGGAAACATAATGGACATAAGGGAGTCACCGGGCAGTAAAACTTTTGGCTTATCTTTTCATCTTGGTTGAATTCATGTGATAGGGTGGGAAAACACGATAACAATATAGCAAATTTTCCACATTGCTGCCTACAACTGTTGGGGAAACATTAAGGCGGAGGTTACAGGGCCAATGGCACAGCATTGTTATATGTTTTTCTTTTTTAAACATTAATCATGTGAATTATGTATTTGTGAAAAAATAAAAGTACCCCCAAATCATAATATTAATGGTTTTGTGGTAACCCAGCTATAATTAGTAATTTTCATTTTGAGCCTGCACCAGATAAAGCTGAAGAATAGTAGCCGAAATGTCCCAGTTAACTTATCGTCACTTTAACAAAACAAGATTAGAGAGCATTCAAATATAATGAAGCAAAGTTTAAAATTTTTTCAACCCCCATAGCAATGACAGGAAAATAATCTCAATTTTTAAAAGATAAAGACTGCAGAGAAAAGGCAGTATTTTAATCATGGAGTATAATATGAATGTATACTTCCTAGCCCATTGTCCAGAACCGGCCAGGCCCCACAGAGAAAGGAAACAGGAAGGTGAGCCAAGACACATAATGAACCAACAGGGCAAAGGGTAAAACAGCAAGCCTCTATACCTGGAGGCCTTCCAAAATCACATCCATCCATACATTCATTCATCTGACAATTAGTTTCTAAAAGCTTACTCTGGGTCAGGCAGCATTCTGAGCAACAGGGATAGACAGTGAACCAGTGAGCCAAGAGAGACAGAGGCCTCTGTCTCCTTTACAAATCTCCAATTCTGACACTGCCTTTAGGCTCTAAGAATGTACTTCCAACATGGTACCCCCAAATCACACATCTAAAGTCAAGATAATCTTCTTTGCTCCCCAACTATTCCTTCTGTGTGTCCCGTGTACCAGGCAAAGAAATCATCATCCACTCAGTATCTCCTGGCCACTGACTATTAAGTCATGTTTAAACTCCAACTTGTTGTAATGATCCACATTGATAAACAGAACTGTCAATCTCTTGTATGGATAAAAAGCTCTCTAAATATCAGATTTTAGAAACATTACTCATTTTTTAAACAAAACAAAGGTCTTCTTAATTCTTGCATAATTTTGCTTTTATTCTTTTCTTCTCCAATTATGTATCTTTTCCATATCCCCAAACTTAAGGTAACTTTATACTTAAAAATTTTTTTATTGATCACTCTATCATGCTTCCCTACAAATAAACTATGTAACTAACATCTTAAATTTCAAGTTGACCACAGGTTTTTGCTTTTTGTTGTTGCTGTTGTTGGTTTTGGCCACATTATACAGTTTATGAGATCTTAGTTCCCTGAGCAGGGATTGAATTCAGACCCTGGGCAATGAGACGTGGACTCTTAACCACTGAACCATAAGGGAATTCCCATAAACTGAGCATAGGTTTTAAATGTTTAAAAATTTTTTTTTATGGATTGAGTTCATAAGATTATTATTGGTCCACAATTGATCAAAACAAATATGTAATAAGTGTTGATAAATCTATTGTAATATGAAAAGTAAACATTTTTGGAAATATACATCTTTTAATGGAATGGGTAGGCTATATGTTTCACAGAATATAGAGGATTACTAGTTATTGACAGAATGAGGAATATAGACTCAATATCAATTCTATTTCTATTTTTCCTATTTTTATATACAGATATAAACTTTGAGGAGCTTATTCTTATAAATAGGTGGGCATAGTGCTACAGTGATATCACTTGATTCTTTCAACGCCTCCTAGTCATAAGACAAAAATCATACTTCAACTTACTGATGTTATTTTTAGCAACTCAGCCAGCAATTTTGTCAAAAGCAAAAAACTGACAATGACTTAACTGGTCACCTTAGGCTTATTCACTGTCTTAACACCAACACCATAGTTTGAATTTTCCCTTTGTTTTATGCCCTAGAGGTTTTCATACCTGAAAAAGACTCAGGAGGGAGATCAGTGGCTTCTCTCCTAACTGGAAGTAGTGCAGTTGTGAAAGGGGTGGGGGGGGTGTCAGAAGAATTTATACAGACGGACACCAATTTCTTCAACAGTCAGCTCAATGCCACAAACCTCTTGGAATGTCTTTGTGTATCCCAAGGGCAGGTATTACCAATTCCAATCCACTGATTGGAGCTCTGTTCATTTATTCATTCATTCATTCCACAGATATGTTCTGAGCAGCTGCAACACGTCAGACACTTATCCAGATACTGGAGGTACAACAGTGAACAAAGCAAGTGAGGCTCTGCCTTCACGGATCTTGCAGGTGGGAGAGCACGACCTGTGAGATGTGTGACTAGTGCCACAGCCAAAGCTGCCTGAGCCTCCTGGAGGCTGGGCAAAGCTCTCTGTTCTACCCAACCCAAAGTTCCATTACCATGTAGTCAGCACATACTTATTGAGCACTTACTGCATGCCAGAGCCCTAGCTCAACTCAAAGGAATACAGAGGACACAGATTGATTCTCCAACATGCAATAAGCATAAAGCTGCCCATTCACATTCACTTTGTATAATATTTTAAGTCAATGTTCAAATAAATTTGAGTTCTACATGGAAAAGGACAAATGACCCCCAGAGTCAAGTACATTCTCTATAAACATAATATTAACCTATCGGCTCTGCTTAAAATCTAAAACACAATTGTGTTCCCAAGTCATGGATGTGAGTAAACCATACCCTTCAGAGTGGCTGCATTCTAGAAAAAGTTTTAATTATTGACAAATTTCCTATCAAGAGAAAAGTACTAGTCCTGAGGACTAAGCTAAACATGTGTCAAAAAAACAAAGTCAATCGCCTTTAAAAAGAGACAACGTAGAAATACTCATTTCCTGGGGGGAGTTTTCCATCAACCAGAAATACTCTTGTTAAAGACCATTATGTCATTTGCATCAGGAAATATTAAACATTTTAAGTTCCTAAGTTAAAAGACTCTAAATGTCTATCAAGAACAGAGCCTCTTCACCTAACCACACAGTTGATAATAACCAAATTGATAATAACCAAAAGGAACTTTCCAAAGGCCTTTATGAAGAATGATCCTCATGTAACTAGTCAATTTTCTACTGTCTCCTTTATGTTTTGCCTTTTAAATCAGGATATCTACAGTCAAGAAATGAGAAATGATATATTTCATATATAAAGCTGAGTTGAGAGAAGACAGAATTTCTTCTCCATGTGTGAATAATAGACTTGTAGTGACAGCTACTATTTCATACTGTTAAGCCTTGAAAGCAAAGGCAGCTAGCAGAGTGCGGAGGGGAATCTACAGAGAACAGAGCACTGAAGGCTAACTCTTAACTCTGCCATCAGCTGCACAACAGCCTAACCAAGAGAACAACCTGGGATGGAGTATATTGTTCATAAACACTGTAACTCAAATGAAGGAAAACGCTCTTAAGGTTCCATCTAGATCAAAATATTCCAAGTCAAAAAAAAAAAAAAATCGAAACTTCAGCAAGCCTTCCCTTGCCTGGCTGGAGGGTAATAAAGTGTGCTGGTTGAGGATTTAAAATTCAGCATAAACCCACTCAAATTCAAGCTCCAAATCCTGTCTCCGCCATGTGGAAAAGACATTTAACCACATTATGCCAAGTTGTCTCTATGAAATCAGGGTAATATTAATAATAGTGCCTTCTTCACAAGATTGTAGAGAGTTAAATAATTTACTTATAAAGGCCTTAGCACTCTTCTAAGTGCTCAGTAAATGTCAGTCGTGATAATAATGATGGTGATAAAGAGCCATCAGATGCTGGGGATAAAGGGAGAAATAGAGTGACATGGTCACTGCCCTTGCTGAGCTTACAGTGACAGAAAAACTAACAACAAATTCTAAGGCTGTGCAATAGTTACTTTGGCAGGTCAAAGACTCTAGAGTGCAAAGAAAGGGAACACTTAGAAAAGAGTATTTAATCCAGGTGTTGGAGGTCATGGAGGGCTTCCCAGAAGAGGTGACAGCTCATCTTTCCAGGATGAGAGGACAGCATGTACAAAACACTGGAAGTGAAAAAAAGAGAACAGACCTGGAGATGAAAGCAGATGAGTATTATGTCTGAAATACACAATGCTAGAGGTAGAAGAAGAGGTATAGAGAAAAGGCTACATGGAAAAGCAGGGCCAGTCCATGAGGGCACCTTATCAACCCTGTTAAAGATTCTGGGCTTTAAGAGCTAAGGGAGGCTGCTGAGAAGTTCACAGCGTAAGCACATCTGCATTTCACAGACTATGCTGATTACAGAAGGGAGAAGTAGATTGAGAGGGGGGCAAGACCAGAAAGAGAGGACCAGCTAGGAGGAGGTTGCTAGGGTTTTCTAGGCAAAAAAAAAAAAAAAAAAGGAAAACAAAAAAATGGTAGTGCTAGAACCTGGGTAACAGCAGCAAAGAGGAGAGATGACGAGGATGGGAGAGGTCCCAACCTAGGAATGATAAGATGAGGAGGCAGCAGTCCAGATCCTGGAGCGGCCACTGGATTGGCGGTTGCTCCAGTCACCCAGAAAGGAAGCACAGGCCGTGAGCAGGTTGGGAGTAGAAAGACAGTGGGGTTGGCAGAGGTCAGACGTGGTGTGAAGGGCCACCCAAGTGGAGCTGTGCTGGAATCACAAAGGTCTTGTCAGAAGACAGGTCTTGATGATGAGGGGAAAGGAAACATTCTACATTTCCAAGAAGAATACACCTAAACCAAACAGATTTTATCTTGCTCTTACATGGGCTCCTCTTCACTTTCTGCCATAAGGGTGGTGTCATCTGCATATCTGAGGTTACTGATATTTCTCCTGGCAATCTTGATTCCAGCTTGTGTTTCTTCCAGTCCAGTGTTTCTCATGATGTACGCTGCATAGAAGTTAAGTAAGCAGGGTGACAATATACAGCCTTGACGTACTCCTTTTCCTATTTGGAACCAGTCTGTTGTTCCATGTCCAGTTCTAACTGTTGCTTCCTGACCTGCATACAGATTTCTCAAGAGGCAGGTCAGGTGGTCTGGTATTCCCATCTCTTTCAGAATTTTCCACAGTTTACTGTGATCCACACAGTCAAAGGCTTTGGCATAGTCAATAAAGCAAAAATAGATGTTTTTCTGGAACTCTCTTGCTTTTTCCATGATCGAGTGGATGTTGGCAATTTGATCTCTGGTTCCTCT
>SJXQ01004048.1:128767-159166 GCA_006408695.1 Aepyceros melampus | reverse complement strand
CCGAAGAATTGATGCTTTTGAACTGTGGTGTTGGAGAAGACTCTTGAGAGTCCCTTGGACTGCAAGGAGATCCAACCAGTCCATTCTGAAGGAGATCAACCCTGGGATTTCTTTGGAAGGAATGATGCTAAAACTGAAGCTCCAGTACTTTGGCCACCTCATGGGAAGAGTTGACTCATTGGAAAAGACCCTGATGCTGGGAGGGATTGGGGGCAGGAGGAGAAGGGGACGACCAAGGATGAGATGGCTGGATGGCATCACGGACTCAATGGGCGTGAGTCTGAGTGAACTCCGGGAGTTGTTGATGGACAGGGAGGCTTGGCGTGCTGCAATTCATGGGGTCGCAAAGAGTCGGACACGACTGAGCGACTGAACTGAACTGAACTTACATGGGCTCCAATTTCTAAAAGTGACTCAAAAAACATGGTAGTCCTGTCAACCTCACACATTTCATGGTGTAACTCTCTTACTGTATAAATAGAGAATAGGATGAATATTTGTAGCTCTCATCAAGTTTGTTAAACCTCAAACTTTAAATCTCCCTGCCAGGGAAGTCAGCAACATTAGCCAGATATTCTTATTCTTCTTGAGAATATTATTTTGTTTATTAAAGAAAGAAAACAATCATAAACTCTCACTTCCTAGATTATAACACATATAACCCTCCACTTATACCCTCCAGAATAAAATTGTCAAAATACAAATGTATACTAACCACGTGTGCATGTGTCTGTGGACAAAAGTACATACAATATACTGATATTCATAAATAAAATACTAGACTTGATCCTGCAGCATAAAGCCTCAGTTATCCATCTAACTAGAAGCAGAACTTGTCACAATCATGAAATCACACTTGCTGCCCCACATGTGCTCATTCAACACGTGCTCTGCCAATGGCTACAGGCAACCTTCCTCAAAGTATGTTGCCTTGCCTGAAGCTGAAGTCCAGATCACTCTGCTTCAGCTTATTTCCTTTTAAGACAGCAAACTGTCCCCCAGTGAATTTCCTTGTAGACAGCAAACTGTCCAATATCCATTTTCTTCTCCCCTTCAGAAACAGAAACCCCAGAGTCTTAGCTCCTTACCAGAGCCCCCATTTCCAAGTCTCCTCTGCAGTGACACAGTCATGTGACTCAATTTCCGGGACTTAGGAGGTGAGGGGAAGTGTTGTGTAGTACTTCCAGGTCATGCCCATAAAGAATCTGCTTGGCCTCCATTTCCTCTTTCCCAAAAAACTAACAGACATAGGAGTGGTGAGCTGTCTTCAACCTGCACAGGAACAGAATAATCTAGGCAATAGAACACAGTAGAAGGAGCCTGAGCCATAAATAATTCATGAAGCAAAGGGCTAGACTCCAAACTGACTACCAGCTTAGATTCTGATATGAAATAGATCTTTTAAAGACCCTGTTATTTTAATCTTTATTAAAACAGCCAAACCAATAACTTAATTGGTTTCCATTCCACTAAAGTCTACTATCAGGCTGAATGTCTTTAATTAAGGTGTGCCTCCTTTTGTCTTGGAGCTCTTTATTTATCAGGACTGCAGACATTTCGGGATCCCACACAATTTACAATAAATATTTAAGCTGGAGTCTTCAAGGACATGAAAACCAAGTATAGTCATGGTCATATACTAAACCTGCTCTTTAGTTTATTGCAGAGCCAGGATTTGCAGATCCCATGTGTGAGAGTGCCAGTCTATCTGGCATGTATTTTACCTTGGTGTTTTACAGAACAATAACATCCTAAACCCAGCATTGGGACTTGCCTATCTTGATTTCCTTTCCCTCCAGGAATGACAACAGACTCTACCAAGTCCTCTATACTTCCCTCTTTGGTGTCTGTGATACATAGAACTCTGCTTCCTGTCCCGTCCTCCACAAGATGTCCAGTTCCTAATCCCCAAAACCTATGAGTATGTTACCTCACATGGCAAAAATGGGGGTGTCACAGGTTTGATTAAGGATCTTGAGATGGGAAGGTTAGGCTGGATTATCTAGGTGCACCCAGTTTAATCACTAGGGTCCTTATAAAGAGAGATAGGGGAATTAGAGAAGATGTGATGACATAAACAGAGACACGACAAATGAAGCAGAAGCTGAAGTGAAGCCATTGCTGGAAGGGGACCATGAGCCAAGGAGCACAGGCAGCTCCTAGAAGCCCCAAAGGTAAGGATCAGATTGTCCTCTAGGGCCTCCAGAAAGGACACAGCGCTGCCAGCATCTTGATTTTAGCCCAGTGAGACCCACTTCAGACTTCCCACCTCCAGAACAAAAGAATAAATGTATGTTGTTTTAAATTTGTGGTAATTTGTCTCAGCAGCAATAGGAAACACACAGTGTCCTTCCATGTAGCACCATATGTTGCAAAAACTCAAAGTTTAAGACAGGATTTGTGCAGACTTAAAAAGCTACTTTTAATAATATATAATATTATTAATAGTATTAATATTTAATATAAAATTGCTTTGCCATTTCTTGTATTAGTAATTACGGCTCTTGCAGCACTCTCCTTAAAAAAAAAAATTACAGAAGTTGAGTATGAGCATTGTGGCAGGTGCAAACATCATAGCTAAACAAAAGGAAAACCGCTACTAAGTGAATCTTTACCTCAGGAAGAATCTAGATTTCATTTTCACAAGCTCTGTTATCGTTCTAAAGGATGAATGTTTTGTCTGCTAGTAAAACAGCATTTGATACTTTCTGCAAAGTCAAAAGAATTCAAAGTGGTTTGAAGTTATTATTCATCAAAACTTCTAACCATGCATAGTATTTATTGCTATTATTTAGTTCAAATCGCATTCATCACTAGATTGAATTTGAGTCCATGCAGGAGCTGCTTAAAGAAAGGTGCTACAATCAGCCCATGGGGTCCGTGTGCTTTAAACAGTACCGTCCTGGACGCAGCACGATTAACTGACCCAGCTCCATTCATTTTGCCCTCTGAGATTTTGGTTTTGACCAAGGGGTTAACATTCCAACACGGAAGATGGTTAGATGCTCCAATGACCACTCCAGCCCTCACCGTGCTTCTAGCCATCACCAGCTGGTTGTCACCACTGTGCTTCTGGCTTTGATAACAATTGCAGTTCCCAACTCAGAGACGTCTGGGGGCGACTGCAGGTCCTTTTGTGGGTGTTATGCCTGACATTCCAAAAGGAAGTCCTAAGCTATGCCCTAGCATGCCCTCTAGCCCAGAGTTAATCCACACCTGACTGCCAAAGGTTCATTTCAAGATCACATTCTCAAGCGTGGTCTGTTGCCATTGCTTGAATTTCATAAAATCATAGACCCACAATTGTAATGCAAACTCTTGGCCTGAGCTTACTTCCTCTTCTTCCTCCTGAGCAGAACCCAGTGGGTGTTGTTTAATACTCAGAATAGTCTAGATCCATATAACAAGGCTTCTTTTGTTTCAAAAACTAAATTACCTCTTTGTAAGATATCACCATATCACATTTGTGAGAACACACACTCTGTCCTGTGCTACATGGCACAGGAAAGAGAGTTATCTCCTGGGACCAGATGCTTGGTATAAAGATTTTTTTCTGCTGTGCACGGTTTCAACTCACTTTAGAATTTGGGAGCCCTTACAACACCATCAGCAACAGTGTGTAAGTTTCCCTACCCATACCTTAAGGTCCCTGCCCAGAAAACTGAGTTAGAATTTTTCTTTAGCTTCCTAAATTAAGACACTCTAAATATGCATCATTTCCTTTCAATGTCTAGAGAAACTTTTATCCACTCCAAACACTGGCGAGAAAAGTGGATGGCATGCAGAAGATATCCTTTGTTGTTTCCAAGTAATGGTTTTTATTAAACTTTGTAATGTTTAAGGTTCAGGATGTCTTCACCTGCGTACAACACATTTACTTTGAGACCTTGGAAGTTTACAGCGTGTCTGTCTTGTACACATTCCGTTTTGGTCTTGGCATATTTCAGATTATGGATCCCAAATAAGTAAGATGCATGGCTATCCTCGTTTTCTTAAGAACTTCATCAGCTGTTTTGAGGGCAATGTTAGAGGCAGATAGAAACAAAAGGTCAACTATCTGACACTATCTCTCATCTCAGACATCACTTATAATCTTTAGCTTCCTCCTCTACTTTGTTTTACTTAAAACTTAGCATTTGTTTTCAATGGGTACTAATACGTTTTTCATGTGCAAACTTTATTTACAATTCGTAAGATTTGTTCCCCTACCTATTTTAGTCTCCTTGGGCTGCCATAACAAATTATCATGGAACGGCTGGCTTAAACAACAGGAACTTCTTACTGTTCTAGAGGTTAGAGGAGATCAGGGTGCTGGAACAGTCGGGTTCTAGCAAGAGCTCTTTCCCTGCTTACAGGAGCATGGGCACCAGAGGGAGAACCTGAGAACACTGGGATTGCTGATGTCAGGAACTGTGGTTAGTCCATCCTTGATTACCTAGCCTCTGGCCTGGGACCATGCAGGTGTCCATCTCTGCTTATTTAATGAAACCCTTGCTGTAGACTAATGCTAGGGCAGAGGAAAATTGTCCCTAAAGGAGAGTATTGTGGAGTGATTTTGTTCTCACCCAGAATTCATATGTTGAAGCCCTAACACCAATGTGATGGTGTTTGCAGATGGGACCTTTGGGAGGTAATTAGGTTTAGATGCAGTCGTGAGGGGATGGGAGTAGCTCTTAGAAGAGGCATCAGAGAGTCAGCTCTCTCCCTTTCTCTGTGCTGAGTCAGGAAGGGAGCCTCCTTCAGATTACTCAACCAGAGAAGCACAGCTGGCCAACAGCCTCCAGTTGCCACACCTGTAGGTCCACCCGTCATTCGTGCTGAGGCTGCACTTTTGCTGGGCTGATACCAGCCAGTGCCTGGGCACACTGGTATGCTCCTGGGAGGTCCAGAGTCAGGCCTTTCCTGCCCATTGCGGGGCTCCTCTCAACAGGCAGCTTTGCTCAAGAAGGTCCAGTCAGCCCAAACAAGACTTTCTCAGAACGCTGTGCATGCGTGTTCAGTCGCACCCAACTCTTTGCCACCCCATGGACTGTAGCCCACCAGGTTTCTCTGTCCCTAGAATTCTCCAGGAAAGAATACTGGAGCGGGTAGCCATTCCCTTCTCAGGGGATCTTCCCGACGCAGGGGTTGAGCCCTATCTCCCGTGTCTTCTATATTTGACAGGCAGATTCTTTACCACTGTGCCACCTGGGAAGCCCCAAGAGACCTGATGCAGCCAAATAAATAAATATTTTTAAAAAATAAACATCCCTCTATTTCTTGTTTATTCTCAAAACCCCCTCCCTAGGCCTTCAAAGGGAAAAAGTCAAGATACTTTGTCATTGAATCTTTACATTAGAAAAATCCTTTAATGGTCATCTATCAATACATAGACACAACCCCATATTTCTGAATTATGAAATGGTCTCACAACACTTGAATCAAGTGACAGATTGATGAAAAAAAAATCCAAACATACTAACATTTTTTTGTATTTTTGTGCTGTCAAATATACATACAAAAAAATGTATAAAGCAAACAATGTTGTTTAAAGAATAACTCTACAGACAACTCCATGGGCCCACCATTCAAGTTAAGAAGCAGAATATTACTAAAACTTTCATTAAAGTCTTTTTGCTTGCCTCCACTCCCCTAGAGCAGAATTTCTCAACCTCAGCACTGCTGCATTTTGGGCCAGATAACTACTTCAAGTGCTTACCCAGTGTATGGTTAGATGTTGAGAAACACCCCTGGTCTCTGCCCAGGAGATGCAAGAATTATGCCACCACTGCCCTCAGTAATACCAACAAAAATATCACCAGACATTGCCACATAGATTCTGGAGGGCAAAATCACCCCTAGTGAGAACTGCTGCCCTAGAGACAACGACATCTGAATTTTTGCTTTTCTTTACAGTTTATCTATATGTTGTTGCTGTTCAGTCACTCAGTTGTGTCCACCTCTTCTCAATTCCATGGACTGCAGCACTCTAGGCCTCCCTGACCCTCGCCAGCTCATGGAGTCTGACCCTTACATATGCACCCTTGAAACAATGTATGGCTTCGTTTTGCTGTTTTCAGACTTTGTAGAATCAAATCACACTGCCTATATTTTCCTGTGACTTTTTAAAATCAACATTTGTAAGATTAACCACTGTGTATTATATACTGTAGTTCATATACCTTATTTTTAGTTTATAATGTTTGCTACTATATGGTATCCTAGGAAAGTAATGAAAATGCCACAATGTATTAATCCAATCTATTATTGACAGGCATTTGCATTATTTCTAATATTTTTATTTTATGGTTACTTCTGCTGGGAACTTTCTCTGCATAGGTCTTCTTATAATTACACAACACTTTCTCTATATACATACCGAGGGGTGGATTTGCTTGGGTCACAGAACATTCTGGCACTCAACTTTATTACAGTAGCTGTATAAATCCACACTCTCACCAGCAGCAGAGTACAATTCCCATAGTTCCACGCACTCTCAAGTATTCAGTTCTTGATTTATATTTTCATGACATTTGGTACCACAAAAATACACATTGCTTACCGTGTAAATGCCAATTCTACAGACAGCAAATGAGATCTGGATACATTCAGACATTCTCTACAAGATTAAAATAAGAGATTACAACTAAATGTTTGTTCCATAGAACTGCCTTCTCTTGTCTTGCTTCCTTCTCCCCTCATCATCTTCCCTCAAGAGAATCTTTCGTCTTTTGACAAGTGCTTTGTGAGCAAGTGGCTCAATTTCCTTCTCACTGCTTTTTCTAGGCCAGCTCAAATAAAGCAGAGATAATAAAGTGTGTGTAACATAGTGCTTTACCATGGGACTGTAAAGCAGATACTTCAATCTCCAATTCAGTAGCATAATTTAAGGAATGTAACTTATTGTACTGGTTTGATTTCATTTCTTTAAATCCTGCCCTAATATCTAATTTTCAATGATTAATTCTTTGACTACTAGAAGTAGTTTTATAAGCTTTTTTTTTTAGTTCAATTCTTACTAGGATAATAAACATTTACAATGTTTATAGAAAAGTAATCTTTGTGGGAAAAAAGGAAAAGTTTGTGGTTATATACTAAAAGTTTTGAATGGGCTGGATTTATGAATTTAGCAAGATGACTGAGGTCTTTTGTTTCAGAGTATCAGTGACGAACTCAATCAAAGGTTCACAACCTCTCATTCCCTAATTAAGTTTAGACTCCTAAAACTCATCATGTACACTCACAACTCTATGAATGCCAAACATGAGTGTTGATTTATTATCTTTTCTTTAACTAATATTTTTCACACATTAAATTGGTATGTAGTCAAAACAACTAACTTTATACAGTCCAACATTGTTATTACAGTTTATCGTTGGCAAGCAAAAGCTTCTCTGTGAAGCTTATAATTCCCTAAATCTGGCAATCATGGTTGTATCTGCTGCACCAAGGAAGCAGAGACACAAAATCCCCGATTCTCATGGTAGCCCAAAAGTCTTCCAAAGAAGTGTTCATTCTGAAGGCCAAAAAGTCAATCAAATAGATTCTGCAAAATAATCCAGCCTCTTCAGATGTCCATAAGAAACTAATTCTGTATGACTAAAGGAACTGGTAAGGAAAATACTAAAAGCCAAGACTATCTTGCATGGACATTCAAAATTAAAATTACAGCAATGTAAAAACCAAACTCATGAGATAACTGGTTGTGTGAAGTTCTTAAACTTTAAACTTTCAAAAAGTTCCAAACATTCATGGATGCTATTGTTCCAATGAATGACTAATGACTTAGTATCAGGGATCATTTCTATTATTAGGATATCACTACCATCATGGCCCTATTGGGTTTCTTCATTTTGAATAAAATATACTATGAGAAACACCCCAGGGTGATGCCACTAGCCTTGTTAGAGCTGAACGAGCGAATGCTCCTTACCTCACACATTTATTCTCCCTTTAACCTTTGGCAATT
This sequence comes from Aepyceros melampus, assembly GCA_006408695.1. Lineage (NCBI taxonomy): Eukaryota > Metazoa > Chordata > Mammalia > Artiodactyla > Bovidae > Aepyceros > Aepyceros melampus. The sequence continues at coordinate 151,218 of SJXQ01004048.1, read as the reverse complement.
ACCCCGATTTTTACTTTCTACAAAATGAATTATTTAACAACTCTCCCAGTAAACTGGAAAGGTTATTTTCCCCAAGTAAAAGATAACTATCTTATTTTACATCAGCTGGAACAAAAGAGTCTATTTCCCCACTGTTCTTGGAGGTGGGCACTGTCTTGTGCCTAATTTCTCTGTAAGATCCCTGGATCAGGAAGATTGCCTGTAGTAGGAAAAGGCAACCCATCCAGTATTCTTGCCTGGAGAATCTCCCATGGACAGAGGAGCCTGGTGGGGTACAGTTCCTAGGTAGGGTTTCTAAGGCTGGAGAGTCGGACATGACTGAGCATGTACGCACGTATGGATCAAGTGAAGGATGCGTGAATTGAACTGACTCTAAGGACTCGTTTTCTCTTCTACATTTCCTGCTTCTCTTTCCAGTCTGCAGCTGAGACTTCGTGCAGCCCCAGTAGCAAACTTGGATTGGGAGGTTTTCTGAAAATGATTGATATGGGAAAAGGAGCCCAGGGGTAATTGAGCCTGGAGCTTCAAAGGACACTGGAGCCGCCATGCCGGCCTCCTCGAGACTGTGTACCTGAAGCAGAAAGAAACCTCTAACTTGTTTAAAGGCCACTGTGCATCTCTCATAACTGACTAAACTTTACTGGTACAGGGCAACGTTCAGTTTTAACAAACAAGTGTCCCCAGTGCCTTAGACAAAGAGACCCAGCACTTGTCCTTAGAGCTCTTTTTAAGAGCTTCATCTTTCACAGGGGGAGACATATTTGTTCTTCAGCTACTAAAAACCTACTTTCCAATCCTTCTTCCTTTTCACACTCCCAAAATGTGTAAGTACTGTTTCTGGGATTACCAAAATTGTTACCCTTGAAAACCCTCAACCTATTTTGTGTGATTTTTTCTTCTGACTAGCCTTACTGCCTCCTCCTCTCTCTCTCTCTACCCTCTAATCCTTACAAATACGGCCTTATCCCTGAATATCTGACCTCAGATCAAGCAGCCCATCTATTGCTCAAACTCCAAATTCATTCTAATAGTACTGTTCTTGAGAATAGACTTCTTCGCTCTAATTAGAGGGAGTCAAATAAAAGAGATATTTAAAAGCATAACCAAACTTTTTTGGGTCATGTTATAGGAACTGGTCATAAATTTTAAATGATTAGTTCATATTCTTTCCCTATATACATGCTCTGTTGGCAAGAACCCATCTTATTTTAACTATTAACCCACAGCTTGGAATGAAAGATGAGAATCATCTGCAAGGAAACAATGGATCTTTACCTGAGATAAACTCTGACCCAGTAACCTTTATATCAGCATTCTCAAATCTCCATCTAGACTTGCCTGAGGAAGACCTAAAGAGTACTATTTCAAAAGCAATAATCTTCAGAATAATCTCATCTTTGCTGCCTCATCTGATGAAAGTATGAAGAAGTGCTGTCAAGAGCAAGCCACAGACTGGTTAAACTCTGTTAAGACAGGGCTACAAAAACAAAAAGAGAGTCTAATCCAGAGAAAGAGAAAGTGAATATTCAATTTGAAATTAATACAATTACTTACAGTTTACTGTTGTTTCCCCTAAGAAATTTCAAAAGGAAAGCATGAAAATAAAGGAGAAAAAAACATCTTCAACAAGATGGCAGAAGATACTATACAGTCTGGAGAAAAACTGATTTCAAAGTATAACAAATTTCTGTTCCATCAGGGGATGAAATAACACATCAATTTTCTTTTTCTAAAAGAGCTGTCTTTAAAACATTTTGATGTGCCATGCAATCCCTCACTCTGATACAGACCAAGGCAACAGTCATGCTTTATTTTCTCCTCTGTAAATCTCCACATGATGAAAATAAAAGGTTAATATAGTCAAGTCAATGCTCTGAGTATCAAAAGTGTGTGTTAGAACTGAGGGAAGGAGAACAGTAAACCACCTTTAAATGAGGCCCATGCCTGCATCACCTACTCCCAAGTAATGCTAAGATCTAGCATTTTCTCTCTTTTTTTCTTTAATTTTTTTCTTTTTTATGTTTTTAGCATTTTCTCTTGACAGCATCCCAAAACAAGTGGGTTGAAGGCAAAGGTGCGTGACTTGGGAAACTGGAGAGAAGCATGGTTCAGCGTGTTCCCAGGGGCGTGGGTTCTCCCAGGCGCTGAGTGGGTGGAATCTTCCAAGTAAAGGTTACATCTGTCACTACGCTGTAGTCACTCCTCCAGACACAGAAACAAACACTTGGGAATGCCACCGACTTCAGAACCAACATCTCCTTCTGTTGAGTAGTCACTGAAAACATTACCAGTGAATTACTTAACAGCTCCCTTGGCACACACAAAAGGCTACTTTCCCCATCGGGAAATAAATTAACTTTTTGCAAAAACTCAAACTTGTATTTATAAAATAAAATGAATTTTTGATTACAAAATGTGAAGGAGTTTGCTCTTCAACCTCTGGTATAGTTTTCTCAGATTAGGAAAAAAGATGGTGTTAATCAACCTGGAAAGAAACATTTACATCTAAAGCCAAACTGGCAAAACTGGTCTCTCAGCATTTTCCAAAATGTTTTCAACTGTAACAGAACCACCATCACCCCAACATCATCTCTACTTCCCAAGCAATCTACAACTGTCCAGAGATGAACTATGTGAGGGTTTAACCAATAATACAAAGAGGAATCACTGCCCTCACCTGTTAAAAAATAATAATCTTCAGCACGTGATATCTTTGTGAAGTTCAATTGCAAAGATTTGAAACATAAGCATAAACAGTCATATCAAAATCTATAGATTTCATGTCAGCAAAATTTTAGCCAATCTTCGGCAAAGCAGCACTAAAAGTCATGTGTAATATCCAAGGAAGAGCAGAATTTTGGCTCAATTTCAAATATAAGAATATTTCTCTTTCTAAAGATTCTGATTAAAGAGTATTAGGAGTAAGAAAGAATACCCTTCTAATTTACCACATTAAAATAATTAGTTCAGTTTACCTCAGTAGATTTATTCCTTTTACCTTTTATCATGAACTGGGGATAAAGAAAAAAGACACTTAATCCAAGAAAAAAAAATTTGTTGAACATCACTAATGTGTCAGGCATTATGAGGTGGGCAGATGTTAAACATACAATGACAGATAAGACCAAACCCTGGTCTTCCAGCTCAGGAAAGAGCAGTCATTTCACAGACCTGTGCTATGATAAACATGCCCAGCAAATTAAGCAGTATGCAGTACACAAAGAGTTTCCAGGAAATACAGTAGGGGCACCATTACAGGAGTGTCAGAAAGACTTCATGGAGAAGGACACTGCCCCCAGTAGTCTTTAAGATTAGGAGTTAGGAGAAAGGGAGTTAACAGAAGAGGAAAAGATCATTCCAGATGAAACTGATAACACGAGTAAAAGCAAAAACTATCACAGGATACACAAGCATTTGAGGGAGACTGGTGTATGCCATAAGTATTCTCCTATACCTTTAAAATAATCACTTCTCAATCAGCCAGTTATTGATACCTTTGACTGTCTACACACTATATAAAATTCATTCATGTTAAGATGTTTAATTTTAAATTTTATTATTTTAAGATTTATTTCTAACTCCCTGCCCCCCCCAAAAAAGTTTCATTTGTCAGGAACCAAGCATGACGGTCAAGTTATAAAGCCTACTCTGCCTCCACATGCTTGCAGATAAAAAGGCCCATAAGCAAGATAACCACAGCTGATTAAATTAGCAGGCTGTCCATCCTCAGCCTTGCCAACAGTCATGTTAGGGCCCAGCAGGAAGAACTAGGTTAAGCTAAACCAATCACTGTTACTCTCCAAAATATGAGTGGAAAAGTACTGCAAAAATAAAGCAGTTAGCAGTAGGAAGTGAAGCTGAAAGAACACAAAAAACAAAGGTATTAAGTAACTTCATGACCATGAACAATCAAAGGAACCTATATGAATGAGCAAGCCAAAAGTATGAATAAAGGAAACTATACAGAAAAGATACAGAAAGCAAAGGAAAAAATACCCCTGGAGGTAAAGTCAATAGAAGTGGACCCAGAGGGAAACAGGTATGTGAGGAATGGCTCAATGTAGTTGCAGAGAAGTCTGTATCCAGGGAAAACAATGATATATTCTCCAGGTTCCTTTGCAGATAGGTATAGCAATGTAACAAAGTTCTGGTCAATTAAATATAATCAGAAAGTCCCAAAAGTCTTTTATGAGGGAGCTACACTCTTCTGCCCTTTCTCCATCAGCTGCCTAGAATATAGTAGTGATGGCAGGAGCTATGGCAGCAGTTTTGAACCATAAGCTTAGAGTCCACACACAGTGGACAGAAGCTCTTGGGGACCTAATGACTTCTGGACTTACCTGCCTGAGAAAAATGTAATAATAAACATTTATCTTGTCAAAGCCACTGTTTTCCATATATGGGTTTTTTTCAAATATCTTTTGATACTGCTTTCTAACAATCCCACAGTGATAAACAGAACAGATTATGTATGATTTCAATACCTTTAGACTAGGAAATGTTTACACCTCGTTTTACACCCCTGGATATGTTCCAATGTCTCCTGGTTTATAGTCTATGGGAACCTGAATAGAATCTGTATGGTGCTGTTGCATGAAAATTGTATAAATCTTAATTATGTTGAATTGGTTCATAGTGCTTTTCAGGTCTACTATATCCTTCTACTTTTCTGTCTATTCTATTAATTTTTGAGAGTTTGATACTGAAACTCCAACTAAAAATCTTAATTTATCTACTTAAAAGAAATTATATAGTATATGTAACTTTATTACATATACTATATGTAACTTTGTTCTGTATTTTCCAAGTTTCCAAAAAATGTGTTATCATACTTTCATAATTTAGAAAAAAAGCCACTATTTTCCAAACAATTCAATCCTAATTTATATAGTGGCTGAGACAATGTCATCTTAACAAGAGGGATAGTCCCTTAAAACAGTTAAACGGAAGTGTGATGTGTTCCGATTTACAGTGGTATTATCCCCAGTTTAGAGATAGGGAAACAGATACCAGCTAGTAATGTGACAGAACATGGATTTGAACCCAAATCTTTTGGACTTTTAATCATACTTTTTAATCATTAAGAACAAATGAATGCAAATGAAGTCAAGCAAATTGTAAAGCTAGTGCACAAGTATTTTTTGGTTCAACAAATATTCTGACTGCCAGTAAAAATCCATGATGTCTGCAATGTCTCTAACCTACTACAAATATTTTTGTCAAGTTCCCGGGACCTTCTAGCCTATCTAGGCAGAAAAGGCTTTTCCCAGCACAAGTATTCTTTCTTTTGGGATAAGGATATATTTTAATGAATTAATTCATTTTAATCAGAGATAATTACTTCACAATATTGTGTTTTTTGCCAAACACCAACATGAATCAGCCACAGGTGCACACGCGTCCCTCCATCCTGAACTCCCTTCCACTTCCCTCCCCACCCCATCGCATGGGTTGACCCAGAGCACCTGCTTGGAGTGTTCTGCTTCATGTGCTGAACTTGCTCTGGCCATCTATTTTACAGATGGTAATATATGTGTCTCAGTGCTACTCTCTCAAATCATTCCACCCTCGCCTTCTCCCACACAGCTCAAAAGTCTATTATTTACATCTGTGTCTCTTTTACTGCCTTGCATATAGGATCATTGTTACTGTCTTTCTAAATTCCATATATGTGCGTTAGTATACAGTACGGAGAACTTCCAGATGTTCAAGCTGGATTTAGAAAAGGCAGAAGAACCAGAGATCAAACTGCCAACATCTGTTGGATCACAGAAAAAGCAAGAGGTCCAGAAAAACATCTACTTCTGCTTTACTGACTACGCCAAAGCTTCTGACTGTGTGGATCACAACAAACTGTGTTGTGGAAAATTCTTTAAGAGATGGGAATATCAGAACACCCTACCTGCCTCCTAAGAAATCTGTATGCAGGTCAAGAAGCAACATTTAGAACCGGACATGGAACAATGGACTAGCTCCAAATCAGTAGTGGAGGGCGTCAAAGCTGTATACCGTCACCATGCTATTTAACTTCTATGCAGAGTACACCATGCAAAATGCTGGGCTGGATGAAGCATAAGCTGGAATCAAGATTGCTGGGAGAAAAATCAATAACTTCAGATATGCAGATGACACCACCCTATGGCAGAAAGCAAAGAAGAACTAAAGAGCCTCTTGATGACAGAGAAAGAGGAGAGTGAAAAAGTTGGCTTAAAACTCAACAGTCAAAAAACTAAGATAGATCATGGCATCTTGTCCCATCACTTCATGGCAAATAGATGGGGAAACAATGGAAACAATGAGAAACTTTATTTTCTTGGGCTCCAAAATCACTACAAAGGTGACTGCAGCCATCAATTAAAAGATGCTTGCTTCTTGGAAGAAAAGTTATGACCAACCTAGATAGCATATTAAAAAGCAAAGATATTGCTTTGCCGACAAAGGTCCATCTAGTCAAAGCTATGATTTTTCCAGTAGTCATGTATGGATGTGAGAGTTGGACCACAGAGAAAGCTGAGCGCCGAAAATTTGATGCTTTTGAACTGTGGTGTTGGGGAAGGCTCTGAAGAGTCCCTTGAACTTCTAAGAGATCCAACTAGTCCATCCTAAAGGAAATCAGTCCTGAATATTCACTGAAAGTACTGATGCTGGACCTGAAGCTCACTTTGGCCACCTGATGTGAAGAACTGACTAACTGGAAAAGACCCTGATGCTGGGAAAAATTGAAGGCAGGAGGAGAAGGGAATGACAGAGGATGAAATGGTTGGATGGCATCATTGACTCAATGGACATGAGTTTGAGCAAGCTCTCAGAGTTGGTGATGGACAGGTAAGTCTGGCATGCTAAGGTCCATGGGGTCGCAAAGAGTCAGACATGACTGAGCGACTGAACTGATATTGTATTGTTGTTTCTCTTTCTGACTTCATGAAGTCTGTATAATAGACTCCAGTTTCATCCACCTCATTAGAACAGACTCAAATGCACTCTTTTTTTTATAGCTGAGTAATATTCCATTGTAAATATGTAACACAACTTCCTCATCCATTCGTCTGCCAATGGACATCTAGGTTCCAGCATAAGTATTCTACTCTAAGGTCCTAGGAAAGGGGATCTGGGCACCAGAAACTGAACACAGGCGCCAGCGCCTTCATGCATGGCTGAAGTCTGCCAAAATTCTGATTGCTAAGGAGAGAGACAGACCTCTAAGAGTACAGAGGATTCTGGGAGACTATCAGTGTATTTTTTAAGGTGGTAAGAGGTCTTTCTCACTAACTTTAAGCAGAAGAATTTTCCATAAGCTCAGCCTTAGCATTGCAACTTCCAGGCTCCTGATGTTTCACTGTTCCCTGTGGTAAGGGTAGGAGCCTTCTGAAAGGCTCGGGACTTCAGATGGGCAAGATGACAGTATCAGTGTACTGGACATTAATCTCCCTCATTACATAAATATGTATCTGTACTGGGCATCTCCTTGGTGCCAGGCAGGGACCTCCTTGCTGAAAACCAAGCAATACACAAGGCTCAGAAGGCTGCACTCTAGTCAGGGGTGGCAGGTAAAAGCAAAAATAAATCAAGGTAGATGATGATAGGTACTATGGAAAAAAAAGAATAGAATGTGTGCAGGGGACAGTGAATTGGGGATATTACTAACTATGAAACCAGATGTGGTAATTCTAACAATAAAATAAGGAATCTCAGAAAAACTTTCAGCAACTTAGCTTAGAAAATTCCTGGTATAAGCAAATGCAGTATTCTATCTTGAACAGTCAGAGCACCTGACACTGAATTCAATAGTCTACGTGTATTAAGAAGCGACCAGGGAGTCATTCAGAGCACAGCTTTGGGTGCCAGACTCTCTCAAATCAAATCCCAAGCATACAACTTACTATCTGTGGGGCCCTGGGCAAGGTACTTTGGAGAAGGCGATGGTACCCCACTCCAGTACTCTTGCCTGGAAAATCCCATGGACAGAGGAGCCTGGTGGGCTGCAGTCCATGGGGTCACGAAGAGTTGGATACGACTGAGTGACTTCACTTTCACTTTTCACTTTCATGCATTGGAGAAGGAAATGGCAACCAGCTCCAGTGTTCTTGCCTGGAGATTCCCAGATGGCTCAGAGGTTAAAGCGTCTGCCTGGAATGCAGGAGACCTGGGTTTGATCCCTAGGTTGGGAAGATTCCCTGGAGAAGGAAATGGCAACCCACTCCAGTACTCTTGCCTGGAGAATCTCATGGAGGGAGGAGCCTGGTAGGCTACAGTCCATGGGGTTGCAAAGAGTCGGACACGACTGAGTGACTTCACTTTCACTTTCACTTCCAGTGTTCTTGCCTGGAGAATCCCAGGGAGGGGGAAGTCTGGTGGGCTGCCATCTATGGGGTCGCAGAGAGTCGGACACGAATGAAGCACTTAGCAGCAGCAGCAGGGCAAGGAACTTAACCTCTATGCATCTTAATTTGTCATTGGTAAAGTGAGGATAACAGTAATACCTATTGTACACGGTTCTATGAGGATTAAATGAGTTATAAGAGGAAACCCAGTAAGTTTCAAATTGGTGTTTATTTTTTTTAATTGAGTGTTTACTGGGTTCCAGACACACAAATTCCTCTGAGCATCTGTATTAAGGGGCCGAACATACTGGGGGCCCCAGGGATGCATTCTCCCATCAGCTTCTCTGCACACTCTGGATTCAGGCCTTGTTTCATACCCCTGGTGTCTCCTCCTGTTGCTTCCACATTCCAGAACTGTGACTTCTCATTCCAGAACTGTGAGTTCTCACAGCAAACACTGAAAACCAGGACTCCAATCCTGAGATTCCCCAAAGAAAGAAATGTTCCCAAAGCAGAAGGCTCAGCTCCCAGCAGTTTACTCACACAAACCTGGCATCAGAGGCAAAAAGGAAACCTATTTATTTAGCTAGACCTAATATTAGTGTCAAGCCAGGCAACTGCCATCTATGTCTAAATCAAAGAGATTTTAGTCTATCTTATGTAAAAGTTTATTATTCAATTATCACATTTTAATATTCAATATTATTATTTCATGATATTGTTTTATAATGATAGGTATCCAGTTTTCAATGAATTGCCCACTAGACACAGGAGCACCACTGTAGAATTATGCAATTCTGTAACTACACTGTAATAATGTAGAATTATTAGGGAAATTATATATACATATATTTTTAGGGAAATTATATTTTTTAATTCCTCCAAAACATGGACTTTTCCCTCTCTCTCACTTCCTCCTTTACCTTCTCTCTCATTGCCTTCTGGATATAATCAAATAAATACAACTTTTTAGCACTGCCCTCTGGTTAGAAAACCTTAGAAATTATCATTTCAATTCTGTCTTTGAACATTTTAAGCTTCTACCTTGAGCATGATGCCATATATTGTCAAATCTATATATAAAATCCTCAAAACGTTTAAAATAGTCAAGCCCTTTCACTAGGTCAATAGCTCCATATAACTTATAAAAATTGTACTGCCCGTAAAGATACACTGGTTATAGGAGAGTGTGTGGCCAAACTGTTTAAAGGTTCAAAAAACCTTCTATTGGTTTATGAATTAGACAATTTAGACTTGCCCTCTGGTTTTTCTGACTAGAAAGGGAAGTGGGAGCTCTGAGTTTAGACCAAGCTGGGTTCAAATCATTCAGGGCATAACCTTATAGAATTTACTGAGCTACCTTGAACTGCAACAGCTGATCCTCAGGCAAGAAAAGAAAGAAAAGAAAGACTACCACCAATACCACTAACCTTACTGGATTACGTAAGCAAGCTTCAAGGGCTTGGCAAAGACAATGCATTGTCTCAAACTCACTGACACCCAGCCCAAGCCACCCATGTCTATTGTGGGGACATGGACGAGTTTCACCAATAGGTCCTCCTCTTGTCCTGTATACTCCAGACGCCTTGCAGCAGCCAGAGCAAGATTTCAAAACACAAATCAGGTCCTTTCACCTCCTGCTTAATCAGGTCCACTGGTTAGTTAAACAGTAATTTTAAATGGAACTCAACTTTGCTACCACAACCTCCCAGCCCTACAGAATCCTGTCCAGCTCCCCTCTGGGTCCTAGCCTCAGGATCAATTTCTTTGAGCTACTCAGCATCTGACACCCATAAACCTGAGACTCACATGAACTGCCATACCATTTTCACTTGCTGGAGACAAATGACCCAATTTGAAATGGTCAGGAAACTACTTAGGGTCTTCTGAGAAATCTCAAGGCTATCTGTGCCCAGCTTTGGGCTTGCTGAGATCCCACTACTTTTGTTCTCTAAGGACCAGTCTACTTCTCTTTTTCAAGGGACACTACTTTTCCTAAGTCTTGCAGATTTTCTCCTCATCTCTATAGTCTGGTTGTTAAGTGGCACAAGCCATCCCTCCTTTTCTTGCTGTCCACATCCTTGCTTCTCCAAAGGTGTGCACACGGGCCCTTCTGATGAAGTCTTTTACTGTAATTTCTAAAGAGAACAGACATGTTGAATTTATTAGTCAGTTTAGACAGCAGGCTGTCTTACCAATGTTAAGTCCTCAACTCTATAAATATGAACTGACTCAATTTATTTAGACATTCTTTATCTTCTCTCAGCAACAATTTTGTAGCTTTCAGCAGACAAGTTTATTCTCAAGTGTTTTCTTCTTTGGTGATGTTGTTAATGGAATTATTTTCTTAATTTTTGGATTGTCTGCCTTACTATATAGAGATACAATTGATTTTAAAAATACTGATCTTGTATTTTGCAGCCCTGTTTAAAGTGTTTACTAGTTCTGATAGTTGTTATGATTTCCTTAGTATTTTCTACTAAGGAGCATGTCATCTGTGAATAAAGTTTTACTTAAAATAAATAAAAATAGATTTGAAAATAAAGAGAATAGACAGAGCTGGGGCAGTTGTCATAAACATCTAATAAGGCAAGTCTGCACACTCAGAGCCCTTTTTTCTCTGATTGTATGAACAAATAAGCATCTTAAATTCCTACCCTCCACCTGGGAGGGTAGATTGATCCAAACTTCTCTTCACTCTCAGGCCAGAAGCTGGAATCACAAACAGGGTGATGAGCCCACCCAAACCCACTACTTTTGAGAGAATAATCAGCATTTCTGCAGGCAGATATCCTAGTCAGTCAAGTGTTCCTTCAAGATGGTGAATAATTTCTAGTAAAAGCAAATGAAACAATACCTGTTGAAATGTAATGCAGCCGAATATAATGTGATTTAGAAGAAGGGCTATGATTATGCTTTAAGTCACAGGAAGGGGGAAAAAAGACATTTATTAGGATGCTGGGTGTTTTACATTCTCATCTCATTCATTCCTCACAACTAGAGCAAGGCAGGCATTTCTAGATCTATCTATCAGATGGAAAACTGTGGACTACCAGTATGTGGCAAGTAAGTAGCTGAACTCAGATTTCCATCCTAGTCAAGGTTATGGTTTTTCCTGTGGTCATGTATGGATGTGAGAGTTGACTGTGAAGAAGGCTGAGCGCAGAAGAATTGATGCTTTTGAACTGTGGTGTTGGAGAAGACTCTTGAGAGTCCCTTGGACTGCAAGGAGATCCAACCAGTCCATTCTGAGGGAGATCAACCCTGGGATTTCTTTGGAAGGAATGATACTAAAACTGAAGCTCCAGTACTTTGGCCACCTTATGTGAAGGGTTGACTCATTGGAAAAGACTCTGATGCTGGGAGGGATTGGGGGCAGGAGGAGAAGGGGACGACCAAGGATGAGATGGCTGGATGGCATCATGGACTCAATGGACGTGAGTCTGAGTGAACTCCGGGAGTTGGTGATGGACACGGAGGCCTGGCGTGCTGCGATTCATGGGGTCACAAAGAGTCGGACACGACTGCGCGACTGAACTGAACTGAACTGAACTGATTCTAAACCTGTGGTTTTCAAGTCTGCTCCCCAGGGAGGATTCCAAAGAGGCAGCTGGATATTCGAGAATTTTTTTTTTAATTAATTTTTGTTATCTTAGAGACTGAAATGAAAAAATACATACTCAAATGTACTGTACATGCAATTTTAACACACCAGAAAACACCCCACACATTAACTAGTGCTGCCAGAGTAATCTTCTCTTGGCCCGGGCAGTGAGGGCTGGCAGAGGGGGCAAAAATAAAACCTATATTCTGCCTTCTGGTTGAAGAATAATTTAGAATTGAGCTCCAGTACTTTGGCCACCTGATACGAAGAGCCGACTCATTAGAAAAGACCCTGATGCTGGGAAAGATTAAAGGCAGGAGAAAGGGATGACAGAGGATGGGATGGCTGGATGACATCACTGACTCAATCAATGGACATGAGTTTGAGCAAGCTCTGAGAGATAGAAAAGGATAAGGAAGCCTGGCATGCTGCAGTCCATGGGGTTGCAAACAGTTGGACATGACTGAACAACAACAAAATTTTAAAATCTGTAACATTTACAACTATGATTCCATTAGAATCTTGCTTTTCCTTAACATCACCCAAAAACACAAACCACATACTGAATGAACTAGAAATGAACCTTCAGTTCTCATCTATCTAAATGAATCAAAACAAAATTGATCTCAATCTAAATTCAGTTCTGTTTATCAAAACAACTTCACTGTCCTCACTGATAATATATAATATATATATTAAACATGTAAGTAAATATCAGAGTGTAAATTTGTAAAACTCAAGTATAAGATATCACATCTGTCCTGTATATCTGAGTTCTGCATAAAATTGGTTGGGAAAAAAAGAATTCTAACAATTAAATGAAAAAACATTTGAAATCCACCTCTACACATCACAATGATTTCAAATAACTCATGGTAAATGGAGGAGAGATTGCTTGATATACTAGGTCAAACTGATAAGTAGGCAGAGAGTTAAAAGGAATTCTGCTTCCACTTCATTTTTTATAACATGATGTCCCTGACAGGTGAGGAACAACTTCTACCTTGACGCTTCTGATTCAAGGCAGATAAATAAATCTTTTAAGAAAGTTTCTCCTTACCCTGAACCAATACCTGCCTTCCTATAATTTGACTCTCTCATTGCAGTCTGCCTAGAGATTCAATACAGGATACTACCCTACATCCTTGTCATAACTGGAGCCACTGATCACACTGTCTCCTTCTTGAGAGGTATCCCACAAGTACAAAAATCCAAACTCTGATGTCAATGAAAAACTAAAATGAAATATTACCTCTCTTCAAGGAGACAAATCCTACCTAACCAGTCCAGAGGCTGGCAAACTACAATCGATGGGCTAAATCTAGCCCACTGCCCATTTTCGCTAATACAGCTTTCTTGTAACACAGTGACGTCCATCTATGTGTTATCTATGGCTGCTTTTGTGCAACAATGGCAGAGGTAAGTAGCTGAGTCAGAGACTTTACGGCCTGCAGAATCTAAAATACGTCCTAGCTAGCCCTTTATAGAAAAAGTTTGTCCACTGTGATCTAACCCATCCATCATCCAGTGTTTTCTCACAAGCAAAGAACTGTGTTACATACAATGTCACAGGCTATAGTGCATCACTGAAAGATTTATCCCTGTAGTATATACGATGCCCAAGCACCTAGCAAATGAAGCATTTCTCAGGAAGCATTTGTGGAACGGCTTCTGGGCTGCCTATGCTATGGTTTTCCCAGTGGTCATGTGTGGATGTGAGAGTTGGGCCATAAAGAAAGCTGAGTGTCAAAGAATTGCTGCTTTTGAACTGTGGTGTTGGAGAAGACTCTTGAGAGTCCCTTGGACTGCAAGGAGATCCAACCAGTCCAACCTAAAGGAAATCAGTCCTGAATACTCATTGGAAGGACTGATGCTGAAGCTGAAACTCCAATACTTTGGCCACCTGATGTGAAGAATTGACTCACTGGAAAAGACCCTGATGCTGGGAAAGATTGAAGGCAGGAGGAGAAGGGGATGACAGAGGATGAGATGGTTGGATGGCATCACTGACTCTATGGACATGAGTTTGAGTAAGCTCTGGGAGTTGGTGATAGACAGGGAGGCCTGGCACGTTGCAGTCCACGGAGTCGCAGAGTCGGACACAACTGAGCAACTGAACTGAACTATGCGGGGCAGATCCAGCCCAGGGTTTGGGCTGCAGCACCTCAGATAACTGTGCCTCCCATCCCACTGTCCCCCTGTATGTGCCCCATCAGGACCTGCCTCCTCCCTGGAGCTGGCCAAGGGGTTCCTGCTGGACAGATTCACTGCCTGCCTGGGCTTCCGCGCTACATGCTGCTGAAGATGGCGGGCTCACCTTCTGGGCGCTACATGTTACCACACTCCGTCTTTTGGCTGCTGGCTGCAGAATAGCCTTGAATGGTCTCTGAATGGGCTTCCCTCCTAGCTCAGTTAGTAAAGAATTTGCCTGCAATGCAGGAGACCCAGGAATCTCTGCTGGAGTCCATTATGCAAAATCCATATCTGGCTCATTAAAAATCAGGTCGGATTCCTAAAACATGTTTTTCTCCTGTCATTATTCTGCTTAAACCTTCAGGGGCTTCCATGATTCTCTAGAAAAAGTCTAAATCCCTGGAATCCAAAGTCTCCTTAATCTCAGTTCAATTCAGTTGCTCAGTCCTGTCTGACTGTTTGCAACCCCAGGGACTGCAGCACACCAGGTTTTCCTGTCCATCACCAACTCCCAGAGTTTACTCAAATTCATGTCCATAGAGTTGGTTAGGCCATCCAACCATCTCATCCTCTGTCATCCCCTTCTCTTCCTGTCTTCAATCTGTCCCAGCTGACTCTTTCCCAGTGAGTCAGCTCTTCGCATCAGGTGGCCAAAGTATTGGAGCTTCAGCTTCGGCCTCAGTCCTTCCAATGAATATTCAGGACTGATTTCCTTTAGGATGGACTGGCTGGATCTCCTAGAAGTCCAAGGGATTCTCAAGAGTCTTCCCCAACACCACAGTTCAGAAGCATCAACTCTTCGGCGCTCAGCTTTCTTTATAGTCCACCTTTCACATCCATACATGATTACTGGAAAAATCATAGCTTTCACTAGACATACCTTTGTCGACAAGTAATCTCTGCTTTTTAATATGCTGTCTGTGTTGGTCATAACTTTCCTTCCAAGGAGTAAGCGTCTTTTAATTTCATGGCAGCAGTCACCATCTGCAGTGATTTTGGAGCCCCCCAAAATAAAGTTTCTCACTGTTTCCATTGTTTCCCCATCTATTTGCAATGAAGTGATGGGACTGGATGCCATGATCTTAGTTTTCTGAATGTTGAGTTTTAAGCCAACTTTTTCACTCTCCTCTTTCACTTTCATCAAGAGGCTCTTTAGTTCTTCTTCACTTTCGGCCATAAGGGTGGTGTCATTTGCAAATCTGAGGCTACTGATTTTTCTCCCAGCAATCTTGATCCCAGTTTGTGCTTCATCCAGCCCAGCATTTCTCATAATGTACTCTGCCTATAAGTTAAACAAGCAGGGTGACAATATATAATGTTGATGTTCTCCCTTCTCCCAATTTGGGACCAGTCTGTTGTTTCATGTCCAGTTCTAACTGTTGCTTCTTGACCTGCATACAGATTTCTCAGGAAGCAGGTCAGGTGATCTCTTCTTTGAAGAATTTTCCAGTTTGCTGTGATCCACATAGGCAAAGTCATTGGCATAGTCAATGAAGCAGATGTTTTTCTGGAACTTTCTTGCTTTTTTTGATGATCCAACAGATGCTGGCAATTTAATCTCTGGTTCCACTGTCTTCTCTAAATCCAGCTTGAACATCTGGAAGTTCACGGTTCACATACTGTTAGAGGCTGGCTTGGAGAATTTTGAGCATTACTTTGTTTGCATGTAAGATCAGTGCAATTGTGTGGTAGTTTGAATATTCTTTGCCATTGCTTTTCTTTGGGACTGGACTGAAACCTGACCTTTTCCAGTCCTGTGGCCACTTCTCCCTTAATCTAGCCCCACCCTTCTGTCTGTCCCCCATTTCTCCACCACACCCAACAGAATCCTCCCTTCTGGCCAGGCCAGCACCCCCTGGTCCTGGGACCAGCAGAACTCTATCCAATTGCTTTGTCCACATTGTTCTCCATATGGAGAGCCCCACACAATCTGCCCCTTTCTCTGTATCTGTCTAAATATCACCTTTCTAAGCTCAGCCCAAGTATTTCCTTCTCCTGCTCACATTTGTCACCTTTTATCTGTATCAAGAATGGCAAATAGGTTTCACCATATATACCAGGCCCAGACAGTGGAAAATACATTGCAAGGAAAATTCTGAGCCTTCATCCCTGCTCAGAGGGAAAGGGTTCTGTGATCAACAGTGGTTTCTGCCAAAGGCACAAGGGGGAGAAGTGACAAGATACCTGTTAGGTATCTTTTCCGCCTTTCGGCTGCCAGCTGGAGCTGCCTAGGCTGCACGGGAGCTGCCCTCGCTGGCCCCGTTGCTCCTCACAGGCACTGTCAAGCATCTCAACCTCTAGTCCAATTGCATACTCCTGGCCACTTCTCCCATCCACTATGCGCAATGGGCCTTGACTTTCCTGTGTCTGAACCAAGGAGGAAACTCTGCGCCTTTTTACGCCTTTCTAGTGGCATTTGTGTTCTGCATCTGTAACGGCTACTTGCAGAGTACACACTGAGCCGTAGGCAGATGACTGATTCACTGACCCCTGATTTCTAACAAGTTTTGTCTTGTGGTTGCTGTGCTTAGTTACTTAGTCATGTCCAACTCTTTGCAATCCCATGAACTGTAGCCCGCCAGGCTTCTCTGTCCGTGGGGATTCTCCAGGCAAGAATACTGGAGTGGGTTGCCATGTCCTCCTCTAGGGGATCTTCCCGACCTAGGGATCAAACCCAGGTCTCCCACATTGCATGCAGGTACATTCTTTATCGTCTGAGCCAGCAGGGAAGCCCAGTGGTTTATGCTTGATAGGTACACTGATAAACATCCATTCAGATCTTGTTCTAAGGAAATTCTGGAAACCAGGAGAGACTGGATATAAAACACTGAGGTGGGGCTTGTTTGAATACATCATTGCAGTCAACTCTGGACTTGTCGACAGTGCCACCACACCCTCGCCAGCTGGTCCATCCAAGGCTGGGCTTTGGCTCTGTTCCCTTTCTATGTCCTGTTCACCAGGGCTCAGCAGCATCACCAGTGGTATCGTAAGAAATCTGAAGATTATCCAAAATACAGAAAAATTATGATTCTGTTTTTAAGTTTGTTGTCAATGGAATTATCTTCAACTTGAAGCTTTTCGATGATGCCTCTCTCAGTATTATATTAATAAATGTATATCTCTGTAACTTTTCTGCTCCTTCATCCTCTTCAAGATTTTCTCTAAGAGTTCTTTTCCCCTAGCAAATTTGTAAGCTACCTAATAACAGTCTAATCAAACTGAAATTGCAGGTTAAAGTATGACGCTGCATACCAGGTCAGGAATCTGGAACTCTGTAATTGTGGCTGACCCTCCGCTGATTTCGGGTTTGCCTCTGTAGACCAAAACACCTCTCTACGCCTTACAAATCCCCCAAAAGCAATGGGTTTGAGGTCAAAGGTGATGTCACCCCCTCCCCAGCCCATGAGAGTGTGTTCCGTCTTTGTGCCTCTCATCCCATTAGGTGGGAGAGGCCTGGGCACCCACAGTGTGCCCATAGTTCTCCCTGTTGGGTGCTAGGCAGGCAGAGAAGGTGGATGTAGAGAAAGGAGGGGCCCAGCGGAGGCTGGTGCAAAAGACCTCTAGCACCTTCTGCAGCCTGGTCCACCAGGTGACTTCACTGGCAGGGCAGGGCACTGGGAGCGTACCTGAGGAGCAAGCTGCCGTGTCCCTCACAAAAGTGACTTGTTGGAGGCCCTCAGCTGGGAGCTCAGAGGCGCCACAGGGCAGCCCTGCCCTCTTGGATCACTCGCCATGAGCCATCACGAATTCCTGGCCTGGGATGGTTTCTCTTCCTCCTTCCAGGCAGAGTTATAAAAAATTTTAAAGCACTTTTTAAGTTCCTCTCAATATTGCAAAGCTGTAACTTGACGCAGAATTTCTTATTTTAGATGCACTCATTCCATGGAGACAAATGGCAGTAATAAAATGGACTTCTTATTATCAGATATGTTAAAAAAAAAAAAAATCTCACTAGAAGGCTGTTGAATCTCCTGGCCCGTCTGTGGAAATCTAACAAACACATGGTAGAACCCCCTCCTCTCCTGGGACAGCACCGCCTCCATTGCTGCCACATTTACAGAGGTGGGAACTGAGAGAGGAAGTGGAGAGAGCCCACGTTTGCTAACGACGCTTGGTGGCAGAGGCCTGCAGGACATCATATCCTGGACATTCTCCATTGTGCAGGAAGCAAGTTCTCCTGCCCCCAGTTCCCTCCATCCTTCTCCTGGCTCACTTTCCTAAACAAGGGTTCCTTCCCCACGAGTTTTCATGCAGAAATTGTATTCTCCGTGTTACAGTTTTCAGAGTCTCTTAAGGTTTTAATTACACAGAAAACCTTCCCTGCTGTTTAACAAAAAATGGAACACTTCGGGGGAAAACTTTATGAGCAAATAAACTTTGGCACTTTTCCCGACAGAATAATTACTTGAAACCATAAAACAATAAATATTTAGGATCTCCTCTGAAAACTAGAAAATCTGAGCAAGTCCTGACTGATTTGGGCCACTGGGTTCTAGAAGGATACCTAGCCAGAAAGATACTTGCCTGTGAGTCAGAGATGTTCACTGTGAGTTTTACTTCTGCTGGTGCTTTATTTTTGAGTGACCAAAAGTCTGGGTTAATTCAGGATTTGATGCACGGTTACTACTTCATGGCACGCACTGGATGGCTGACATAGGAAGAGATCTTGATCTATCTTGTCTGCCAGTTTTCTATCTGCTAAAAACTGTAACACAGCAAACTGTGACCGATTTGTTATTGTGTAATTATAATAATCAAGGAGATTAACAAAATTACTGTTAAAAGAATAAGCATTTGTGGCATGAGGAAAGTTAGATAGGAAGAGGAATGAGAAGATGGGGAAGGGGTGGGGGAGGGTAGAAATAGGGTTTTACTTTTCCCAAAACTAATCTGGGCATATATCCTTCAAGGATTATTTTAAAACCTAGCAGATTCCTATTCTACTGTAACTAGGTATTTGAACACAAGGCTGCACATCTGAATTAAAATTGAGGACCTAAAGTCACTATGTTTCATTTCAAGTAAATCAAGAGTGACTGAAATGTTGTTTAGTAAAGAAAAGTCCTTGCTAATTCTGAAAATCCAAGAAAATGCTACCACCCTTTTTTTAATTGAAATTTCTTTATTTTGATTTAATCTACACAGAGACTTTCTAAATTGAAGTATAGCTGATATACAATATTATGTAAGTTACAGGTGTACAATAAAATGATTCACAAATTTCAAAGATTATACTCCATTTACATTATAATAAAATAATGGCTAAATTTACCAAGTTGTACAATATATGCTTGTAGCTTATACACAATAGTTTGTAACTCTTACTCCCCTACTATCATGCCCCTCCCTTCTTCCCTCTTCCCACTGGTAACCACTGATTTGTTCTTTATATCTGCACGCACATTCACTTTTAAAAGAGTATTCATTTGCTATTGCTGCTGTTGTTTTAAAATCACTCACACAATAATAGAAAAACTGCAACCTGAGTTCCCAAAAATAACAGAGAACAGCTCCTCTTCAGGTCATGAAGTAATCCTGCCCACAGCCCAGGATCAGCTCACAGGGGCCCTGAAAAGTCAGGAAACCCAAAGGAAGCCCAGGAATGATAGAATAATCCTGTCTCAATGACCACGTCTTTAGAACACACATCTTAAACCCAATAAATCATGGGGAAAATCATTTTACACTAAGAAATATTACTGGTGAACACCAGGGATGTACAACATTTCTATGTAAAATAAAAGAGAGGAAGAGAACTTCAAACATCACAAGAGGTTTTCTACATCCAGCACAGTAATATGAAAAAAAAAAAAAAGCACAGTCAGGAAACATTCAAAATGACAACATTATCCAATAAATCAGCCCAGTGCTCTGCTGTCTATAACATGCTGCCTCTCAGAAACACTCGTTAAGGGAAGAAAAGTTCTCAAAAGCAGAAATTTGACTCTCAACCTGTTTGAGACAAAAGAGAAGTTGAGAGTTCCAAGCAACAGTGCAGTCTACAGTA
Source organism: Aepyceros melampus (assembly GCA_006408695.1). Taxonomy (NCBI): domain Eukaryota; kingdom Metazoa; phylum Chordata; class Mammalia; order Artiodactyla; family Bovidae; genus Aepyceros; species Aepyceros melampus. The sequence continues at coordinate 131,093 of SJXQ01004048.1, read as the reverse complement.
GGACCTCAGAAAACTTACTCCCATAAAGTGAGTTGACTCACTTGGCCACACTTATGTAACAGCAGAACCAGCCTGTGGCAGGACGTGGGCCACCCTCTGCCATGCCAGGACCTTTCACCCCTACAAATGAGAAACAGCTGCTACTTAACCTATCAATAAGCAGCTGCAATATTTTTTCCCCCTAAACCTCCTACAAATACAATACAGAGAGTCAGACCAGAACAGCTTGCTGGAGTTAAGGAAGTGGAAAGACCTTCCTAGAATATCTGTCCATCCCTCTTATCTGGGAGTAGGATGCGGCCCCTCCTCCTAGCAGCCAGATTCTGCCATGTGACCTGAAGCCCTGGCTATAGTTAGTTGGATCGAATTGGACCCAGAGCCAACCTGAGCCAACGAGATTCTCTCCTTCTGGAAATCTGATACTGAGTTATGAGAAACTAAATAGTCTGGTTTGGAGGTTCTTACATTGGTTTTTTGCCCCCTGGGAACACTGACAATATCTGAAGACATTCTGATGTCATGGCCGGGGTTGGGGAGGGTTGGGTGTTGCCAGCAACAAGGGCATAGAGGCCAGGGATGCGGCTGAACATGCTCCAGTGCACAGAACCACCCCCAACACAAAGAACCAGCAGCTGCAGTGTTTTTAACCTAGTTACTCTGCACTATGTTTATTAGGTAGGGGCAGAAAGACTTTTGAAAAGCTGGTATTAGAAAAAGGAATAGAATCAGAATGGGGTCTTTTTGGTGACAACAGTATCTTAAGTTCTTGTTTTATGTAGAAAGTTCCAACACAGTAACAGCAAATATTTATCATGCTCATGGTACTAGGCTCTCTACTGAATGCTTTCATATTAATGTATTTTAACTCAACTCTGAGTGGTAGGTAGTATTATGCCCATTTCGTATATGAAGAAACTGAGGCACAGAGGCCACACAGTAGGTAAGTGACTGAGTTAGAATGCAAATGCAGGGGGTCTGACTCCAAGGTCAGTGCCCTTAAGTATTACTCCGTGTGGCCTCTCAGCCCAACCACCGACTTAGTAGCCGTCTTGTGTTACCTATGTCGGGCTCTGGGGACACCAAGAAGCCCACAGCCCAGCCCTGCGCTGTGACACACTGTGTTCGGTCCAGTATCAGAGAACCAAGGCAAGGCTGTCGCTAGCGCATCAGCACCTCTCTGCCAGTGTGCAGTGGGGACCTTGGCAAGCTGGCTGGGGGCTGGATCGCAGGCACGCTTGCCCCCTTGGTCGGGCACCTCTGTGTAGTTAGTATCCAGTGAGCTTACCGGAGCAGCCTTGGAGGGAGCCTCAATTCAGGCTTGTCCGTGGAAGACTGCAAAAAAGAAGACTTAGAGTAGAGTGAGAGGGAAAAGATGAACTTTCCAACCAGAAGTTATTTGTGCAACACTACACTCTGTGGTCACTTCAGACAGAAGCCAGGCTCACACAGTCTTCAAAGCTTTAATAACAATTCATCCAGATTACTACGTGATTGTCTGGGCAGGAAGCTGCTCTGACAAACCAGCCCTAAGCAAGCTGCCTTCACAAAACCAAGAAGCTCCTGAGACTGACCAGCTTTTGGTCTACTGGGAAGATCTGGGCCATCCTCAGCTTCTGGACTCAGCACATTCGACCCCCAGTGCTCTGCCTTGGGAGTCTGGTACGGGAAGGTTTGAAGGACCTAAACTGCACACCGCCTCCTAGGAGACACAGCCCATGAGAGAGAGTCAGATGCTGACAGATTCCCTTAAAACAGCCCTGTCCCCTCTCTCACCAGGGACCAAGACTCCTTTGGAGGCACTACTTCTCTTAGCAGAAGAGTAGCCTGAGGGTCTTAGGAATCAAGTAACTGAGCTATGTGTGTATCTGAACAAGGACTCCCTCCTTGCAGCACAACCAACTTAGGCCCACTATCTCCCATCTGCCTGACCAGGGAGCTGCTACATCAAATTATTCTGAGAAAACATCCACCCATTTCTACCATCTTCCATGTTACAGTTATTCTTATCCCACACTCTGTGGAGGCTCTTGTGCCTCCTCTCCAGCAATTCAACCTCTCACAAGTCCAGTCCCTCTCCAGCCTCTCCAGAGCCCTCTTGACACGGTGGTATTGGTACAGGGGGTGGTTCAGGGAGCGGTGGTAGAAGTCGGGATGGTGGGGTAGTTAATATGCATTAATTATGCAGTATTGGTTAAAAGGGAGGGCTTCCTGGGTTCAAAGCTTGACTCTGCCACTTCCTAGCTGTATTTCCTTCAACAAGTTGCTTAACCTTTCCATGTCTCAGTTTTAACATCTGAAAAATAGAGATGACACCTACCTTACAGGG
>SJXQ01004048.1:94117-128218 GCA_006408695.1 Aepyceros melampus | reverse complement strand
CACTGTTCTAGAGTACATGTGCTATTTTAGTTAATCCTCACAACCAACCCAAGAGGTAGTTACTCTTACTATCCCACTTTAGAGAGGAGGGAAATGAGACAATGAGAAGTTAAGCAACTTGCCAAATCTACAGCGGTGGAGCCTGGCAGGCAATGCAGCTCAGAACCTGCCGTAGTCAACAATGAAACAAAAACTCCTCTACACCCACAAAGGCTTCCTAAGTGCCCCCTATGGCCTAACGCAGTCCCTGGAGGTCACCCTGGAGGATCTCCAGAGCCCTCCTTCTCCCCTACTCCTTTCAAGACTGAGGGCAATGAGCTCAACATGTAGTGCTGTCCGCCTTTCCTTGTCAAGGACGTTGGCCAACCTTCCCCTCTTTCACCGAGGATTTCTGAATCTGCCTCAGCCTCTTGCTCTAGCCCAAGTCCTATCGACTTTGTCAACCACAAGGGTGCGCTACCCAGCATATTGGGTACATCTCTTCTGCTTCCTAAGCTCCCCATCTTTCCCGAGGCCAACCACAGTCACACATTGGAGCCTTCTCTCCAAAAACTACTCTATGTCTGCAATCTTAAACTCATATACCCTATCGTCTCCCGCAATGAGTTTTCTCTCTCAGTTTTCTGAACAATTATTCCAAATAACACCTATTGTTCAGTCCCATCAGCACCACCCATCCTCGTATCCTCTACTCACCCTTCCTTCCTTTCCACTAACTCGGAGCTCACAGTGTTCTATCATTTCCACCAACCTCTTGCCCCTGTCCTAAATTTCCTCTATTCCATTATCCACCCAGTAACTCACCCTGGAAAAAGCCCAACTTTTATTAATCTAACTGTCTACCTTCTTGGAACCTTCCTTTCCAGACAAAGTCTGGAAGAGGAAAAAACAACAGTACCATAGACATCAGATTTTTGTCATTGTTGGGTCATGGTCTCTGCACCACAACCAATGCATCTGTGTCCTGGTCATCACTGCCCTGGTCTTTCATTGCAGCTACTTCAGCTCCAACCTCTAGGCAACACATGTCAGTCACACTCAGCAAGATGACCTCACGTTCCACTTCAATGGCATTTAACCATCAAGTTCAGTCCCCTTTGGAAAGGAAAGCAGTCCCTCAATGTCCCTAGTCGCCTTCCAGTTCCAACCCGAGCCTTCTTCTCATCCACGGTGAAAGTTCCAGACAGCCTTGACTGCAGTGGTGTCATTTCCTCACTTGCCACTGGGCCTCTGAGAGCCTCTGGCCAAGGTCACCATGCAGCCATCTTCTTCCATGATCTCTGGGCCACGGGAAACACAATTGGCTACTTCCTCCTCTTGGAAAGCCTCCCTTCTCAGCCTGTGAGATGCGACACTCTGCAGGTTTTCTCCCAACCTTGCAGCTCTCTTTCTCTCTCAAGATTCCTTTCCTTTTGCTGATCCCATGAATACCGTGTGCCTAATATGTACCGGCCCTGAGAGAGATACTAGACTTCCTCGGGTTCTCCCTTCCATACTGAGCACAACCCTCCCTGCGTGAGCTCAGACGTGGCCATGGCTTCAGTTACCATCTAAATGGTTAAGGATGTGAGGTCAGACATTAATAAGACCTGGGTTCATATTCTGGCTCCATCACATTGCAGGCATGACATAATTTCTCTAAGTCTCAGTTTCTAATCTCTAACAGGATAAAAGCAATAAATCATGCATGAAAAATACTTAGCACTGTGCCTCACAGTGATAATTTAATAATATAGTTACACACACATATATATGGCTTTCCAGTTGGTGCTAGTGGTAAAAAAATCTGCCTGCCTATACAGGAGACACAAGAGATGCAGGTTTGATCCCTGGGTCACGAAGATCCCCTGGAGTACGAAATGGCAACCCACTCTAGTATTTTTGCCTGGAAAATCGCACAGACAGAGGAGTCTGTTGGGCTACACAATTCATCGGGTTGCAAAGAGTTGGACATGACTGAGCACACACACACACACAGAGCAAGTAACAATAATGTTACATACTGCTTTTAACTCATCCAAAGCTCACCTCTAAGCTCCCACATATTCAGATTCTTACACTGAATCTCAATTTGGACTTCCCATAAGCAGTTTACTCTGAACTCAAAGCCTTCACTTCCCTCTCCACGTGCTATTCCTTCAAGCATCACTTACCACAGTTCATGACCCGTTTTGCCTCTGTGATGTCTATGGTGGTTCTAAAACATGCCCATAAATCCTCTGACTTCTGCCACCGAGAGGTGGTGCCTATCTCCTGCCCTGTGACTGCCTTGATGAACAAGTGCCGCCAAGTGAGGCTGCATGACTGCTGAGGCCAGGTGAGAAAGACCAGTAGCTTCTACCAGTTTCTCCTGATACATGTACTCTGGGAGCCTTCAATCTGGATGTAAGCAGTGCAGCTCCCTGGGGCCTCATGTAGAAAGATACATGAAGAGAGATGCCCCAGGAGTCCACTTTCCAATCCCCCAGATTTTCATGTTGCCAGACCAGCATTCTAAGAAGTCTTGAGATGCACCCAACCACCATCTGATAGTAACTTAATAAGGAATCCTGAGCAAGAACAGCCTAATTGAACCCAATTCACCTCCAGATTCATGAGTTTAAAAAATGACTGTTATTAAGCCACTGTTTTAAGGTGGTTTGTTACTCAGTAATAGATAACCAGAACAATGTTCAAATCAAAAATCTGAAAAGTATCCCTACAATCTCCTTTGTTCTCATCTTCTACAGTCAATTACAAAATCCTGGCAATTCACAGATGTTACCTAAATCCATCTACTTTTCTGCATCCTTCCTGCCTCCATCTGGCCGTGAATACCATCATCTCACTCCTGAATCAGTATAGCATCTTCCAAACTAGGCTTCTGCCTCCCATCCGCTGCCCTTTCCAGCGCTTGTCCATACTGCAGCCTGACCTGACCATGTCACCCTAGGCAAACTTTAAAGGTTCTCACGATGTGACTGTAGGTGGACTCTGCAACAAAGTATACCCAACTGTTCCTGACTCTGCTCCAGCCACACCAAGCCCTGGGAGTTCCTTAAAGCGATAGGGTTACTCATCCCCAAGCCCTGCACATGCTGTTCCTTCTGCCTGGCCCTGGCCCTGCCTGTCACTGGGCCAACACTCCTCAACTTCAATGTTGCAGATTAAAAATGACTCCTCTGAAAAGCTTGCTTTGGCCCTCAAGTCCAGGTTAAGACTCCTTTTCAAGCATTTTTGTTGGGAACTGAACTGAACTGAAACATATGAATGCCCCATGAACCTGAAATTCTGCTTTACCCAACAAAAATGTGTTCAGTTCAGTTCAGTCACTCAGTCACGTCCAACTCTTTGCGACCCCATGAATCGCAGCATGCCAGGCCTCCCTGTCCATCACCAGCTCCCGGAGTTCACTCAAACTTACATCCATCGAGTCGGGGATGCCATCCAGCCATCTCATCCTCTGTTGTCCCCTTCTCCTCCTGCCCTCAATCCCTCCCAGCATCAGTCTTTTCCAATAAGTCAACTCTTCGCATGAGGTGGCCAAGGTATTAAAGTTTCAGCCTTAGCATCATTCCTTCCAAAGAACGCCCAGGGCTGATCTCCTTTAGAATGGACTGGTTGGGAGTCCAAGGGACTCTCAAGAGTCTTCTCCAACACCACAGTTCTTCCCCCAAAGCCATAACAAGAATGTTTGTAGCAGCTTTATTCCAAATATCCCCAAACTGGAAACGACCTAAATGGCCATCAACAATAGAATGAATACTTTAGTAATAGTATATTCATACAATATTAATTTGCAATCAGAAAAGAACTAATTTATGCAACATGGATGGATTACACAGACATGCTGAGTAAAAGAAATTACACACAAAAGAACACCTAGCTGTGATTCCATTTATATGAAGTTCAAAATCAGGTAAAACTAATCTATGTCAATACTGCCTAGGAACGAACACCTAGGCAGGAATACCCTAGAGAGCCTTCTGGGGAGTTACATATCCACCTGAGGGTGGTTACAAGACACAGGTACATATAAACTCATCTTCATTATTATTGTTGTTTCACTAAGTCGGTCTGACTCTTTGCAACCACATGGACTGTAGGCAGTTCCTCTGTCCCCCGGATTTCCCAGGCAAGAATACTCAAGTGGGTTGCCATTTCCTTCTCTGGGGATCTTCCTGACCCAGGGATGGAACCTGCATCTCTTGCACTGGCAGGCAGACTCTTTACTACTGAGCCACCAGGGAAACCCATAAACTCATCTAGCTGTACCTTTAAGACTGTACATGTTACTGTATGTAAATTATACTTCAATTAAAAAGAAGACAATTTGGTGACTAAAAAATGTGATTAGAAAAATATAAGTGAACATTTGTTTTATGTAACAGCTTATATTCAAGAAGTCCAATATATACATTCTCATTCAACCCTCAAAAAAGCCCTTTGCGAAAGTTTTTTTGTAAATAAGATTTTCATTTACTAGTCCTAATTATTATCTTTAAAAAAATACCTGAATCAGAGCAAGGAAAAGGAAATAAGATTTAAGTGATAGTAAAAATTAACTTTAACATTCTTTGGGGGACTAGAAGTCCCAATATAAATAATTTGTAGAACAGACCAAAAAAAACCATGCTTTACCCAAGGTCAAAAACAAATCTTTTGTGCCCAGCTCTTAAAATGTACAAGAATGTGTTCCTACATAATGTTTTGTTACATTATTTCACAAAAATTGTACACTGCCATTTTGGGAGAGTAAAAATATCCCCATAGTGTCATTGAAGCGAGGTGGGGGCTTGGCAAGGAAGGGGAGGATTGCGGAATCAAGGTCAAGGACATACAGGATGAGAAAGACTCACTTTTATCTACACTTGCTCCTCACTTCTGTTGATGCCATTATATGAACTCATACCAATCCGTATAGAAACTATAAAGCAATTTTTTTTTAAAAAGCACTTTAGCAAAAAAAAAAAACATAATCAATGGTCATCACAGAGGTTCGGATGCTATCTGAATTTTTCAAATGAGGAAACTGTGGTTCGAATTAATCTGTCTTAGACCAGGTTCTCAGCATTTGGGTTTTACAAGTAAGTACATTCTAAATATTAATTCATGTATACAAACTTGAGGAGTTTAAGGATTATCTTCCTTTTATTCTGACAGGTAATAACACTGAGATAGACAAAGAGATACTGTTGTTCATTATCATGAGAATAGATAGCATATTCTAACATCCACAAAGAGTTGGAAAGATATAACCTCATATTTTTAAGTCTATAAATTAAACGTATGATGACTTTGTAACATTCTTGACTTTTCCTTTCTGCTATGGACTGACATTTGGAAAACACCTTACATCATGCAGGTAACAGGTGGACTAACTAGGAAATCAAATACAGGGTTTCAAACTTTTTCTTCTCTATCACAATAATGAAAACATGTACAGTAAGATTACAGATGTGTTGCCAAACCTCATAACAACTGAGACAGCTGGGGTTACTCCTGACCCTCAGTTTTCTCAACCACAAAACAAAAACACAAATTCCAGCACCTCAGAGGGTCACTGAAAGGACCAAACAAACAGCGAATGCATAGTAAGCACTCTCTGCAGGATCTAGGGGATTCCCTGGTAGCTCAGCTGGTAAAGAACATGCCTGCACTCATGAGACCCCAGTTCGACTCCTGGGTCAGGAAGATCTTCTAGAGAAGGAATAGGCTACCCACCCCAATATTCTTGATCTTCCCCGGTGGCTCAGCTGGTAAAGAATCTGCCTGCAATGCGGGAGACCTGGGTTAGATCCCACAGGATCTAGGGGGCTTCCCTGGTGATGCAGTGGTAAAGAACCCGCTTGGCAATGCAGGAGACATGGGTTCAATCCCTGCGTCAGGAAGATCCCCTGGAGAAAAATGGCTACCCACTCCAGTGTTCTTGCCTGGGAAACCCCATGGACAGAGGAGCCTGGTGGGCTAGAGTCCACGGGGTCACAAAAAGTTGGACATGACTTGGTGACTGAACACACATCCACGCAGAATCTAGGACAGAGTAAATTCTCAGTCATCATCATTATCACCATCTTGACTATTACACAACTTTGATTTAACAAACAGCAGCTGCTTATATCCATGCATGGTTTATCAACTTATTTAATCAATAGTCAAAGCTTTAAAATGTAGGTACCTTTTGATTCTACATAAAATCTACTAGAACTTGATCATAAAAATATTCCAAAGGATTAAAAACACTACCAGTAATAATCTTCCTTTTTGAGATGCACTGTGAATATTTGCATATTAATGATTATACAATAAAGAAACTTGTTTGATTTTGTTTGACCTAGTTTCCAAACTTACTTGGCATCAAAATCACTTTTTGAAAACATAGGACTACTGCTCCTTACAATACACTATCATAAAATATCCAAGAGCTTATAAAGAATGTGCATTGCAGCATTATTTATAACAAATCCCAACACTAAAAGAATTGAAACTTAGAATAATCAGTGATAAGGTGATAAGTTAATAAAATTATGATTCACTGAAATGCACATAATAAAATTTCATTAAACAGTTCATATGACTCACTGTGTGGTACTAAAAACAAGTAAACACACACAATCATGCCTCAAAACCAACACCTTTTCTTTGAGCTTCTCATAAAATCCAAATAAGATCTCTACATATAAAGGCAGAAATGGTAATATCTAAACTAGAAATATAAAATAAATATCTATTAATACAAACAGGAATATTTATTAATCTTAGAAACATTACAGAAATAAAACAAGTTTCAAGACAATAAGGTGATGTGTTACAATTTTGTTAAAATTATTAACCACAAAGAATACCATATTATTTACACATATATGCAAATATAATAAAAATACAACAACAACAAAAAAAGCCACACATGAGAGCAGTGCCTACTTGCTTTAGGGTAGTTGACCATGGAGAAGGATGAAGAAAGCATGGGAGAGCAGAAGGCTTTCCTCTTAAAGCTTCTCTTTTAAAAAAGCATCCAGCATTTTGAAGTTAAAATGGCAAAATACTAACAGCTTTAACTGGGGAGACAGGTACACAGAAGCGCGTTCTCATTTTCTGTACTTTTCTGAACATTTACGTTTATTAAAGATAAAACTGTGAAAGAACTGCATTTTGCTTTAGCTCCTGACTCCATGACAGACTGATCAAGGAACAAGTGCAGGCCTTCTGCACCTCAACCAATGGTCCTGGGATGGCTCCAGATGTCAACTGCTCCACCAGAGAACATGGAGAAGCTGCTCTCTCTCGGTGAAAAAAGAACTCTCAGGAATCCCTCTGGGGGAGACATGGCCACAATTGCTAGGGTCGAAGTCCCTGACCCGGAGAGAAGCAATCCAGAAGTCAGAACCATTCTCAGCAAATCTGGGTACAAAGGAGCCTGATAAATGAGATGTTCCTGCAAAATCATGTGCATCTGGCTGTGAACCAAAGTGCAGTGCATGCTTATGCACTGGGGGCGGGGGGGGGGAGGGTGCAAAAGGTGAGCGAAGTCTCTCACTTGAAGGTACAGACCCGTGTACTTCCTCAACTGCAGCACAGCTGTCACTGAGTTCCCAGGGGGGCTTCTCACAGGTGATGGCAGCAATCAAGTAACCTCTCAATTTCCAGTCCTGTGTCTGAATCATGGCCCCTCTCACTCATCCTCTTTATTCATTATTACCAGTTACAGCAGTACTGAATAATGCTTACACGCATGGGCTTGGAATCCCCAAGCTAGCTGGTACCCTAGCCCTGACATTCAGTTACATGATCCCAGCCATTACTCCACCTCACAGAGCCTTAAGTTCCCTCTTATTCTAAGTCAGTATGTCTGTCAGTCAGCAGTATGTAGTCAACAGGACTGCTGGAAGGATTAAATAGGGTAATGCAGGTAAAAACACTCTGCACAGTACATGACATATAGTTCCGTATTCACCCTGCATCAGACTCAATTCTAGTGATAAAAGGATAATCAAGATAGTCAGGGACCCTGCAGTGATACAAGTTCCAGATTCAGATAATGAAAACCTCTGCAAAGCACCCCAAATTAAGAGTTTTAAGATGGCAACCACAGAGCATTCAGCCAAGCATGGGGGCCCTTCTGAGTCACTTGCCCATGAAGCCAGCCCTGCCAGAAGCAGATGTGTTCACTTTGCTGATACTCAGAAACAAGGGTCAAAAGAACTGGGTTTTTCAGATTCAACCAAACACCAGAAGCACTTGGGGAGATGCCAGGGGAAGAGCCACAGCATAAGTAAGGAGGCCACAGGCTCCAAAATAAAAGCCCATTTTTAACTCAATTTGTGAGAAGTATCAGCATTTGTTAACCAAAATGCAGTTACCAAACTTTCTCTGAAAATCTTTTCTTCCTCGGAAGCAAACCCTTTAGCGTTAGGAGACTCTGCCCAACAGAAATCCATAAGCAAAAGGCCACTTGGGCCTAGTATCTGCTAGGCAAAGCCCCACTTTACAGGCAGCACTTATTTAAGGAGCACAGCAGATTTCAAATAAACTGCCAAATAGATCCTGAGTCTCAGGGACCTCTTCAAAAAGATAACTGGGGCTTGTGACTCTGAAGGTGTCCTTGAAGTGACACTAGGGGGAGGAGTACCAAAGTTGCCTGGAAACCCACGTGTGGTTATTTGATAAAACATTAGATGGTGAAGGTCACCTAGGTGCCCAGAGTCAGGGCATCCACGGGGTGGAAGGCTCAGGACATGACACAGTTCTCTTTCTATCCAGCCTTCCTTTTAACAGGCATTTAGCAGAGACAAGTCTTTGAGCACAGGGGAACAGCGACCAGCCTGCTCCTGGCCCCTGGTTTCTTGCCTGGAGAAGTAACATGGTAATTACATGAAATACACTGTAAAACCTTCAACTGCATTCCAATAGCTTTAACACCAAGCTGGAAGGAAGGCAGTGAAGAGGGAAGGTTCTGGGACCACAGTCCCAGCTCTATTACTCGTTAGCTGTGTGAACTTGGGGAAATTACAAAGCCTCTCTCAGCCTTGGTTTAATGCATTACATGTGGAAAGCATTTACATTATCTGGCACCACAGTATGGGCTCAATAAACGGTAACAACTATTTTATCCTCATAATACCTATGCTTAACTCCCCCCACCCTCAGCATGCCTGCAAGCACACAGCTTAGGCATCCTTCAGAATGCAAGATCCCAGAAGACACGAATCATGTCCCTGTTGTTGCTCTCTCGGGATTCATGCTACAAGCCTAGAACCACGGACAGTTGAGAACCAGAGCCACTGCCTTATACTGCAGTTTCTGCCTCATGGTCTGGATATTTTTGAAACTTTTTTGCTAAAAGAACTGTTATTGTGTTCCCTTTTTATCTTATGATTTATTAATAAAAGAACACCTATGTGACTGACTAATCCAGCTGCAGTTAAGATTAAAAATATATGGCCTATATTATCACTTTATACATAGAACACGGAAGTTATACTGTTCATAGTCATTCGCAGTTAAAAAGCAGCACACTTCTAAGACCACGGAACATCAGATAAAGTCATAACTGTGCCTTCACTCCTCTTGTAGAATAGGCTCATTTAAAAAAAAAAAAAGAATAAGCTCATTTACAACTTAGTAGAACCTCAGAGTTCTGTGTATCGATACATCAAGAGCTTCTGTGCTTGGATGGCTGATTACTTGGTTTGTATTCTGCAAATGGTGATTGGTTTGTATTCTGCAAATGGTGATTGGTTTGTGCTGATCCATCTATCTTCTTTCACCTGATCTTCCCTATTGACACACAAATTTTTATATGACAGGTTTAGCCTGTGACCAAGAAACTAGGCCAGGTTCACCAACCTATACAGAAAAAGAAACCTAGAACCCTGGCCTTATTAGATCCCAAACCCAACACACAGGTGAAATGATCATTATCTGATCATTAGCAGCCAAAGAAGCGCTTTTAGATGTCACATTTTCAGGCCCAGCTTTGCATTTCAGTTCACAATGAAACAAAGAAACACACAGAGATAACCTACAGAGAGCCAAGGAGCACATCAAAGGCTGCCTCCTCCCCCACCTGCCTACCTGTCCGTCCACTGCCACAGGTTCCTGCAGAGCCACCCACAACCCTCCAGTCCCACAGCCATGGCGATCCCAGTGGGGGCTCATCCTATATGACCTTCAGGGTCATGCACAAAGCAGGGGTCCCATAAACATTGGTTAGATGGATTAAGGAACATATTTTATTTTTTTAGGTAGTAAACAATCCTCAAGGAAGTCTTGTAACTTCCTGCTTGCCGATGACATTAAACCTCTCCATATACTGAGACTAATTTAAAGGTAGCCCAATCTTTAAAACTGGGCAATCACAGTCATTCTATAGGAGGCATAAGAATAATATGAGTAACATAACCACAGTATATGAACATTCTACCTCTGAAAAGCAACATGCTGTTTATAAATCACTCTCCCTCCAGCATCCCATGTAATCATCACTGGCATTACATAAATCATACCAATTTTATTGATGTTATTTTGATGGCAGAAGAGGGGAAGAGGTGAAATTCAAGCCAATCAACATGAGTCAGGACACAAAGAATATTAAACCAAGAGGAATCTAGAAGTTGATTTTGTCCAACCTTCCAGGAAAACCTGGTAGACACGTTTTCCATTATAGCTGAACTATTTTCTCCTTATTCAGAAAGTTCCACACACTGTCTTACTAGTTCTACCTGTCAGAAGAGAAACAGGAAGATGCTGGTACTGCCCACTGGAACAGCAACAGAATCTTCACCTACAGACCAGACAGGTGTGAACATGGCATTTAAAACCCATTCCTAAAATGGGAAAAAGGTATGGCCTGTCAATACTGAGATTTTTATATTTAAATACTGGAAAACTGAGATTTTTATTTTTAAATGGCCACCTAGGCAAAACAAATACCTTGATAATCTTAAAGTTAAGAGTAAAAGATACATTCTGCATTCCCCAGTGTAAAACACCTAATCCAAACAGATGTTATCTTGTCTAACTTTAGAAGCTAGAGAGAAAAGCTGTCCCTTCTCTCTCATGTTCATTCGACAAATAAAGATAGAGTATAGGGTGATACATGAAATCACTGAGGATACATAAATTACCATTATTGTAGTTCCCTAAACTGAAATCAATCAAAACTTTATTCTAAATAGAAAGGCACTATCCCTGGGCTTCACCTTATCTGTCACCTCTAATTCATAGCATTTCCTTCAAGTTAAGAAATCAACAGTAGCCTCTAGATCAGAGAGTTTTATCCTCTGCTTTAATCTTCACAGTCTTATTGAAAGCACCTCTTTCTCTCATTTCTCTTCCTTCTACTGTCCTGCAATTAAAAAAGGTTAAATGATGCCATCCAGCCCAAAGAACAATGGACAATGCATACACACACAGCTCCCTCTTCTTCCAGCAGCAATAAGAAGTCAAACACCGATTAAAAAGAAAAGAGAAGAAAAGATGGCATATACACACTACCCCTGTCAAGTGCATGGACAGGGCACTTACTCTAGTCCACAAGCTCAGCAAAATCTGAAGGGTCAAACTAGAAATGAAAGGAGTGTATTTTCTCTGGAAGGTAAGTAAAAGAACTTGGGAACTGATTTTTAAAATAAGATGTCAGTCAACAAAATTGATTTTCACTTTTCAGAAACTGGTTTTTGATAACCACCACATAAAAACTATGCAAAAGCAAATGAGTCCATCTGAAAGGCAAGAGGAATGATGTGTGTGGAACATCATTTTCTCTAAGAACTAAGTAAAATGTAAACACAGAAGACCACCTGCAGAGGCTTTTTCCTTTAATGTTTAAGGATTTCCTTAAGTCTTTTCACAGCGGATACTTGACACACTCATCAGCACCGACTTACTTCCTTTAAGAGTTTTTTCCTCACCACCAATGATTAGCCAAGTGATTTTTATGGGACTGTTTCACTACACTTGTGAATTTTTTGAAAAGCATAGCTAAGGTGACAAAATAATGATTTTTTAAAAATAGGAATGCATAGGGTATATGCGGGCATGGCAGGTAAAACAAAAAAAAAAGCCATGTCAAATTTGGGGCCCATTGATTTTGACACATAATTTAGGAAATTGAGGAAGAAAGAATCTGCTTTTAAGGTAATCTAGAGCACCACAAGCATTCCCCATCAGGAAATTAACCTGAGTAATTAACCAGAGTCTTCCAATTATTTTCCCCCACTAACTGCTGTAGTGGGTTTAGCACCTCAAAGACAGGTTTACAATGCAATTTGCAACTTTAAAACTATTCAGCAAATAAAATAGCAAGTTCCTTTTTAGGAACTACTTAACTAAGCATTCAAAATCAGCTTTCATTAGTATAGGTAAGGCAGCCCTTTCCAATTCCATAATCATCCTCAACAAACTTTGGCTTTAATTCGGGCAAACTGCAAGACAAAACCATAGTACTGTACGAGACAAGCTACAAAATAATCAGTTACTTAATTCAGAAAATAGTCTTTAAGAAACATCTGACAACTCTCTTACCCTACATAGCACTTTGCATTTTAAAGAAACCCCAATCAGATAACCTCCTTAACTGGCTACACTGTGGGCACCTAATGTCCCTTTATCACAAAGACAGAGGAAGTTACTGACATCAACAAAGGAAGAAAACAGAATTTGAATTCAGTTTTTGACTCCCCTCAATGCACAAGGTCACGTATTAACTGCAGTCACCACCCCTCCCCACAAGCCCATCAAACCAGGAAGATTTAGGGGAAATAAGCCCAAATACAAGATAGCATTACAAAACCAGTCCTTGTCCAGCGTTTCTTGACTATGAACGCACTCACAGTCTTTCTTAGTACAGCATTAGTGTAATTCCTAGAAGGCACTGGCAAATCTCTGCCAGGCCAATCTGCAGGCAGAAACCAACATGCTCGTTGAACAGCATGCGTTCAACAAGATGACAGGACGGTCAACGTCTTTACCGTTTACTTCAACTCTGCATTGCAACAGGGGTTCTAGACAAAAAGGTAAACCTGGTAATTGTTTAGGATTGAACACAGCCAACATTAATGAGGATCCCCGTGAACACAAACAGGCATCTCTGGGGAAATAATTTCTCGAACAATATGCGGTATTTTGCATAATTATACACACACACACACACACACACACACACACATAAGTGCATTTTAAAGTAATGTTCAGCCCCAACGTTGAGCTGACACTTTTCCCACCTAAACTTCTCAGCACAAGCCTGGCCTAAAAAGCACAAACAGGGTCCAATCTGTGCACCGGGTAAGAAACAAGCATCCATGGCAGGACGGCGAGGCAATGCCTGCCTACCCAGTCCTTTCTACCCAGGCTGCGATGTAGTTTAGTCCCGTCTACTATGTGGTAATGTGCTTTTAAAACCTCGCGACGACCGAGGTCATAGCTTTAGAGATCTAATAACAACCAAATGACCGGAGCTGCCGGGCACTTAGTAAGCCATTCCGGTTATGGCTCTTTAATAGTACCTGGAGTTCTGCTAAAGGCAGAGGGGAAAACTTCTGCTTCCTGGGGGAAAAAAGTCCTCTGCAGGAGTGCAGAGAGAAGCAAAGAACCGACCACGGGCGAAAGACGCCCCGCCGCCGCGGCCCCATTTCTCGGGGAGCGCCCGTGCGCCCCTCGCCCCACAGAACCGCTGGCCCGGGCCGCACCTTTACCTGTCAGTTCCACCACTCCCTGGGAGCTGCGGTCCCACCGCCTCAGCTGCCACTCCTCTGAGTCCCGGCACAGCTCCAGAGCTGGCTGCGGGAGAAAGAACCCCAAAGGCATCCCATCCCAAAGAAAGAAAGCAAAAAGGCTGTTCCTCCAGGCGGAGGGACGTCGGGCACGTTGAGGTCCGAGGGGCGACAGGCCACCCCTGCCCCGCACCTACCAGATAATCCATGTACAGAAACGCCTCACTTATCCGGAGATCAGACATCCGGCAGCCTAAAGCATCCGGAACGGCTCCGAACCCGGAAAAAAAAGGCAGCGTCTCTGGCTGCGAGCAAGCAGCCCCTGAAAAAGCCAGCAACAACGAAAATAACCGAGAGAAGTCGAGGAGCCGAAGATTACACAAGGGGCGCGGCGATTGGCCGGGCGGGCGGGCAGAAGCAAAGGAGAGCGTTCATTGGTTGTGGCGTCTATAAAAGGCAGGCCACTGCGGGTGGCAGAGGAGAAGCGCGGGAGCGGCCGGGGCGCTGGTTCCTGTGAGGAGGGCGGAGGGGCGGGGGCTAGAGCTGCGCGGGCGGAAGAACGAGCCGGGAAGAGCGGAAAATCAACCGGTGCTGTTGTCGCCGGCGTTCCGTGTGCTCCGTGGCCTCCGAGTTGGGTAAATCGGAACCGAACAGTGTTCCATAGGAGGACAGCTTAGTGTCTCCTTCCATTCCCCAGTAGGAAGCTCGCGCTGAAACGAGGGAGGCGTAGAAGCCACTTAATGCCCCTCTCCGGAGCGATTTCCCGAAGGCCCTGTGGCCTCGAGACTGCACAGCTGGGATGACTGGAATGTGTAAGAAGGTACTCTGAACAGGCAAGCCTGTGACTCGGGGGCGGCCCCTCCCCATTTTCAGGATGTGAAGCGAAGGTGGACAGCTCCAGCCTAATGTCCTGGGGGTATACAGAAGCCCCGCCCGCGGCTAGAGGTAACCTGGGAGGTAACCCTCTTATCAGAACGTTAGATTGCCCCCAGGAGAATCTGCCCTTCACCGACGGAAAAGGGAAAGAAAACAAAGTTAAGGGACTCTGTATAAGTCGGTTGTAGCCTCAGGACTCTCGGGAAGCATCAGTTGGTCAGTTCTTTGCGTGTTTTGTGCCCAGTTACACGGTACACCATTCTACTGCCCCTGTAGAGAATGAGCAATAGGAGCGGGAGAAGCGCTCTGAAAAGACCCGAGTAATAGTGTTTGGGGCCCGATGTCATTCTAAGAAGTAAAAGTATCTATCAGCAGCTGCATTTGACGTGTGCACTTCCTGGTAAATAATGTGGAAACTGGCACCAGAATTTAAATATTGCGTTCGGCTTTTAGGGAAAAAGCAGTTTAGGCTACGAACAACTAAATCTTAAACAAAAAGAGCCCTGAGTGTTCTTATCCTGGTTCTTTTCTGATTCGGGCTTTTCTTCCTCCGAGTGTGTGTCTAAATTATACTTCTGAAGAAATTACAATGAGCTTTTGCTACGCAGAAGCTAACGAGACTCAATAGCATCAAGCCCTCAGATCCAGTTTTGACTGTTTTTGGCCTGGTGTTAAGTCAAAAACATGTATGTTAAGATTTTTGACGTGGATTCTGGAGGTGATTATCTACTACAAAACTACAGCACAACTGGTTGCAATTAACGCAGAAGTTAAAGGCCTCTCAAACTTGCTAGCAAAAGTAATTCAAACAGACAAGAAACTGATTCTTTTTTTTTTTTCTTTCTCTATAAATTAACATATTGCAAATAAGATAAAAGGCTTCAGTTAGCAAAGAAAACTTTTGGTCCACTGTCTTTCTGGTAAGTGATGACTTTACTGTCAAGTGAGGCTCTTGAGTGGGCTGTAAGTTTCTATGCAAGGAAAAAGGACCACTCAGGAGCAGTTGGGTTCTACCTTTCTTTAAAAGCTAACTTTAATTAAGAAAAAGAATCCTGAACAGAAGATCATCAGGATAAAGAGAGGTCATTCTATCTCTCTAAGAATGAGCAAGCAGGGAAATGAACTTTTCAAGGAAAAGTTCCAGAGACTGCACCATGATTCTCACTCTGTTCCATGCCACTTGCATATTCATTCTTTTTGTGCCATGTGATATATTAAAAGAATCATACTGGCTTTTGGAAAAGGATCCATGTAAAAACCTGAAGCTTCAGAACTCCATATGGAGCACATTTTCCCAATTATGTGTTAATCTGCGGAGTTAATGTACACCCTTGTGTAGAGGCGGGGGGCTAATTTATGTTCGTATAAACTTGCCTGGAAAATCCCATGGACGGAGGAGCCTGGTAGGCTGCAGTCCATGGGGTCGCGAAGAGTGGGACACTACTGAGCGACTTCCCTTTCACTTTTTACTTTCATGCATTGGAGAAGGAAATGGCAACCCGCTCCAGTGTTCTTGCCTGGAGAATCCCAGGGACGGGGGAGCCTGGTGGGCTGCCATCTATGGGGTCGCACAGAGTCGGACACGACTGAAGTGACTGAGCAGCAAATAGATAATACATTGCCTGCTACATGAAACTGTGGTCTTACCGGATAGTTGGTAGCAGTAATCACCCCAATGCATGCTTTTTAAAAAGTGTGGAGATAGAATGCATGCATTCAACCTACTCCACTATACACCAAATAACAGGCTGCAATCTTGAGTAAGACATGATCTCATTAAGGTAGACTGCGTTGGTCTCAGTAAAAAGGACGCTCTTCCAGATGCCCAAGAAAACATGAATAAATTCATGAGGCAATTGCATTACTACACAGGTTCTCAAAAAAGAAGTCATCACTGTTGCTTATCAAACTCAAGGAGAAATTCTTTTGACAGTCTATACTCCACAATCCATAAATATGGCTGGCTGGCCAGATTTGGAAGAACTTTTTACTGAAGTGTTACTAGTTAGAAACAAAAGTACAGTTCTGCAGCTTGGTCTCCCAAACTCTGTCATCCAGAATAACCAACATATTAGTGGCTATTCCCATCTTTTTCTTGTTGTTCATTTGTTTGATATAATATGTAATAACTTATAGAAGAATACTGTTTACTAGTTTTTTTTTTTATCATGCACACTCCACATATTAAATTCACCATATCATGAAACTCCATAAATGTTTAAATGGCTGTAAGGCTATCGCATAAATGTACTATGTTAACAAATCCTCTCTTAGCTCCTACTGCTATAAACATTGCAGTGAATGTTTGCATATAAACTCACATCTCTTTAACCTAGAAATAATTTTTAGGCATGGAATTACTGGGACAAAGAGTATATGAACATTTTTAATATTCATTTTTGTACTAACTTCTAGTCTACTTTCCCCATCCCAGCTCCAAAGCAGGGAGTGCTTCTCTTGCTGCATTCTTGCCTTGACTGACTATATTATTGCTTAATAGCTGAGAGATCATATTTTTCATAAGAATAACAAACCATGGACATTCGTTTTTCAGAAAAAAGGTGAAGTGTCCAGACACGAAATTCCCCAGAGGTCATCAGACACATTGTTTGCACATTTATTGCCTCCAGTAACTCCTATGACTAAAATTCTCTAAGCTCTTTCCCCTTCAAGTGGTGGTCTTGACACCTCACCTCTAACTTAGCCAAGTCCCCTTCTCTGCTTCCTAAACCTCAACAAAGTACCACTGTGTCCTAAATGATGAACCTCAGAGTAGGACAGCCCCACATGAAGCTGATAACAGAACTGATTTCAAAAAAGGTAGAAATCACCTCTTCCAAAAAAAGGATTTGCTGGGTCTTGGAATATTAAAGCAAGGTAAGGCATTTGATGTTTTTGAACTGTGGTGCTGGAGAAGACTATGGAGAGTTCCTTGGACTGCAAGGAGATCCAACCAGTCAATCCTAAAGGAAATCAGTCCTGAATATTCATTGGAAGGACTGATGATGAAGCTCCAATATTTTGGTCACCTGATGCGAAGAACTGACTCATTGGAAAAGACCCTTATGCTGGGAAAGACTGAAGGCAGGAGAAGGGGATGACAAGAGGATGAGATGGTTGGACAGCATCACCAACTCAATGGACGTGAGTCTGAGCAAGCTCCAGGAGTTGGTGATGGACAGGGAAGCCTGGTGTGCTACAGTCCCTGGGCTCGCAAAAGTCAGACATAACTGAGCGACTGAACTGAAGGCATTTAAAATGAAGAATCACCACTTAACGTGGTAAATAATTATACCAGGAAAAGGTAACTAGACCTCATAAGCAACCACTATTCAAGCACCTAATACTAAAAATCTATGTAAACTTCTCCCCATACCTTCCCAGGATTATTTTATCTCTTAGACTTAGTATTGCACTGCTGATTGTTTTCATTTCCTACTGACACTGTAACAAGCTGTTTTAGTCACTTAAGTCGTGTCTGGCTCTTTGCAACTCCATGGACTGTAGCCTGCCAGGCTTCTGTGTCCATGGGATTTCCCAGGCAATACTAGAGTGGGTTGCCATTTCATCCTCCAGGGGATATTCGTGGACCAGGAAATGAACCCATGTCTCCTGCCTTAGCAAGCAGGTTCTTTACCACTGAGTCACCAGGGAAGTAGTCCAAAAGACAACTGTTTTTGTTGCTCAGTCGTTAACAACTTAACACAAATGTATTCTCTTCCAGTCATGTCCAACTCATTGTGACCCCATGCATTGTAGCACGCCAGGAGCCTCCGTCCATGGAATTTTCCAGGCAAGAATACCGGAGTGGGTTGCAATTTCCTTCTCCGGGGATCTTCCCAACCCAGGGATTGAATCCAGGTCTCCAGCACTGCAGGCAGACTCTGCCATCTGAGCCACCAGGGAAGCCCTCTTCCTCTCCAGCAGAGGGCAGACAGAATGAAAACCACAATCACAGAAAACTAACCAATCTGATCACATGGACACAGCCTTGTCTAACTCAATGAAACTATGAGCCATGAGTGTAGGGCCACCCAAAATGGATGGGTCATGGTGGAGAGTTCTGACAAAACGTGGTCCACTGGAGAAGGGAATGGCAAACCACTTCAGTATTCCTGCCTTGAGAACCCCATGAATAGTACAAAAAGGCAGAAAGACTGGACACTGAAACATAAACTCCCCAGGTCAGTAGAAGCCCAATATGCTACTGGAGATCAGTGGAGAAATAACTTCAGAAAGAATGAAGAGACAGAGCCAAAGCAAAAACAACACCCAGTTGTGGATGTGACTGGTGATGGAAGTAAAGTCCAAGGCTGTAAAGAGGAATATTGCACAGGAACCCGGAATGTTAGGTCCTTAAATCAAGGCAAACTAGAAGTGGTTAAACAAGAGATGGCAAGAGTGAGCATTGACATTTTAGGAATCAGTGAACTAAAATGGACTGGAATGGGTGAATTTAACTCAGATGACCATTATATCTACTACTGTGGGCAGGAATCCCTTAGAAGAAATGGAGTTGCCATCAGAGTCAACAAAACAGTCTGAAATGCTGTACTTGGATGCAATCTCAAAAGCAACAGAATGATCTCTGTTCATTTCCAAGGCAAACCATTCAATATCACAGTAACTCAGGTCTATGCCCCGACCAGTAATGCTGAAAAAGCTGAAGTTGAATGGTTCTATGAAGACCTACAAGACCTTCTAGAGCTAACACACCAAAAAAGATGTCCTTTTCATTATAGGGGACTGGAATGCAAATGTAGGACATCAAGAGATAACTGAAGTAACAGGCAAATTTGGCCTTGGAGTACAAAATGAAGCAGGGCAAAGGCTGACAGAGTTTTGTCAAGAAACCCACTGGTCACAGTAAACACTCTGTTCCAACAACACAAGACTCTACACGTGGACGTCACCAGATGGTCAATACCAAAATCAGATTGATTATATTCTTTGCAGCCAAAGATGGAGAAGCTCTAAAACAGTCAGCAAATACAAGACTGGGACCTGACTGTGGCTCAGATCATGAACTCCTTATTGCCAGAGTCAGACTGATATTGAAGAAAGTAGGGAAAACCACCAGACCATTCAGGTATGATCTAAATCAAACCCCTTCTGATTATACAGTGGAAGTGACAAATAGATTCAAGGGATTAGATCTGCTAAACAGAGTGCCTGAAGAACTATGGACTGAGGTTTGTGACATTGTATAGGAGGCAGTGATCAAGACCATCCCCAAGAAAAAGAAATGCAAAAAGGCAAAATGGTTGTCTGAGGAGGCCTAACTAATAGCTGAGAAAAGAAGAGAAGCTAAAGACAAAGGAAAATAGGAAAGATATCCCATTTGAATTCAGAGTTCCAAAGAATAGCAAGGAGAGATTTAAAAAAAAAAAAAACCTTCCTCAGTGATCAATGCAAAGAAATAGAGGAAAACAACAGAATGGGAAAGACTAAAGATCTCTTCAAGAAAATTAGAGATACCAGGGGAAGATTTCATGCAAAGACAGACACAATAAAGGACAGAAATGGTATGGACCTAAAAGAAGCAGAAGATATTAAGAAGAGGTGGCAAGAATACACAGTAGAACAGCACGAAAAAGATCTTCATGACCCAGATAACCACAATGGTGTGATCACTCACCTAGAGCCAGACATTCTGGAATGTTAAGTCACATGGGTCTTAGGAAGCATCACTACAAACAAAGCTAGTGGAGGTGATGGAATTCCAGCTGAACTATTTCAAATTCTAAAAAATGATGCTGTTAAAGTACTGCACTCAATATGCCAGCAAATTTGGAAAACTCAGCAGTGGCTACACGCCTGGAAAAGGTCAGTTTTCATTCCAGCCCCAAAGAAGGGCAATGGCAAAGAATGCTGCAAAGAATTCTCCAAACCAGGCTTCAACAGTACATGAACCATGAACTTCCAGATGTTCAAGCTGGTTTTAGAAAAGGCAGAGGAACCAGAGTTCAAATTGCCAACATTCGTTGGATCATCGAAAAAACAAGAGAGTTCCAGAAAAACATCTATTTTTGCTTTCTTGACTATGCCAAAGCCTTTGACTATATGGATCATAACAAACTGTGGAAAATTCTTCAAGAGATGGGAATACCAGACCACCTTTCCTGCCTCCTGAGAAGTCAGTATGCAGGTCAAGAAGCAACAGTTAGAACTGGAAATGGAACAACAGACTGGTTCCAAATTGGGAAAGAAGTACATCAAGGCTGTATATCATCACCCTGCTCTTTTAACTTCTATACAGAGCACATCATGCGAAATGCTGGGCTGTATGAAGCACAAGCTGGAATCAAGATTGCCAGGAGAAATATCAATAACCTCATATATGCAGATGATACCACCCTTATGGCAGAAAGTGAAGAGGAACTAAAAAGCCTCTTGATAAAAGTGAAAGAGGAGAGTGAAAAAGCTGGCTTAAAACTTAACATTCAAAACACCAAGATCATGGCATCTGGCCCCATCACTTCATGGCAAATAGATGGGGAAACAATGGAAACAGTAACAGACTTTATTTTCTTGGGCTTCAAAATCACAGCAGATGGTGACTGCAGCCATGAAATTAAGACACTTGGGAAGAAAAGTTATGGCCAACCTGGAGAGCATATTAAAAAGCAGAGACATTACCTTGCTTGTCTGACAAAGGTCCATCTAGTCAAAGCTATGGTTTTTCCAGTAGTCATGTATGGATGTGAGAGTTGGACCATAAAGAAAGCTGAGCACTGAAGAACTGATACTTTTGAATTGTGGAGCTGGAGAAGACTCTTGAGAGTCCTTTGTACTGCAAGGAGATCCAACTAGTCCATCCTAAAGGAAATCAGTCCTGAATATTCATTGGAAGGACTAATGCTCCAATACTTTGGCCACCTGATGTGAAGAACTGCTCATCTGAAAGACCTTGATACTGGAAAAGATTGGAGGCAGGAGGAGAAGGGGATGACAGAGGATGAGATCGTTGGATGGCATCACTGACTTGATGGACACGATTTTGAGCAAGTTCCAGGAGCTGGTGATAGATGATGTGCTGCAGTCCATATGGTTGCAAAGACTCGGACATGACTGAGCAACTCAACTGACTGTGACTGTATTTAGCGCCTGCCCAAATATCCATGATAAGCTTCCCATCTCAAACTACTTAATTTATCACACCTGAAAAGTCACTTTTTGCCACATAAGGTAACATTCACAGGTTGCAGGTATTAGAAACTTTTATCTTTGGAGCCATTATTCTATCACAGTGATCTTATGCAGAAAACACAAATACTTCCATGAAAGTCTAAAGTGACAAGCACAATTTACTAACACCTAAGAAACCAGAAAATTTGGAATAAATTCTCAATTTCATAAAGAAATGAATTACTTAAAGCTTTTGGATGCAGCCCTATGGTCTTTTCTGACTCTATATCCATCGTCCAGTTACCTCCCATCTGGTATTTTATCTTCCCAAAGCATATCATCTTCCTCTATTATGCCTTTTAAAATATAGCCTTGAGATGCAGTTCACATACCATACAACCCACTTATTTAAAATGTACAATTAAGTGGTTTTTAGTATATTTACAAATTTGTACAGCTATCACTAGAGTCAATTTTATAGTACTTTTATCACCCGTAAAGAAACTCTGAACCTTTTAGCTATCACCATTCACCTTCTACTCCCTGAAAACTATAATTTGCTTTCTGTCTCTATAGATTTCTCTATTCTAGAACTTAATAGGAATGGTTTCATGATGTAGTATACAGCCTTTTCTGGCTATTTTTTTGTTTTGTTTTGTTTTTTACTTTACATAATTTTTTAAAGGTTCATTCATGTTGCAGCATATACATTCCTTTCTATGGTCAAATAATATTCCACTTATGGCTATAGCACCCTTCACTTATCCACTCACCCACTGATGGACATTTGTTGCGTCTACATTTCAGCAATCATGAATAATGCTGTTCCCTTATTACACTTTTGGTCTCCACTTTTGATGACATCAATATTAACTTTTCTTCAGACCTAGTCTTCTCATTTCTTTTCCTTCCTCACTAATAGCTAAACTTTCTACCTCACAGTAACACTGTTTTAGACCAGTTTTTTCTAGCATTGGTCAAATATGAATGCTATTTCCTTCCTTTAATATTTAATTATGAGTCCTTATAAAGAATTATTTGCTTCTCATTGATTAGTTGTTCACTCTCCACAACTTTTGAACTCCATTGGTCCATTTTTCTATTCTAGATAGAATGTCAGAAGGATAAAATCTCTGAACATATTTTTTTTTCTGAACATATTTTAACAGTATAATGTTTATGGTGGTTTTAAACCTTCTGTGGGAAGAAATGTCTTAATTTATCTTGCATCACAGAACAGTATGTTAAGTTCTTTGAAATTCACTGAATAACCAAGATCCTAAGCCCTCTTTGGTAACCAAAACAATTGGGATAGCAAGCCAGAAGAATCAGCTATGTACCTTCAACTGTAATATACTCTTTGTTCTTTGATAGTGATTTCAGAGAGTTAAAAAATGTCCTTTGAAAAACAAAAGTGCTTTGGAGACTGAAATGAGTCACTTGCTTACTCGTATTGGAAGATCAATTTTGGCTTTAATAACCAAACCTTAAAAACCAACTACCACTGGATTAGAAATCTGTTTTAACAAAACAGATAACATCTTTTAATGCTTTGGAATAATTTTTTTTAAGGCACATAACATCTTAAAATTTACAAAATCTTACAAAAAAACAAAGTAAGATTCAAACATGAGGAAATAACCATGATAACAACAACAACTAGCACTAATACATCACTTATACGGTGGATATTATAATAAATGCTTTACTAATCATAGTTTTTGATGGGAATACTTAATGTCATCCAATGTTCATTTTCCCTAATTGGGGTCCTTAGTGCACCCCAATCTATCAAGAACATATTAGAACATTAGTCCAAGGTGTGTGTGCTAAGTCCCTTCAGTTCAGTTAGTCAGTTCAGCTGCTCAGTCGTTTCTGACTCTGCGACCCCATGGACTGCAGCATGCCAGGCTTCCCTGTCTATTACCAATTCCCAGAGCTTGCTCAAACTCATGTCCATCAAGTCAGTGATGCCATCCAACCATCTCATCCTCTGTCGTCCCCTTCTTTTCAAATGAGTCAGTTCTTTGCATCAGGTGGCCAAAGTTTTGTCTCTTCAGTCGTGTCCAACTCTGTGTGACCATATGGACTGCAGCCTGCCAGGCTCCTCTGTCCATGGGATTCTCCAGGCAAGAATACTGGAGTGAGTTGCCATTGCCTTCTCAGAGGATCTTGCCATAATGAAATGTAATATTAATTCCCTAGGGACCCTAATAGCATTATAAAGATCTAGCCATTAAAAAAAAAAAAATAGAACTTATTTGACAAATTCAGTAAACCAAATCGACCTGCCTTCCCTCATGATACTTGTCATCTGAAAGGTTCAGTCACAGCTTTTACAGACACATGCTTGATGATCCATATCATTCTTGTCAGTGATAGACACTGTTTTCATTGTTTCATTTTGCTGAATTTCTTCTCTTCCCAGCTGGCTTTGGAGGAACCATGTTTCATGTTGAATCATGTTCAACCCCAAGGTTGGACCCTTGGGGAAGCAAATGCTAAGACTGATTTATAAATACAAAAGGTTTACTAAGATTTATTTCACACTTGTGAAAGAAAAGAACTGCCTCTGGAGAGGGGCGGGGAACCAAAAGAACATTATACATACCTGGCAAAGTCTCTACCAGTCTTACTGGGAACTCCCAAGCAACAGTTGCCCAGTAGAGGAATTTAAATTGGGCAGAAATGGCTAGACCCTTATACTGCCACTTTGTTTAGTCAGTGGTTGGGGGCCACCCAAAGAAAGGAGAAGACCAAGAAAAGTACAACCTGGACTCCAAGGCTTAAGCAGAGTCCAGAAGGGCTGACCACCAGAGACTGTCAGCTAATCCACACCAGACAACTGGGCAGTACTTTACTGAATGTTGTATCTCCATGTCAGCCACAAGTGTATGCCTGAACTTCCCTCAACAGCCTGGCTTGGTCCCTTGTCTATAGCTCTTGTGCCATGGAAGACTGGTGGATTGCTAAGTATATGAACTTCACTGTTTACTACAACTAACTCTGTTGTGTTACTGTGTTACTGCCTGAGCATACCCTGTAGTACCTCCTGAGGTGGTCAGCTCTGAGAGTATAAAGAAAAATTAACAAGCCCACCTGACACCATGAAACTTCATAGCAAAATCACAGATAAAATGACTTCCAGATACCACATATTAAGTAGTTGAGGTGAGGAATTTCCTTCCCTAATTCCAGAATCTCTTTTTCCCTTAGATTGCTGTAGAACTAAAAAGACCAATTCCTCCACATCTATTTGCCCGTAAGAGAACAAAAGATCCACAAAGAGATTTAGAGACACCAATTTAGGAGAGATCAACCATTTTGTAAACAGACAGTGGAGAGAGAAGGAGCAATTATCATGGCAGAGCAGAGGGAAAGCTGACTGACACATAAGTTCCAGAGTAAAAAAGCCCAGCAAGAAGCAAGCGGATTCCTGTTGCTGAACTCCCACTAGCTCAGGAATAAGAAGCACCTGATTCTGAACCAAGAGACTGAAAGCACAGAACAGCTTTGAGTCTTAACAAGCTCGAGCTCACGGATCTGCCTCACTCCATTAAGTCGGAGCACCACCCCACTAGCCCAGAGTGGAGTGAAGAGCAGAGTGAAAGTTTACTTCTGAGATTAAACTGGAGAGAGCTTGACCCCAGAGACACCAGATAAAACCTAAAGGCAAAGAGTACATTCAGTACAGCTGGAAGGAAGCCGAGGAAATCGACGAAAAGATAAGTGACAAGCACTGGAACAAAGAAAATTAGCATATCAATATGGAGGCCTAAAACCCAATTAGATTTTTCCAGACACAAGCAATGGCCATGGTTGGAAGAAAGTATCAAACAATTCTAGCAAACATTCACAACCCAGAACATTTCCAGGCCAAGAAGACCACAAAATGCCCAAAGCAATGAGTGAAAAAAAGACATTATCATTAAAGAAATAGCAATTTAAAAACCTTCCTGCTACTGCTAAGTCACTTCAGTCATGTCCGACTCTGTGCGACCCCATAGATGGCAGCCCACCAGGCTCCCCCGTTCCTGGGATTCTCCAGGCAAGAACACTGGAGTGGGTTGCCATTTCCTTCTCCAATGCATGAAAGTGAAAAGTGAAAGTGAAGTCGCTCAGTCGTGTCCGACTCTTAGCGACCCCATGGACTGCAGCCTACCAGGCTCCTCCGTCCATGGGATTTTCCAGGCAAGAGTACTGGAGTGGGGTGCCACTGCCTTCTAAAGACGCACCAAACCAGATGGCTTACCATCAAGTTCTACCGCACATCCTAAGAACAAAATATTCCAACCTCAGAGCTATTCCAGCGTTGGTTTCTTCTGAGGCTTCACTCGTACCTGGGAGATGGCTGCCGGCTCCCTGTGCTCACGTGGTTTCTCCTCTGCGCAGGCACACCCCTGCTGTGGGTGGGACCCTTCCCTGAGTCCTAACCTCCGCTCTTTACCGGGTCTCCACTCAGGCTGGCATCACTGACTCAATGGACATGAATCTGAGTAAACTCCGGGAGTTGGGGATGGACAGGGAGGCCTGGCCCGCTACAGTCCATAGGGTCGCAAAGAGTCGGACATGACTGAGCGACTCAACTGAACTGAACTAATTCAGACTGGGTTAGGGTTCACTCGAACCGCCTCGTTTTAACTTAAAGGCCTTATGTGCATATCTAATCACATCAAGGTACTGGAAGTTAGAACTTGGACATAGGAATTTGGGAGTAGGGGTAGGCAAGTCAGCCCGTAACAATATTCCCAGTTTACAGTCTAAGGATAAAAGGGAATTTATTCAGATTGTGAAGGTTATTTACAAAAAACTTAGGCAAACATATTTAAATGATTAAACATTTAAAAGCCTTGGCTTTAAAGTCAGGAAAAAGACAAGTTGGCAATTATCTTGGCTTTTGTACTACCTGATACTGAACCTCCTGGAGAGAAAGCTGTTTATAAACACAAACAATAAGATGGAAAGAATAAAGAGCTCATCTGCAGATAGTGGTTATGTGAGCAAAACACAAAGCTACATGTTAATTATTAAAATAAAAATAAAATCTGGTTAATCCTTGAAAATCAATATCAAGTTGTATTCCTAGTTACTTAGCCACAAAGTTAGGAGATGTATTTTAAAATAAACTTTAAAGTAGACCTTTTAAAAACCATTAAGTATTGGAAATGCAGGTGCAAATGAACAGGAATAAATGTTTTAGTCAAAGAGAAATAATAAAATATATCCTCTAAATCACTAAAAAAAAAAAAAAAGGACCTTTTAAAAGCACCTAAGAGTAATTCTTACAATTGATACCATCCAGGGTTCCTGGACTCCCTAATCAATAGACATTGATATGAGGCCAGATAAGAAATTCAGGCAAACATATATTGGGACTCATGCTGCAGTATAAGGAAAGAAAAATAACAATTTCGTGTGCTCACTCCCTGGGGGTGAGTGTGAGGTGACCTGGTTTCTTATATGGAGTGAGGTGTGGGTCCGGGGGTTGGGTGGTGGAGGGTAAGTTGGGTGGTTTGCCCGCCCCTTTGGTGGTGCTGTGTGCAGGGTGCATACGTAATATCCTGCTTTGTTCCCAGCTCCTCCCAGTCTGTGTCACCACTGTAAGATTTTGAGAGAAATTTAAATCTTGCATGTTTATGATCTTCATGAATGGAAAGACTTGTAGAGAATGTGACTTCTCAAATTGATTTATAGATTCAAAATAATAACATTCAAAATCACAGCAGACATCATATTTGCTCCTTAAGTACCCTTAATCTAAAGAGAGTTCCCTTCTTTTTGTGAGCGAAGCATTAATCCATATTTATATACTGACACTTATCATACTGCTTTGTGTATAGTTGTTAACAGGATAGATGCTATAGCCAGTCTGCCTGGGTTTGAATCTTGGCTTTACCTCTTCTAGTTCTGTGACTTCAGGCATGTTAGGTAACTTTTCTGTAATTTATTTACCCCGTTTTATAGGTAAGGAAACAAATGCCAACATCACTGGGCTATTAGGATTAATAGTTAATGTTATGCCCTTAGAACAGTGCCTGGCACATAGTCCGTGTTATGTAACTGTTGGATGCTGCTACCATTTCTGTTCTCTCTCCCACTAGGCTGAATTCCTTGAGGAAGGACACAGTGTCTTATTGGTTTGTGCATCCTCAGAGCATACATCAGTGTCTGGCACATGTGTATGTGTTAGCTTCACAGTTACGTAACCCAAAAGAAATTGGTAATGGGGGGTTGGGGTGGTCCATGTGCCTGAAGTGTGTCATGTTTAAAGAAGTTGAATTCAGTAGCCTAAGGCATTTGAAAGGGGAGATCATTCTCAACTTGAGTATTAAATGCCCAAAGCATGATCAAGAGCAACACTTGTGAAAATACCCTTCTAATTACCTCTTTCCTCTGAGTTATTTAGAAGCCTTTGTCAACAAAATGCCTGAGATTCTTGTGATACACCATTGTTTGGGTACTCCATGTGTAGAGGGTTGAGAGGATCAGATTCCTCAGCTTATGGCATCATATACTATTATTACTGGTCCATTCAGGGTCCCTCTCTTGATTTACTCCTGTTATCCCAGTAAAGTGGTTATCACTTCCCAAAAAGGCAATTATCCTAATGTTCCTAACATGCAACTCCTACTTTGTCATCTTTCAACTTTGTCCATCATGTCCCTGACTGAACAAACATTTGATGTAATCAGATCCACTAACTTTGGGCCTTAGGGCTGGTGCTTTTGAAATTAAAAAGTTCTTTCCTGCCACAAAGGCAAGAGTCTACATCTTCAATGACTTCAAGGCCTTACCTTTCACTTTAGGGTCTTTTATTAATTTGGAATCTATCTTTTGTGTGTGGTGTTAGGTTGAAATGTACCTGTATTTGTCTAGTTAACAGGTCTGTTAAACAGCAGTTAATCACTATCTGCTAAACAGTCATTCTTTCCCCACTGATGGCTGGTGGTATCACCTTTAACCTATATTTAATGCCTCTTAATGACAGTTCTGTCTCTAATTTCTCCTCTTTGTCATTAATCTCTTTATTCTTGAGCTAATACAGAACATGTCTCCCTGGCTTCTTTTTTCCCTCACGACCATTCCTTTAATGGATGTTGGCTTTGTCCGCTAAACAGCAAAAAAGAATTTTTGGAGAGGAAGGAATAAGGTATTGGATTTGAAAGTTCAAGATTCTCTTTGGCAGGCTGATGGAGTCACTGAATGCCCATTTATGTTCCTTCCACATGAATTGACTATGGCACAGTCCTGGTTTCCTTTTCTGCTTTTTACCTTCCCCCTACCCACCAATGTGTCTCGCCACTCCATAACAGCCTCCACAGCCTGTAATAAAACAAAAGGAAAAAGAAGACGGTTGAGAAGACAGTTAATTTTTCTTTCAAAATAAGTTATTTTTAAATTAAATTGTCCAGAAACAGTTACTTTTAAATCAATTACTTAAATCCCAGGTCTTTTTCTTAGAAGGAAAAGAAGGCCTTGTGAAGAAAACTTACATAAACATTAACTAATTATTAATGACCTCACTGTCAATTAATTAACCTGTATCTAGGGAACTGGGGGCTTCATGAGGGCCAGGTTTTCCAGTGCCTTCCTCCCTGTTTGTCATGACCTGTGCCTGCACATGCCTTTGAATGCTGCGCACAGACTGATGCATTGTAATGCTTTGTATGTGAGAGGAGAATTCATGTTTCTGTGGCCTTTTTTCATGCACTCAAGCGGTTTAGAGGACCCAAAATAGTGAGAGCTGGCGGAGGAGACAGTATGGCATGCTCTCTGCCTAGGCATCTCATTGAATCACTCTTTGTAAACTCTCAGCTGATGGACAACCTTCAGCGCCATCTTAAGTCAAGTGAGTTCTGGGACATGTTTGTTCAATTGTGGCCTTTTTATTATTCACTCTGTGCTTGTGTATGTTCTAGCACACATCATGGTTGACCAGTGGGTTCATGTAGTATTTCTGGATCTGCCGGCAGAAACAAAGGAAGAATACCATGCCAGGTGTTATATCATGTTTCTCTGCTGCTCAGACTGCCTCTAAGGAAGTAGTTTGGAAAATAGAAGGATATTTGAGACTGGTAGACATCATTCTGGCATTATAAAGGGCATCATAACCTTGCAGCCTGAGCAATTTAGCCACCTTTATTAATAAGCTGAAAGAAATTGTGGACCGAGGCATAGTATGATTTCTTGGGATTTCAAGGGGTCCAAAGAGCAATGGCTGACTTATACCATCATCATTACATACTGTGGGGCAGTCATTTCATATAATTCTGATTCTGGTAGCTAAATGGTTAAGATCAAGCTTCAATAGCATATATGTAGAAATAAGTTTCAGTCAGGCACTTTATTAGCTGTGTGCCCTCAAGGAGGATCATTCATCTCTGAGGCACAGTTTCCCCATCTTTAAAATGGAGATAAACTATAAATAACTGCCTCAAGTTTGTTGTGAGGATTAAATAACAATGCATTGGATACTCAGGTGCAGGCTGTTATCTTTCTCTGTCTTGAAAGTTTTGTAGGAAGCATGTGTATTTCATAAACATTGCCTTTGACCTGGTCTGAAGAAATGGAAGAATCCTGTTTCTTCCACCACTAACCATTTAGGATCTCAGGAAAATTACTCAGCTTTGGAGTTGCATGTCATCTTTAAAATGTTGATGAAATGAAGGAAACTAAGCAAAAGGATAAACTAAAGAGCAATGAGGAAATGACTTTTGCTGATTGTTCTTTGGCTTTCTCTAGTGTGGCTCAAAATAAAATAAAAAGCAATTGTTAAGCTGTGCAGTTCAGTTCAGTTCAGTCGCGCAGTCGTGTCCGACTCTTTGCGACCCCATGAATCGCAGTACGCCAGGCCTCCCTGTCCATCACCAACTCCCGGAGTTCACTCAGACTCACGTCCATTGAGTCTGTGATGCCATCCAGCCATCTCATCCTCGGTCGTCCCCCTCTCCTCCTGCCCCCAATCCTCCCAGCATCAGGGTCTTTTCCAATGAGTCAACTCTTCGCATAAGGTGCCCAAAGTACTGGAGCTTCAGTTTTAGCATCATTCCTTCCAAAGAAATCCCAGGGTTGATCTCCTTCAGAATGGACTGGTTGGATCTCCTTGCAGTCCAAGGGACTCTCAAGAGTCTTCTCCAACACCACAGTTCAAAAGCATCAATTCTTCGGCGCTCAGCCTTCTTCACAGTCCAACTCTCACATCCATACATGACCACAGGAAAAACCATAGCCTTGACTAGACGGACCTTAGTTGGCAAAGTAATGTCTCTGCTTTTGAATATACTATCTAGGTTGGTCATAACTTTTCTTCCAAGGAGTAAGCGCCTTTTAATTTCATGGCTGCAGTCACCATCTGCAGTGATTTTGGAGCCCAAAAAAACAAAGTCTGACACTGTTTCTACTGTTTCCCCATCTATTTCCCATGAAGTGATGGGGCCAGATGCCATGATCTTCGTTTTCTGAATGTTGAGCTTTAAGCCAACTTTTCCACTCTCCTCTTTGCAGGCTGGCTTTGTGTGCCATGAAGCTCAGTATTTTGTGTCATTTATGTGAAAGCAGTCAAGTGCATCAGAAGACCCTAAGCTGCAACTCAAATGCAGACACGTTTTATTCGGCTGCTTGGCTTCACTGGCCCACTGGCATTGGTGAAAACCACGTCTGCACTCCAGTGAGTGAACAAAAACTTGTGTGCTACATAGTGGACATAAGACTGTGTCTCTCTGTGACAGTTGCCCATGCACACAAGTGCAGGATTGCTGCACTTCTTTTTGTAACCAATATATCTATTGTGAGCATTAAGTTGAAGTGAAATACTGATAAATTATTACAGGAAGGGGCTGTGTTGGAAAAACTACTTTGTCTCAAACTCATAGTAACTTATTTTTATAAATGTCTTCCATTGCAAGGTATTACTTTGATAATCTCTAGCCTACTAGATTAGTGTTCTGGAGCACATACAAAATACTAACACATAAGCAATGCTTTAATCAATTTATCAAGGAAAACAGGGACTTCCCTGATAACTCAGTTGGTAAAGAATCCACCTGCAATGCAGAATCCCCCTGTTTGATTCCTGGGTTGGGAAGAACCCCTGGAGAAGGGATAGGCTACCTGCTCCAGTATTCTTGGGCTTCCCTTGTGGCTCAGCTGGTAAAGAATCTGCCTGCATTGTGAGAGACCTGGGTTCAGTTTCTGGGTTGGGAAGATACCCTGGAGAAGGGAAAGGCTACCCACTCCAGTATTCGGGCCTGGATAATTCCATGGACTGTATCTACTTTTGTCTTATGCCAGTAATCCTCACTCGTCCCCAGTTTTTAGGACATATTTAGAAGGAAAAGAAAAAAAAGTAGCAAATGTCTCCTGATGCATGATAGTCCTGAATCTTAATTCCCTAATGATAAGTGAGAACTTAGTTTATACCTTTTCAAAAGTTTTAGAGCCCAGATGTGATCCTCTTCAATTGGAAGGCTGGAGTCTCAGATAACTCCCTCATGTCATAGCAAGACAAACAATTTTGTTTTTCCACAGAGGGACACTTCAATAAGCCAACTATTTATTTATAGTGAGAAAAGAAAATTCGAATCATATTGAAACCGTGTGTAGCTCTTACTCAAAATTAAGAAACTGAGTCATACTTTTCTTTCTCTCAGTCTAAACATTCTTATGAGAGATCATTCACAGTCATTAGATGCTTGGTTATTGTGATGGGTGGGGCTCTATTTCTTTGCCAAGATCTCTCAGGAAAAGGCTACAATAAGTGGATGTATAGAGGGCCGTCAGTCACAGATATGAATGGTATCGTTCATAGGATGTTTTACAGCACAAAGCAATAACAAAATATTCAGCTCTCAGGATATCAAACATCATTTTATGAAAATGATTTGACTCACCACAATCCTAAAACTGGATAAATTACTCTCAAAATGTTTAAGAGTGTGTGAACCCAAGAAATGCATTTGACAGCACAAGTCCATTTCGTACAATAAAGCCTCTATTAAGACTTATTAAGGCCAAAGCCTTTGTCTTGAATCTAGGATAATAGGGTTGGTCACTTTAGTATGGTTTTGGGGTTTTTTTTGTATTTTTCAGGGTTGGGGTAGTGACAGTAGTCTCCTCAAATCTTACCTTTCCTTGGGGGCTCCATTTGAGTTACTAAAATTCCCTGTTATTTTGTATGGAATACACCACAGGCTGAGGATAAACAAAACTAAACTTTGTATCATTGTCTGAAATTCTAAAACCGAAATGGTCACTACTGGGTCATGCAGTTTGTATCATATCAACAGTGATAGGCTACATTTTATAACGACTAAAACAGTCCTTATGTTGAGAAAAGCAGGAAGGGCAATCATGACTTGTTTAAACGTGCAAGTTGATAATGAGTGATGTCCCAGCCTTCACAACATCACAGACACAACCCTTGAGACAGAAATAGAAATCTGCTCACACATGAAAAGAGCCTGCTTCTGTAAGGGACAATTTAGGCCATGGTGCATTTTTAGTAAATTAACAGATGTTTTTGATAAATCTGTAACTCAGAAGGCTTCATCAAGTTCACTTGGTTTGACAAGTACAAAATTAAGCAAGTTAATCAGTCCCAGGAAAAAGAAATACTGTGTAAGCAATCCATCAAATAACCAAAAGCTAAAGCAATCCCTTAGGAGACAAAATACTTACACTACCTGAAAGTGCCTTTGTTCAGAAAGGATTTCTATTGGAAGAACCACAGATATGAAATTTTATATAAAATTGTGATAATTTTCAATTTCCATGTCTCATAAAATAGGGTAGTTTAATTCTTGATGTATACATTTGCATCTGATCCATAGCATCAAATACTTGGGAGAAAACAATAGTTAAATACAAAGATGTGCTGTAGGCTCACCAAGGGTCCATCTCCTGCTTTTAAGAGAATCTTCAGTAACTTGGATTTGGGAGACAAATTCCATGCAAGTTTAAACTCACAATTCACCTTTTATTGGCTGGGCAATCAGATTGATTATATTCTTTGCAGCCAAAGATGGAGAAGCTCATACAGTCAACAAAGACAAGACCGGAAGCTGACTGTGGCTCAGATCATGAACTCCTTATTGCCAAATTCAGACTTAAATTGAAGAAAGTGGGCAACACCACTAGACCATTCAGGTATGACCTAAATCAAATCCCTTATGATTATACAGTGGAAGTGAGAAATAGATTTAAGGGTCTAGATCTGATAGAGTGCCTGATGAACTATGGAATGAGGTTCGTGACATTGTACAGGAGACAGGGATCAAGACCATCCCCATGGCAAAGAAATGCAAAACAGCAAAATGTCTGTCTGGGGAGGCCTTGCAAATAGCTGTGAAAAGAAGAGAGGCGAAAAGCAAAGGAGAAAAGGAAAGATATAAGCATCTGAATGCAGAGT
>SJXQ01004048.1:0-92977 GCA_006408695.1 Aepyceros melampus | reverse complement strand
AAGCCTTTGACTGTGTGGATCACAAGAAACTGTGGAAAATTCTGAAAGAGATGGGAATACCAGATCACCTGACCTGCCTCTTGAGAAACCTGTATGCAGGTCAGGAAGCAACAGTTAGAACTGGACATGGAACAGACTGGTTCCAAATAGGAAAAGGAGTACGTCAAGGCTATATATTGTCACCCTGCTTATTTAACTTCTATGCAGAGTACATCATGAGAAACGCTGGACTGGAAGAAACACATGCTGGAATCAATATTGCCAGGATAAATATCAATAACCTCAGATATGCAGATGACACCACCCTTATGGCAGAAAGTGAAGAGGAGCTAAAAAGCCTCTTGATGAAAGTTGAAGAGGAGAGTGAAAAAGTTGGCTTAAAGCTCTACATTCAGAAAACGAAGATCATGGCATCTGGTTCCATCACTTCATGGGAAATAGATGGGGAAACAGTAGAAACAGTGTCAGACTTTATTTTTTGGGCTCCAAAATTATTGCAGATGGTGATTGCAGCCATGAAATTAAAAGACGCTTACTCCTTGGAAGAAAAGTTATGACCAACCTAGATAGTATATTCAAAAGCAGAGACATTACTTTACCGACTAAGGTCCATCCAGTCAAGGCTATGGTTTTTCCTGTGGTCATGTATGGATGTAAGAGTTGGACTGTGAAGAAGGCTGAGCGCCAAAGAATTGATGCTTTTGAAGTGTGGTGTTGGAGAAGACTTTTGAGAGTCCCTTGGACTGCAAGGAGATCCAACCAGTCCATTCTGAAGGAGATCAGACCTGGGATTTCTTTGGAAGGAATGATGCTAAAACTGAAGCTCCAGTACTTTGGCCACCTCATGTGAAGAGTTGACTCATTGGAAAAGACTCTGATGCTGGGAGGGATTGAGGGCAGGAGGAGAAGTTGGATGACCGAGGATGAGATGGCTGGATGGCATCGCGGACTCGATGGACGTGAGTCTGGGTGAACTTCGGGAGATGGTGATGGATAAGGAGTCCTGGCGTGCTGCGATTCATGGGGTTGCAAAGAGTCGGACACGACTGAGCGACTGAACTGAACTGAGAAGAAGGCAGCAACTATTTGTTATGGAGGGAAAAAAACCACACACACACACACAGACACAACAAGAGGTATTTAGGGGATTAAATTGTAGGGAATAAGGAAGAGGGGAGGCAGATCTGGCTCCAGAATCTTGAGGATGCTTCCATTGTCTAATATTGTATCCAGATAAGGGAGTAACTGGCAGATGGTAGAACACACTTTTGCAGAGCACACGGCAGGTTGGGAGCTGGCCTGGCCCTTTGTATCTGGAGGGTTCAAAGTCATCATTTGTGAAACTGAGAGTGAGAAGAGTCATGACTTCAGAGAATTGCGAGGGACTTTCCTTTGGACTTTTCCACTGGAGCGACACTCAGTACAGCTGTTTGTAATTAGAACCACCTGAAGGATTAACTGCTCCTGAGGGCTGATACAGGCAGGACAAGAGCTAGGAATGAGCTTTAGGAAGCAGGATTAAAAGCTTTAAGAACCCCGTCCTTGGGGTAGACTTTGGTGCCTATTTTACCTTAATAATTAGACTGGGTATCACTTTGAAAATGAAAGTTGCTTAGTCCTGTCCAATTCTTTTCGACCCCATGGACTATAGTCCATGGAATTCCTCAGGCCAGAATACTGGCGTTGGGTAGCCATTCCCTTCTCCAGGGGATCTTCCCAATCCAGGGACTGAACCCAAGTCTCCCATATTGCAGGTGGATTGTTTACCAGCTGAGCCACCAGGGATGCCCAAGAATACTGGAGTGGGTAGCCTATCCCTTCTCCAGGGGATCTTCCCGACCCAGGAATCAAACCGGGGTCTCCTGCATTGCAGTCAGATTCTTTACCAGTTGAGCTACCAGGGAAGCCCAAATATCACTTTATATTCTATTAGATGGTATTCCACAAGAGCTAATTCCATTTCCCCCCAGATTTACTGAAAGATAATTGACATATAACATTGGATGAGTTTAAGGTACACAATGTGATAATTTGGTGCACATATACATTGTGAAATGTTTACCACAATAATGTTAGTTAACACATCCTTTACATCACATAATTATTAATACCATTTTGTTGTTATATACTCTTTCAAATATATTATGTAATCTGAGTTGTTAACTATAGTCATTATGGTAAAACTTATAACTGAATGTTTGTATCATGTAACTAACATCTCATTTCCCTCTCCCCTCAGTTCAGTTCAGTTCCTCAGTGGTGTCCGACCCTTTGTGACCCCATGGACTCGGCACACCAGGCTTCCCTGTTCATCGTCAACTCCCGGAGTTTGTTCAAACTCATGTCCATAGAGTCGGTGATGCTATCCAGCCATCTCATCCTCTGTTGTCCCCTTCTCCTTCCACCTTCAATCTTTTCCAGCTTCAGAGTCTTTTTCAATAAGTTAGTTCTTTGAATCAGATGGCCAAAGTATTGGAGCTTCAGCTTCAGCTGAATGGACTGATATTTATTAGTCTTTCCAATGAATATTCAGAATTGATTTCCTTTAGGATTGACTAATTTGATCTCCTTGCCGAGGGACTCTCAAGAGTCTTCTCCCACACCACAGTTCAAAAGCATCTCAGCTTTCTATCTAGTACAACTCTCACATCCACACATGACTACTGGAAAAGCCATAGCTTTGACTAGATGGGCCTTTGTTGGCAAAGTAATGTCTCTGCTTTTCAATATGCTATCTAGGTTGGTCATAACTTTTCTTCCAAGGAGCAAGCGTCTTTTAATTTCATGGCTTCAGTCACCATCTGCAGTGATTTTGGAGCCCCCAAAAATGAAGCCCTCAGCCCCTGGCAAATCCCACTCTACTCTCGGTTTCTGTGAGTTTGATGTTTTCAGAGTCCACATATCAGTGAGATCACGCAGTATTCGTCTTTTTCTGTCTGCTTATTTCATTCAGCCTAAAGTCTTCGAGGTCCATTCATGTTGCTATGAATGGCAGAATTTCCTTCTTTTTCATGGCTGAGTAATATTCCATTATGTGTGCATCATATCCAAAACATTATTTCCAAGACCAATGTCAAGAAACTTTCCACCTGTGTTCTTGGAGTTTTATGATTTCAGGTCTTATGAGTTAATTCAATTTTAAGTACTTAGGCAGTACTTAAATGCAATTTATTTACCATTATTTACAATAGCTAAGACATGGAAGGAACTTAAGTGTTCACTGATAAATATATAAAGAAAGTTTGATATATATATATATACAATGAAATATTATTGAGCCATAAAAAAGAAGGAAATCTTGCCATTTTCAACATGGATGACCCTTGATAGCATTAAACTAAGTGAAATAAGTCAGATGAAGAAAAATATAGTATGATCTCACATATATGTGAAATCTAACCAACTAACTAAACTCCCTCCCCCCTAAAACCCATTGAACTCATAGACAGAGAGAACAGTTTGGTGGCTGTCAGAGGCAGGGGATAGGGGTGGGTGAAATGGATGAAGGTGGTCAAAATGTACAAACTTCCAGTTATACAATAAATTAAATCATAGAGATGGAATGCAGTGTG
The DNA here is from genome assembly GCA_006408695.1 of Aepyceros melampus. NCBI lineage: Eukaryota > Metazoa > Chordata > Mammalia > Artiodactyla > Bovidae > Aepyceros > Aepyceros melampus. Next base: position 89,405 of record SJXQ01004048.1, on the reverse strand, counting down.
GCGACTATAATTATAATACTGTATGTATATTTGAAAGTTGCTAAGGGAGTGGATCTTAAAAGTTCTCATCAAAAGATAAAAAAATTTATAACTATGTGTGGTGATGGATGTTAGCTAAATCTACTATGGCAATCATTGCACAGTATATACAAACATGGAATCAATATGCTGTACACCAGAAACTAATGTGTTATATGCCAATTATATCCCAATCTTAAAAAAAAAAAAAGTGGAGTGAGTAAACGTGCAAATGGAAGAACTTTAGGCCTCAGCAATATTTATGCCATAAATATACACACACAGACACACACACACACATATTCTTCTCAATTTTACGAAGACCATGAAAGAGTAGAAAGAGCCTGAACAGATCAACCTAAAGTCTCTTCCCACTAACAAATTTAAAATTGTTCTGGGTTCCAGTTTCCTTAAAGAAGAGAAAGTTGAACAATTTTACAAATGTGGAGTTCGTAATAACTTGTGTACTCTTTTGGGGGACACTGTGAAGGAGCTTGTGACTGATCCTGCAAATGAACTGCTCCAGCTGGATACTGGCTAAAAAATAATGTATCCTCCTGTGTTCACTCTCTGATTCCTCTGCCCACTCCTCTCCTGCCATGGCCAGTGTGGCAATGGCTGCATCCCTCCACATTTACTGCCTTTGTTGGCGGCCTCCCTGCCTAGCTCAGCCTCGCACTGGACTGTAGTAACATTGGTTCTGTCCTTTGTCCCTTCATGCACGGAGACAGTAATGGCTTCCTCTGTAGCTAGTTCTGTTATGGCTCCATCCCTTGTTGATTTACCTAACCCTGCCCACACCGATGTAAACAGTACCTTCCTTAAACACTCTTTCAAACCCTGAGTCTGGAATCCACGTCTGTCTCTTACCATCTCCAACTCTGATGCTGTGGCTGACTTGCAGAAGAACCTGGCAACCTTTCACCACAGAGCTACACATGCCTTTGGCCCAGGATTTGAAGAAGCTGAAGGATCTAGTAGGAGCTAGAAGAAGGGAGTATATGAAGGCAGGAAAGGCAAGTCCCTATCCAGAGCAGTTATCCTTTCCATTGAGAGCAAAGCGCTGCAACTTCTGTGATGGAAGTGATCCAATGTAATCAATCTGCCCCCAGATGGCTAGCTAGTTCTCCCCTTCCCCACTCCTGCCCCCAGGGAATGGTGCCATATCAGGACTTGGCGTGGGTTTCTACTGGTGGCAGATTGGGCCTCAGCAGCAGCTATAGCCAGATCAGCCTGGTGAGAAGAAATACAGGTTGTGATCCATACATAAACTTCATCCCTGTCTAGTTCAGAACTCATTGAGCAAGGAAAACAGTGACTGACAGCCCCACACAAGCCACCTTACCCATCTGATTATTAAAGTGCTCTACTTACAAACTTGCTCTTTGGGGAGCACTGGCATAAGACAGAACTGTGTTCACACTCTGTGTGCCTGTGGTATGGTCACATCCTAGCTTCCCAGCCGTCTTTGTCAGCAGCCTCCTAATTGTATTCCTTCCCATTCTCTGATTATCCATCTAAACCGTTAGCCATGGCCCATAATCTGAGTACATCTATACTGCTGGCCATCTTTCCTTCCAAACAAAATGAGGAACCAGATGCATGGCTCACAGGTCTGCCAGTTGGGGTCAGAGTTATCTCGGCCAGGAATGTAGTGATGTAATCATTTACTTTGGTGTGGTATTGGAAAATCATGCAAAATAATCTGCATTTTTTCTTCTTTGCTCAACTATATTGAGTCCTCCCCGACTGGAGTTTAGGTACATGCTATGAGGGAGAAGGCTGTATGGCAGCCATGGGCATCTGTACCACTGATTTTGTTGTTGTTTAGTCGCTAAGTTGTATCTGACTCTTTTGTGACGTCATCAACTGTAGCCTGCCAGGCTCCTCTGTCCATGGAATTTTCCAGGCAAGAATACTGGAGTCGGTTGCCATTTCCATCCCCAGGGGATCTCTCCGGACCAGGCATTGAACCCTCATCTCTTGCACTGGCATGCAGATTCTTTACCACTGAGCCATCAGGGAAGCCCATTCATGCAATTTGCCTGGGTGTTTAAGACCACTCTGACTGAAGAGTCTTCTCCTGAGCTGAGGGATGGGGACTTCTGGAAGTGTCAAGAGTCTTCATTTCTGAGTTCCTCAGATTACAAGGTCCAGTGCTTACCTACCTGCTCCTTGGAGGGGTGAGGAATGGGAATGCTTCCTTAGCCGTCAACACCCTCTACACCCCCTAAACCCCTGTTGTTATGCAGCCTCTTCCCTTAGTCAAAGCAGAAGTCTATCTTTTGAACTGCTGGTAGAAGAAACTCCCAGCTGCTCTTTGTCACAGTAAAGGTGCTGCGGGCGGGGTGTCCCAGGGGTCTCTCTCTGCAGCTGCTCCGCTCCCTCTCTCAGCTCCAAGGAGGAGACTTCAAGCCACATCACACTGAAATCTCTCAGTCTTGGTTTGTTCCTTCAGACATAGCAGTGCTGTCACTCGACCCTTCTCAGTCTAACTTATGTAGGATCACATTTTGCCTTTGGTTTTGTTTTCATTTTGCCATATTTGTTGGAGCAAATCCTGACTCATCTTTACATGAGTCTGACCTGTAGGTGGCCGTTGGGTCTGGCCAGTGGCTGGAGGTGTTGCCTGAATGGACAGAAAATGTTCCTAAATGGAGAGTGGGGACTGTGTTCCTTATACTGGGGACTGTGAAACTTCTACTGAATTTGGTAGGACTCACTGCCGCATGAGGGCCTGGTCTGCAGGCGATGGAGATGAGGGAGAGCTGAGCTTGCTGGGATTCTCCTAGTAGAATCTTCTGTCTGTCTTAAGATGCCAAAATGCAGAGCCCTGGATTTGCAAGGTGGGGGGTTGGCTGGTGTGGCAGGTGGAGTGTGAGATGGCTCTATTGTTAGGTCACTGTCAGGGCCTGCTCCAGCAAAGATGAGGATAGACTCTGGGAGAACCACTCTCACATTTTCTGCATCCTGGAGTCTTCCCCTCCGATGTCCACTCTTTCTGGACCTGCTAAGTTAGTCTCAATCTGCTTGAAACATTTTCCTTTAAAAAATCATTGAAAGGGACTGAACAATAATCAGATGGCAGAGACACTATGGCTGTCTAATTTTTAATTAAAAAAAAAAAACTTTAAGCATTTTGGTATCTTCCAGATTGTCTGGAGTGCACATGTATTACTTTTGTAACTTCTCCAGGAAGATCTAGTTTCAGCCAGGGCTAGAGTTTTAGGCTACAATCAACTTCTTGGCATCAAACACCCTTAGTCTATTTATCTCAATGAAGAATAGGAAAAGGTGCCCCATATTTATTGCCGCTGTACTCTCTATGTTCAGATTCCTCCCCAGGATCCTTGGTTGGTGCATTGGTCTTAGTTTATCCCACTATAGAAAGACTGCTTCCATATTGAGTCCTAGTTCCTGTTATCCTATATGTCATCACCAAGGTGACTTTAAAAGTAAACCAAACTAAGTCTAAACAATACAGGAAAGAGTCATGGCTTACTCCTTCATTACATTCACTTTGATTACATATCTTGATTGTTGTCATCCCTATAACTTGTAGCACAAAGAACAAAATACTTGAGGCATAATGAGAGGGGCCAGAAAAAAAATCCCATAGATTTAAATTATCACAACATTAATTTTGAAGGAGAGAACTATCAAGAAGGATAAATTATGTCTATTTTTAAAGCTCATGGAAAAATTCTTGCTGCATATGAGGTATGGTAAAACAAAATGCAGGCGTGGAAAAATGACTGATTTTAAAAATAGCGAAATACTTGAGAGCCCAGTTTGGAGTCATTAGAGGTAGTACAGCTGGGTCAGTTTATAGGCTTCTGTTTTTAATTTGCATACCTACTCTAGTGCTTGGCCACAGAAGGCAACCCACTGCCTCATCAGACTGTTTAACTTTTTATTCACTCCACAGATACCAAAAGGTGTTGGCACTTGAGTCAGGCAGTGCTTGGCATTGTGCTAAGCCTGAAAAGCGAGAAGCCTTTAACACTCCCACACCAAGGAAAGCTCAGAACTTCTGACAATGTTTTCTCAACATGAAACTGAAATTCTTCAGAGTTCTGCTAATAGGAAAGAAACTCCGCCCCCACCACAAGAATATTGTTAGTGTAATATTATTTCCACTGCCCAGACTGAGTTGAAGGTCCATATTGTGGAGCCCTGAAACGGAAAAACTAGGTAGGGCCCCCCATCTTCAGTCACGTAGAGCGGTAGCTGTGCTTGCTCTAGACTGAATGTCTGCATCCCTTCCAAATTCCTGTGTTGAAATCCTAACCTCCAGTTTGGCAGTGTTAGCAGCTGAGGCCTTTGGGAATAGATTAGGTCACATGGGTGGGGCCCTCAAGAATGAGATTAGTGCCCTTAATAATAAAAGCGATCCCGGAGAGCTCCCTCACCCTTTCTGCCATGTGAAAACATTGTGAAAAGATGGTTGTCTACAAACCAGTGAGAGAGCCCTCATCAGACACTGAATTTCCCTGCACTTCTTCTAAGCCTACAGAACTGTGAGAAGCAAAAGTTTGTTGTTTATGCCACCCAGTCTATGGTATTTTGTTACAGTAGCCCAAATGGACTGACAGAACTCTGTGATCTTCTTGGTAAAGGAATCATGGTTTTGTGGTAGAGTGCCAACTATTTCTTCAGTGAACACAGAACATCCCTGAAGTCTAGATTCTGAACTGCTGTAAACAAAGTGATAGCTTCCTAGAGAATCTTTTGTCTTGCTTATAAAAATGAGATTAAACTTTTAAGTTCTCATCCTCAGTAGAATGAAAAAGTAAGAGGAAGTCCAAGATTAAAAGCCAAGTGATTGACAGAGAATTTCAGGGAAAAAAAAATAAAACAGATCAGAGTAGTTAGGAATGGCATCATAGACTGATAGTCATTCAGTCATGTTTGACTCTTTGTGACCCCATGGGCTGTTGTAGCCTGCCAGACTCCTCTGTCCATGGGGACTCTCCAGGCAAGAATACTGGATTGGGTTGCCATGCACTCCTCCAGGGGATCTTCCCAACCCAGGGATTGAACACAGGTCTCCCATATTGCAGATGGATTCTTTACCATCTGAGTCACCAGGGAAGCCCATGGCATTATAGAATTGGGAGTTAATTCATCACTTACTTAACAGATATATTCGATGGACTAGATCTTCCAAGGACTCAAAGGTAAATCAATCCCAGATCCTGGCCTCTTGCTACTTAGTTTTGTTGAATGTCCACTTGAACACACCTGGACTGTAAAATTGAGAGTGTTAAGTGTCATAAAGCAGATACAGATAAAATTCTTCCTGTCATAAAACTTTAGATTTAGAAGAATCCTCAGAAATAGCCTAACCCAATCTCCTCCTTTACAAAAAGAAAACTAAGAGTTTGTCACTTCCCCAACTTATGCTGTTAAGTTTGGGACTGAGCTGGGATTTGGATCCTAGTCTAGACCTTGAAGGACAGGTGGATCCAGGCAGAGGGAAGAGTAAGGGCTCAGGCAGGACTGATGTTCAGTCAAACCAGCGCCTTGCCTTCCTGCTATTGTCTGTTCTTACTGATGGATGTCCCTGCTGACTCATTAACAATTCTGAATGTCACCCCTGGGCATGGGCACATCTCATGTCCTGCTCAGCTGAATCAGTAACAGAAAGAGACAGAGTTTTTAATAATGAAGTACTAGGAGGCAATTAATCTCTTTAGCTCTGATACCAAACTTAGAGAGCACAGCTGTCTGTAACGATATCACAAATGGAGAAGGGATGAATGTACAAAACAGCCCTATTGTTATGTTATGAAGCAGGGCGAAGGAATAAGCAGGCTCCAACACCATGAATCAATTTGTCAAGCTCAAGAGTTATGTTAGGTGATGTATTCATAAGTGTTAAAATAAAAAAGGACAAAGAAGGGTTTTTTGTTTGTTTGTTTGTTTTTACTTTTGTGGTCATCAAGACTTTATTCCAGGGAGGAGAGGAAGTTGGGAAGGGTAAGAGATACACAGTAGGCTTCTAGGGTGTGATGATATTTCTTTCTTTAATACTAGTAACTGTTCATTATAATATATATCTATCTGTTTCTATGCACTTTTCCACATGTTCCACTTAATAATAAAAATTTAAGCTGAAGGAGAATGAGGCTTAGTTTCCAATCTAAAGGCAAGGAAAGTAATGTGGAAAGCATCAGGTTCACTGAGCAGTTGCTTATGTTCAGAACAAAGGAGCCTGGGAACAAAGTCACTGCAATGGCATCAAACTTAGAGCATGAAGATTAGCTTTCAACATCCTTGCGGATATTCCTTGCCAGCCAGTTGTTGTCAAGGGCAAAATTGGTTCTTGCCTGACATGAAGCAAAGGGGACACCTGGTATTGCATGTCCAACACTCCTTGGAGATACAGCCAACCAGACTTAGAGGAAAAATATGAAAGTAAGGATTTTGACAGCATACGGGCTGAGAAAGTTAAAAATATAAGAATGAATCATTGATTCATGGGCTCATTGGGTTTTTTTTGGATCATTGAGTTTTTGGATGATTGGGGTTTTTTTTTGCCATTGTATCATTTTTATGTCCACAATTCAGTGGCTTTAAGTACATTCATGACGTCATGCAATCATCACCACCATCCATTTCCAAAAAAGTCATCAGTTTTTAAACAGTAAAATATGGGCCTAGGATCTCAACCTGATATCCTTTTGGACAGATGGAGGCAGTGGGGAGCTTCTAGCAGTCTGAGTACCTCAGAAGGAGACAGCAGTGATGTGGGGGTGGGGTTGGGGGTGGTTCTCCTAAGACCTGACGGTTTCAACTGGTGTCGTCCAGCTCCTCACCTGCCACACACAGTGATGTTCATGAGCAGCCAGGTGAGGACACCAGATGATCACCAGGTGCAGCCTTTCTCCAGTGCTGCTGCTGGGCACAGTGCTACTGGATTTCGTGGGCTGGTCCCAACAGGGTTGTCCACAGCAGGGTGACAGGGAAGGAATTGCTATGCTTCCCGGTGCCTTGCAGCCCTCACGAAACTCTCTTGTTTGGGGTTTGATTCTGCATAGCTACTCTTTTGATGGATAATCTACAAAATTATTGTAATTTTGGAGCCAGTCATTCAGACCCTCTCAGTGTCCAATCGCAGAACGGAGGATGGTCCAGGGGCCTGTGAGAGGCAACTTGGCAGAGGAGCTAGGGCTTCTGTCCTGGTCTCACGTTTCCCACGTGGATGCTGACAACAGACTGATTTCTGAGACTGTAGTCTGCCAGCTTGTTTCGAAGTGGGAAAAATGCTGGGATTTTACAATAGTATCCACAGCCCTGAGTTAAAATGTCCCTACAGAACTTATAGCCAAGATCATTGTGATACATGGAAATTATATTTATGCCCTTTTATCCATTCTCAACCTCTTCTCACTTCTTCCTTCCCTTCTGTGAACTGTGTTTCCACATTCCCATAGTTTTTCACCCTCTGGGTTCCCAGGAGCATTGTGCTCACCTCTTGGTTTTCACAACTCCCCATGAGAGTACCTTGTTTAGGACTGTATTTCTGAAAAATCATATGATTCAGGCTATTTTCCTGAATTCCTCTTTACTATCAAAATCCTATATTATCATTCTTAGTTCTAGAGGGACCTATAATGACTTCCCAGGATAATAATTTTATAAACTAATCATGAAAACAAGACTGCATTATAACTTTAGAAAATTCTACACACTTTTTTTTTTACCTTTGTGGGCCCCTTCCTCTATAAAAACACTGAAAATTATATTTCATACCTCACTGGGAGGAAGATAAAAATAATTCAGATTGAATTATTATTTCTTTCCTTTAAGAAAAATGAAAATAAAAACATTTTCATGTGACTCTGCAAGTATTATAGGCCCCAGGGACTAAGCCAGCCTGTTAGTGCAGCCTAAAGATTGGCCAGGTTATATTGACTTATCAGATTGTGGTAGGTTATCACTTCTTGGTGGGCTCTTGGTTGTAAAGGGCTTAGACAGTTAAGGTAATTTATAGGCTCCCAGACTGGAAATTTGAAGATGGAGGTGGCTTGGGGCCAGGTGTCTGGTCTTAAGAAGTTTTCATTCTTCAGATAAAGACATAGAGAAAGACCATATCACGGATCTTCCTTTTTACCTGTCTGATGGTCATTGCCCTTCCCATTCATCTTGCTGTCAAAGCTCACCTCCGTGATGGATGGAAGCTGAAATACCAGACACTTGCTTTCTCCCTTGGAGAAGGAAATGGCAACCCACTCCAGTATTCTTGCCTGGAGAATCCCATGGAAGGAGGAGCTTGGTAGGCTACAGTCCACGGGTCGCAAAGGGTCGGACAAAACTGAGTGACTTCACTTTTGGCCTTGTTGCTGTTGTTGTTCAGTCACTAAGTCATGTTCAACTCTGCAACCCTATGGACTGTAGCACGCCAGGCTCCTCTGTCCTCCACCGTCTCCTGGAGTTGGCTCAGATTTGCACCAATTGAGTTGGTGATGCTATCTAACAATCTCATCCTTTGTTGCCCCTTCTTCTGCCTTCAATCTTTCCCAGCATCAGGGTCTTTTCCAGTTAGTCAGCTCTTCACATCAGGTGGCCAACGTATTGGAGCTTCAGCTTCAGCATCAATGAATATTCAGAGTTGATTTCCTTTAAAATTGACTGGTTTGATCTCCTTGCTGTCCAAGGGACTCTCAAGAGTCTCCTCCAGCACCACAATTCAAAAGCATCAATTCTTTGGTGCTCAGCCTTCTTTGTGGTCCACCTCTCACATCCATACATGACTACTGGAAAAACCATAGCTTTACTAGATGGATATTTGTCATATCCATTGTGAAGTGATGTCTCTGTTTTTTAGTACACTGTCTACCTTTGTCATAGATTTTTTTTTCTAAGGAGCAAGTGTCTTAATTTCATGGCTGTAGTCATTGCAACTTTAGTGAAAGTAAGCTGGAGGCTTTTGGGACAGGTTTTCTGCCCCTTAAGTGTGCAAGAAGTTCCCACATCTTCTATCCTACTTTGTGATATGATACACTCCTACAGCTGTCCTGAAGTCATGAGAGACCACATGTACGACACTTTCAAGATGGCAGAGCAAAAAGACCCACTTCTGGATTCTTGTTTACATTGTTGAATTACATAACCCACCATGAAACTACCCACCACTGAATGCTTTCATTAAGTAAAAGAATAAACTAATTTATGCAACTTTTACCTGGACATTCTGCAACTTGCTGCTTTTTATAGATAACAAAGAAATTTTATTAGAAATGTTCAGATATTGATAAATGCTGTTGGGACAATAAATATATTAGAGAGTTACTTCAAATTGTATAATTATAGAAGGATCTGTCAAATGATATGAACCTGATGGAGTCAGCAATACAAAGTTCTGGGTGTCAGAGTACTTTAGAGCAAACAGTAACTATTAAAGTCCTAAAAGGGTAATTATTAGGGTAAGTTTGAAGAATAGACAGAAACACTGACTGGAGTGCAACAAATAAGCGGGTGAGTGACAAGGTGAAGTCAGAGAAGCAACAGAGGCCATTTCGTTTTTTGACTGAAGTTTCAGGAGACAGGTAGTTTTGATACAATGGTACAATTTTGCCTCTGGGGTTGGAGGGGGATATTTTTAAGAATATTGAATGATAAAATCTCATTATGCAAGTGACTGCTTAGTGCTCTTATTAAATGTGGCAATCATATCTGTCTATCTCTTTTATACTGACCAACCTTCAACTTCGAAGCTCCTGCTTTTCAGAGAACTATACTCCCCTCCCATGGGTTAGCATACAAGCAGCTATACTGTATAAAAGAACCCTGTCTCCTGACTGTAGTTGACTGGACCAGGGATGGATACCTAATCTAAGATGAGCTAAAGGCCTTTCTCCTGGGGACTTTGGAAACTGGGAGCAGGGGACCAAGTTGGTGCCTTGCAAGTGGCTAAAGTTGTAAGGTTTAAGCTTGAAAGAAAGATGTAGGCATGTCTTGATCATGTGGAAAAAAAAACCTGGTATCTTTCCTAAGAGGAGGAAATAGGGAAAAAAACAACCCTAATGAAATTCAAGTTCTGGTAGCTTTCTAAAGCCTGGCCCCATCTTTCCCATCAGTTTTCAGTTTGGTTATTCATTTGTGTACCTTGGTTAATTTTAGGTATACTTTTATGGGGAAGATGATGTCAATAATGTCAAGTGTGGGGTGTTCAAATATAGAATTAGCTGGATAAAGTTGAGGTAGGGAACAATAATGATTCGGAGATCCTGGGCTGGAACATCAGAGTTCCCAGTAGGTAGCAGCAAAGCAGTCGGTTCATTGCCTACAGTCTGAAGGACCATAAGCCTGTAAAGTTTTCAGCAGACCTCAGTATGCAGCATTTATTTTGTTCTCTCTTTAGGAGAACTAACTTTCAATTAAAGCAGTGATCTGAGACTATGCTATTGCCTGATTGTCTTGCTAAATAGCACCAGTCAAATTCTTAACAGCACTCTAAGATCAGGGCCCTGATTTAGAAACTATGGGGATGTTGAAATCTTATTATTTTCCTCCCTTTGTTTCACTACATCTCTAAATTGTAAATTTGGTCCCACTGCCTGGGACCTTCTATGAAAAAGAAAGTTCCTTTCTTCTACTAACTTTATCATAACTCTAGTTCTCCTTCACCCCTCAATTTTGAGCTCACAACTTAAAAGTTTCCTAACATTCAGATCTGGATTAGGTATTCCTTCTATGAGCTCCTATAATGATGTTTTTCTAATATCACATAGTGCTATAACCTTTCTCTTGTCTTTCTATAGCACTAAACTCTGAGAGTAGGCAGATGGTAGGTGTTTAATGGAGTCTTGAATGAATGATGAAAAGTTATTGTGAATACCAAGATAATATAGGCAAAATATTTGGCATGCGACCAATCAATAATTTTTTGTTTCTTATTAGAGGCAACTCATTGGAAAAGATCCTGATGCTGGGAAAGACAGAAGACAGTAGGAGAAGGGGATGACAGAGGACGAGATGGTTGGATGGCATCACCAACTCAATGGACATGAGTTTGAGCAAGCTCCAGGAGCTCCAGGAAATAGTGAAGGACAAGGAAGCCTGGTGTGCTGCAGTCCATGGGGTCCAAAGAATTGGACACGATTGAGTGACTGAACAACAAAGTTTTCTTTTATGATTCATTAGAAAAACCCTAGAAGCTAAGAAAAGTAAGGCATGTTTCAAATTGTACTTCAGTCAGTGACACTATGGGCCACGTAGAAAATGAACAGTTTGGTCAACCATCAGAGCAGATGCCCAATAAATTGGAACAGAAGAGCCTGGCTATTTACCTAGGAGAGACTATTGGTATTGCCCCCAAAATATAGCTTAAATTCAGTTATTAATAAACTGAACATAGAATGAATATATCTATGAAACATTATAATTAAGTTGAATACCCCAAGTGGAAAATGATTTACCAGTGATATTTTAAACCATAATCTAAGCAATTCATTGACACTATTTGTCCTGATAAGATTGTACTTATAAAGTGAATAATTAATAACTTCCATAAATTAGCAATAATCTTTTTAGAAACAATATTTCCAGTTATATCACTTCATGGGAAATAGACGGGGAAACAGTGTCAGACTTTATTTTTTTGGGCTCCAAAATCACTGCAGATGGTGACTGCAGGCATGAAATTAAAAGACGCTTACTCCTTGGAAGAAAAGTTATGACCAACCTAGATAGTATATTCAAAAGCAGAGACATTACTTTTCTGACTAAAGTCCGTCTAGTCAAGGCTATGGTTTTTCCTGTGGTCATGTATGAATGTGAGAGTTGGACTGTGAAGAAGGCTGAGCACCGAAGAATTGATGCTTTTGAACTGTGGTGTTGAGAAGACTCTTGAGAGTCCCTTGGACTGCAAGGAGATCCAACCAGTCCATTCTGAAGGAGATCAACCCTGGGATTTCTTTGGAAGGAATGATGCTAAAACTGAAACTCCAGTACTTTGGCCACCTCATGTGAAAAGTTGACTCACTGGAAAAGACCCTGATGCTGGGAGGGATTGGGGACAGGAGGAGAAGGGGACGACCGAGGATGAGATGGCTGGATGGCATCACAGACTCGATGGACGTGAGTCTGAATGAACTCCGGGAGTTGGTGATGGACAGGGAGGCCTGGCGTGCTGCCATTCATGGGGTCACAAAGAGTCGGATATGACTGAGCGACTGAACTGAACTGAACTGAAACCATAACAAAATCTACGAATAAATTTAAGGCATAGGAAGCATATAAAAACAATGCAACTTTACTGAGGATCATAAAAATACTTGAGTAAATAGAGAAATAGCATGTGCTTTTAAAGAATCCTTCAATGTTATAAGATGTTAATTCTCCCCAAATTATTCCATAACCAGTGAAATTCCAAATAAAATGCCAAAATTTTTTTATTCACCAGTAACATAAATACCAAATATATGTGTAAATGTATAGCTCAATGAATTTGTCATTACTTTTAAACTGGTCTAAGTTCAAAGTTTGCCTGAAATAAAAATGGAGCAAAATATCCCCAAAAATTTCAATGAAGAAAAAGCGTTAAATTTTTAGAGCTGCCACTTTGATATAGAAATTGGCAGAAAAGAATATAGAAAACTGAAAAACAAATTCAAGGAACATATACAAGTAAATGCGATAAAAGTAGCATTTCAAATTAATGAGTTAATGAGGGCGTCTCTAATAGTGATATTTTAAACTACAATCTAAGCAATTCATTGACACTATTTGTGCTGCTAAGACTGTACTTATGAAGTAAAATAATTAATAGCTTCTATATATTAGCAATAATCTTTTTAAAAACAATACTTCCAATTATATAAACCATAACAAAATCTAAGAATAAATTTAAGATGCTAAAAGATTGTGATATAAGTATCTACTTCACCATATGAATCTGAAAAATAAATGCAAATAAATGAAATTGGGAAAGAGCAAGATTCATAGGACTTCCCTGGTGGTCCAGCGGTTAAGAATATGCCTGCCAACACAGGGGACAGGGGTTCTAGCCCTGCTCCAGGAAGATCCCACATGCCGCAGAGCAGCTAAGTCCATGCTCCACAACTACGGGCCTATGTGCCTAGGGCCTGTGCTCTGAAACAAGAGAAGCCACCGCAGGGAGAAGCCACGTGCTACAACAGAGTACCCGCTGCTTGCAACAACTTGAGAAAGCCTGAGGGCAGCAACGAAGACCCAGCACAGCCAAAAATAACAATAAATAAGTAAATATATTTTTTAAAGGAATAATATATAGCTGAACACTCAAGATAAATATATTAAAAATAGAAACCACAATGGAAAGATCAATATATTTGTCTACTTACATTTAATACTTCTCTACAGTGAATACCATAAAGCTAAAAGGCAAATGACCAAATAGGGAAAAGTCTTTGCTATCTTTGTGATGTCTGAGCAGGTGTCTTTGATAGGAATGCGGTGTGCTCTGTGTGGATTCTGGAGAAGGCGATGGTACCCCACTCCAGTACTCTTGCCTGGAAAATCCCATGGGCGGAGGAGTCTGCTGGGCTGCCGTCTATGGGGTCGCACAGAGTCGGACACGACTGAGCGACTTCACTTTCACTTTCATGCATTGGAGAAGGAAATGGCAACCCACTCCAGTGTTCTTGCCTGGAGAAGCCCAGGGACGAGGGAACCTGGTGGGCTGTCGTCTATGGGGTCGCACAGAGTCAGACATGACTGAAGCGACTTAGCAGCAGCAGCAGCAGCAGCTGCGTGAATTCTAGAGTCAGGCTGCTTACGCTTGAATATGATATATCCCAATAGCCAGCTGTCTTACACTGGGTTTCCTAGATTCTTAAACAGAATATCTAAGGATATTCTCTTCAGTGAAACCTGGAGGAATGAGAGAAGCAGGATACGACAGGGAAGAATCCAAGCAGAGATGAGCATTCAGGTAAAGTATCGCCTCAGCCCAACCTCAGCTGAACCCCACAGGAAGCTCTGGAGCAAACGTGGTGCCGTGGAGCTCTCTGGCCTTAAGGCAAGTGGGTAGAGCCTTTGAAGCCCCTCCCCATCCGTCACTGGCTGCAGGCCATCCTGACGGATAGGCTCCCTTTGACTGAGGATAATTTTCCAGAGAAGGGTGCAGCTACCAACAACCATAGCTGCTAGGCTCTGGATACTCTAGATGGACAAGTGAGTTGGGGAATACCACTAGAAGCATCTTCTGTAATAACTAAGTCATCCTGATTTACTTACTTAAATCTTAGAAGCTTTTGTTTCTTCACTTATAATGGCAAAAATTGTATCAACGTCTTAGGGTGCCAGGGGATATGATAAACAGTTTATGTTAGGAACTAGCCTAACAAAAGCACTTAAAAGTTAGCAATTACAGAGATTGAGAGTTGGACTGTGAAGAAGGCTGAGCGCAGAAGAATTGATGCTTTTGAACTGTGGTGTTGGAGAAGACTCTTGAGAGTCCCTTGGACTGCAAGGAGATCCAACCAGTCCATTCTGAAGGAGATCAACCCTGGGATTTCTTTGGAAGGAATGATGCTAAAACTGAAGCTCCAGTACTTTGGGCACCTCATGCGAAGAGTTGACTCATTGGAAAAGACCCTGATGCTGGGAGGGATTGGGGGCAGGAGGAGAAAGGGACGACCGAGGATGAGATGGCTGGATGGCATCACAGACTCAATGGACGTGAGTCTGAGTGAACTCCGGGAGTTGGTGATGGACAGGGAGGCCTGGCGTACTGCGATTCATGGGGTCGCAAAGAGTCGGACACGACTGCGCGACTGAACTGACTGACTGAAACATTCACTAATAAGCAAAGTGGGGAAATCGCAAAGACTGGCAATGCATGAGCAGAGAAATCCAATTGTCTAAAATATGGAAATTTTTTCTCACTGTAACTTTAGTGCAAATTTAAAATGAATTACCATTATTTTCTATCAAAGAAACAAAATCAGAGGTAATACTGCTGGCAAGATGTCCATGTGGGAATAGAGAGTAATCTCTTACATTCTTATTAGGATTATAAAATGATCAATTGATTTTTGGAAGGCATATTGGAAATCCATCTGAAGCTTTATAATCATGCATACCTTTCCAAAATGTGCATTCCCTCTTCCAAGAATTTATTTGTAGAAAGCTTGGCCAAATACCTAAAAATATAAAGAGGTTCATAATATTATTTGAGTACTGAAAAGCTGGCATTGACCTAAAGAGCCAATAAAATGGAAAGGGATGTATAATAATGCAGTTACTATAGAGAATAATGGTACACAAATATATTGATTGATAATGAAAGAAGTCCAAATTTTAATCAAAAAACACAAAAGATTATGTTCAAACATTAAAATTCAATTTTTAAAAATTTGGAATTATATACAGTAGTGGTGATTGGATTTGAGTGATGAATTCTTTTTAAACTTCTTTGTGCTTCTCTGTATCTTTCTGATCTTTCTAGAGTGAATGAGTAACACAACAATAATTCATAAGCCTTAGGCTTCTTAGGAGCTAAAGCCTTGGTAGGAGCACAAATAATCCCTGTTTGCAGATGGCATTGAAACACAATTTCTAGTTATTTTTGATTTGTTGCTGTTTCTGACAGACATAAGTTCATAAGTTTATGCTTGAATCATATCTAAAGAAAGAATGAAAACCAAAAAGAAATTCAAGCAAACAGATTTCTTAAACATATAAATACAAATCACTATGAGCAAAGCACTCAAATTTTTACTCAAGGAAGAGAAAGAGCACCTTTTCTTTAATAAGAGTGGTTGGTAAGGGAAACAGCTTTGACTGTGCTTTGAAAGTTGATTTACACTCATTTAATGAATTATTTCTTGAATGCACTCATTTTATTCTGCCTAGAGACTCTCTTCACATTTGGCTGATACAGCAAACTGTATCAATCAGAACCACCACAGGAAACAGATGGCACGATCAAACAGGGTAACTGAGAGAGGTTATGAAGGGACAGTTTACAAAGATGTGGCCAAGGCTCGGGAAAAAGCAGATCAGGGCTAAAACTTCAGAGAGTGGTTATCATCCCCAGGTTGAAAGAGCAAGAGGGAGAACTGTTATCAGAAGCTGGAGAGGGTCACTTGAGAGAAGCAGTACTTAGTGGAACAAAGTCCCCATCCCATTCCTGTAGGGCAGCTGTCCTTCAAGTGTGGCCACAGCATCTCAGGCCGTTTCAATGTCAGGGCCCCTCCCTATCAACGCCAGTGTCCACAATCATCATGGCAAGAGAAGAGAGAATACAGAGTAGTACACACCAGCTCTTCAGTACGCTGACCGGAAGTGACGCATCACTCCTCTCATTTCATTGGTCAGCTCACATCATCTGGCCTTGCTCAGTTGAAAGGGAGTGGGGAGATGATCCTCATAGGCACCCAAAAGAAAAGGAGAACTGAAAATATCGGTGAAAAACACAGGCAGTTAGTCATCCCTCTTCTTTTTGATTATGTGCATTTTCTATGAGAGACAAACTTAACCAACCTTACGATGCTGTCTAGAGTTGTGCTGCCCAGTAGAGCAGCCACCAGTCACATGTGGCAATTGAGTCCTAGAAACATCAACTGAGATGTGCTCTGCATGTAAAATATACTTAGGATTTCAAAGAATTACCACAGAAAAAAAGGATGTGAGATAGTTCTTTAATGATTACTATTGAGCACATGTTGAAATAATAGGTTTAACATGTTGGGTTAAATAAAAATACATTATTAAAATTAATTTTACCTATTTTTATTTTTTAAAATGTGGTTTCTACCTGCTAAGTTGCTTCAGTCGTGTCTGACTCTGTGTGACCCCATGGACTGCAGCCGGCCAGGCTCCTCCGTTCTTGTGATTCTCCAGGCAAGAACACTGGAGTGGGTTGCCCTTTCTTTACCCCGGGTGGTTTCTACAGAATTTTGAATTACATATATTGCTTGTGTTATATTGCTATCCACCAGCCACTGCTCTAGAAAATTCTCTCGTTCCCAATAGGGTTCCTAATAGAAAGAAATTTTAGCTTTGCTAGAATTCTCCATAGACTGAGTCATTACTTTAATTGTCCTTGGAATAAGTAGCTCAGGTTTTTTCTTTTGTTTTAGTGTCTAATTTAAATTTCTTTATAAAAATCCAGAATCAGTTTTTTTCCTCGCCTCCATAAAGGCAAAGCACAGGTGGTTCATAGAGACCATTATTCTATGTAGAATTTTTTATAAGGTTTGTTTAAATGTAATTCCGTTCCATTAAAACAAAGGAGCTGTTCAGCACAACAATTGTTTTTCAGTTTCTTACTTTTTCACTGATACTCATTTTGAAGACAGACTATATAGTTTTTTATTTGGAAGGAGGGTACAGAGAAGGTAAATTAACCTTACATTTTTCAACGCATTTACAGCTGAAGTAAGAAGCTCTCAAGTTTTCTTGGAAATTTGGTGCAACAATAACAATTTTATGGCCTGTGCCAAAGATGCCCCCTTTGCCCTTCCAGTCCCTTCCTTGCCCCCTGCACCCAGCTCTCTGCCCTGGAGGCTGATCGGTTTGATCTGCAACCAGGAGGTCACAGATAGAGAGTTCTGGCAGGAGACTGGAAGGAGTCAGGCAAATGGGCCGCCCCACTGAGTCCCCAGAACTGAGTCACAGAAAGAGCATCACCACCAATAAGGTGGGAAGAAAGGGTTTCAAAGAGAAGTTAGAGCTTCTACAGACCATGGAACGAGCTGGGATGTGAAGGTCTGGAAGGAGAACCAGAGGGCCAGACAAATAATCACAGTCACTTTAGCCAGGTTCCCAGCACCACAGAGCCGGCAGAAAAGCCTGAGAAACTGCTGTGTGTGGGAGGTTGTCAAAGCGGGATTTGGAAGAGGGAGGTTGTGAAGTCTTGAAAGTTACAGTCACTCAATCGTGTCTGACTCTTTGCAACCCCATGGACC
The DNA here is from genome assembly GCA_006408695.1 of Aepyceros melampus. Taxonomy (NCBI): domain Eukaryota; kingdom Metazoa; phylum Chordata; class Mammalia; order Artiodactyla; family Bovidae; genus Aepyceros; species Aepyceros melampus. The sequence continues at coordinate 71,484 of SJXQ01004048.1, read as the reverse complement.
CTTTGGTCCATGGAATTCTGCCAGAATACTGCAGTGGGTATAGCCTTTCCCTTCTCCAGGGGATCTTCCCAACCCAGGATCGAATGAAGGTCTCCTTCATTGCAGGCGGATTCTTTACCAACTGAGCTATCAAGGAAGCTTGAAGTCTTGAAAGCTGCTGTCAAGTGCCTGGCAGGGGCCTTGGGTCTGAGATGGTGAGCAGTGTCACCCATTGGGAATATGGCAATGAAGGCAAAGAGGAGCAATTGGGGCCTGCTGGGGACAGACATGGCTCTCTGTCACCGTGTCCACCCAATATGACCTTCCAAAAAGTGCCGGACTTTCCTTCATGCTCACCTTCCAAATCTTGTGCCTGTTCCTTCCTTGGTCAACTCTCACCTGGAACCTTCCTGTGATGGGGATTTTGAGTCCCAGCCTTCAACAGGAGCCGAGGTACCAAGCTGACGACTGGCACAGGCAGACTGCGTCCAAGACTGAGTACCGTGGTCTTTAAGAGCCGTCTTTTTGTGACTGCAGATTCCCGTGCTCGCTCTGCTCATCCTTTAGGCGCTCAGAGTGATGGAAGCTTCACTCCTCTACCCGGGGGTAACTGCCCTGCCCCTTGTGCTTCTCTACCTCTCTCACCTCCTTCCAATGATCTTGACCTGAGTGTGCCATCTGCATTCTGTTGTGAGCTTGACATCCGGTGCACTGGTATCTTGTGGGAGGGAGGCTATGGTGAAACAAAAGGCTTTTGACTGTCTTGGCCCATAATGAAAGTATACAGAAGAACAACATTTTGAAAAGACATTTACTCAAATCTGGGATCATAAGGCAAGGTTTTATTATTTTCTGTCTGATATTTTATGAAAGCCTTTACAATGTCTTGTAGGAATAGTAAACTCTCTATAGTAGGACTAAGGTAAGAAAGGAATTATCAGGGTGCATTTTTATATATTTATATCATACAGCTTATTATACATATAATATGGGCTTCCCAAGTGGCACTAGTGGTAAAGAACCTGCCTGCCAATGCAGGTAGACATGAGCTGCAGGTTCAATCCCTGGGTTGGGAAGATCCCCTGGAGGAGGGCTCAGCAACCCATTCGAGTATTGCCTAAGAATCCCATGGACAGAGGAGCCTGGCAGGCTGCAGCTTATAGGGTCACACAGTCGGACATGACTGAAGCGACTTAGCACACATACATATAACATAGATTTTTTGGCAAAGAAATAGCAATATTTCAACCACACATTAAGCTCGATACTCATCAGTTATTGGTTTTCTAAATTCTACATATACTTCTTTTGCATGAGAAGTTGAAAAACTTCCTTTGTTTCCCTGCCTATACAATGTGGCAGAGAAGGTAATGGCACCCCATTCCAATACTCTTGCCTGGAGAATCCCATGGACAGAGGAGCCTGGTGGGCTGCAGCCCATGGGGTCACGAAGAGTCAGACATAACTGAGTGACTTCACTTTCACTTTTCACTTTCACGCATTGGAGAAGGAAATGGCAACCCACTCCAGTGTTCTTGCCTGGAGAATCTCAGGGATGGGGCAGCCTGGTGGGCTACCGTCTACGGGGTTGCACAGAGTCGGACACGACTGAAGCGGCTTAGCAGCAGCAGCAGCAACAGCATACAATTCGGGGCTTAGATGAAATTAACTCAACTATTCCTATGCACTCACATTCTTTAAATCTATGATTTAAAGTTTCAGTCAAGTTTGTGGAATATCAGTGCGGTAAAAGTGTAGAGACTTTTCTCAAGTACTGGAACATCTTATGAAACAAATTTCACCTTCCCATCTGACTCGGATAATCAGACAAATATTTTTCTCAATTCCTTTTTAAGTGTGAAAGAGTGCATATTCCTAAAAGTACCACAGCCTCAGTCAGAGGTCAGCAAACAGTAGCACAGGGACCAAATGTAGCCTACCACCTGTTCTCATAAAGTTTTATTGAAACACAGCCATGCTAATTTGTTTACATATTATCTGTGGCCACTGCCTTCTCACTACAGAGAAGAGCTGAGTTGTTGCAATGGAAATTATCTGGCTCACAAAACCTGAAGTGTCGACTGTTTATCCCTTTACAGAAAAATTTTGCCAATTTGTAAGCAGCTTTCTTTAAGTAAGATCCCTATCTGTTTTTCAGAAAGGACGTACCCTAAAATACTAACAGTGGGTGATCTAAGATACAAATAAGTGTACAAAGAAATGACTGTTTTAAAAATGTGAACATTGTAACCCTCCATATGACGCTTCTGAGGCAGCCCGGCAGCCCTACCATCTAGTCTCGACTCTGTTCTTAACCAGTAAAACGACCTTGTGCAAGTTACCTGTGTTTTCTCAATTGTAAAATCACATAAGATAATACGTGGGACAACTTAGATTTCTATCCAAAAGGAAGGATTAGTAAACATTATATCTGACATGCAGAAAGGGAAAAACTCTAGCTCTATGGCATTAGAAGGTTGGGAAATGCATCATATGGGTATAGAGTTTGAAATGCAATGGTGAGAAAATTATTAAGTAGTCATTTTTTCCCCCATTGCCTTCATGAAGCTACTTCTTTAGCAGAAACTCTTGAATCTCTCAGGCAGGTGACATACTGGGACGTATGCATGGGAGTGAGAAGCAGAAGTTAGAATGATGGCAGCCTGGCAACAGTATGCACTGGGATCCTGGCCAGCAAGGTTTCAGCATGTCATCGCTCTCAAGCTACAAAGACCTCTGCTATGGGCGCCATGAAGGGAATCTGCAAAGAAACCTTCCAGCTGTGGATTCACGGGGACTTGATCTCTAAATGAGGAACAGACAACCTGCTGAGGACTGCCTGTGTTGCTGAAATGTCAAAGCCAGAACTAGAAGGATTTAGAAACACAATGCAGGGGCAAGCCTCAGGAACATACTAAGGCTTTAAAAGTTCATTTTATGTATTTATTTTCAGAACAAAAGGGGTTTTAAAAATATATCATTACAAAGAAGTCTAACATCTCTCTTCTGGCTATGCAGGGTTCAAAGTCCAATAACTCATTCCTATTTCTCTGCCTGAGCTGGAGTTTACTAGCTAAGAAGAGAATCTTAATGATTAATCAGCCCATGCACAATTCCAGAACAAGACAGGGATGTTATTGTCATTTTATAGATGAAGAAACCTGGCCCTGAGGTATCAAAACAGCTGTTTGAAGTCATATAATTTTTTATGCAGAGTGAAAATGAATTTCTGGGTCTCTGATTCCTGCTCAACTCTTCTTCTCTCAAACCACCCTGTTTCTCAAGAACCCAGAACCTGGGAAGACCATGCTGGGTCTGCCTCTGATCCCTTGGCATTGTTGGGAACTTCTCTGTGTCTTTCTCTTCTGTAAAAATGGTCAGGATGCCTGCTTACTCTTACACATAAGGATGCTGAAGCTCAAATGTGATCACTGACATGAAATTGTGACTCATGGATTTGCCAGGCACTTATTTTCCTATATAAAATCATCCTCTTCTTCCTGTTAACCTAATGTCATTCCAGCAACTGTCTGCCCAGGTGCAGGGAATAAATCATGATTAAGCAATGACAGTTGCAGTGGTCCCATTCCCTTCTGCCAGTGATTGAACTAGGAATTGTCATGTGACCCAGAATTGGTCAAGAAGACCTAGAGAAAAGCCTGGAGAGACGTGTGGAAAACTTTGAGGAAGTCCTGTGCTACCTAATAAAGGTGCAAGTGATGTGAGGAAAAGAGGCCATTATGAGTGGAGCCATCACTTGTTCAACAAATATTTATGGTGTACACACCATGCATTAGGCATTGGGAATACAACATAGAATGGACAGACCAAAATACCTGGCCCAGTGGAGATTATATTTCAGGAACAGGAGACAAAGAAGGTAAGTACAAAATGTAGTTCGTTGGCGATAAGTGTGAAAGAAACAAATGCAGCAGGAATGGAGACATGAGAGATTGAATGGTAGAAAGTATGGATAGGATGGTGAAGGATGCCCTCATGAAGAAGAGAGTTTCTGAATAAAAGGCAGAAGGAAGCAAGGAGTGAGCTGTGGTGGGACCTAGAGTTAGAACAGCACTGGGTGAGGGCACAGCCTAGCAAGAGAGGGTGGAAGTGTGGTCAGCTGTATGGAGAGCCAGGGCACGTGAAGCCTTGAAGCCACTGTGGATCTTTGGCTCTTACTCTGGGCACATGGGAATTCATTGGCAGGTGTTAAACAGAGAGACCATGTGATCAGATCTTCATTTTAGCAAGATCATTCTGGCAGCTCTGTGCAAACAGGCTAGAGGGAAAAGGGCAGAAATGAACCACTTAGGAGGATATTTTAATAACATAGGTGAGAGCTGTGGGTGGCTTCATTCACAATGCTGGTGTGAAAATGTAAGAAGTGGTCCAGATTCTGGATATATCATGAAGATGGAGTTGGCAGGGTTTCTTAAAGATCAGAATGGGACTTGAAGGAATTAAGAACAACTCTTGAGGTTTCAGTTTGAGCACCTGGAATAAAGAAGCTGTCATTTGCTGAGTAGGAAAGAGTGTGGGAAGGACATGCTTTGAGGACTGTTCGGGAGCTTGTCTTTCATCTTATTTGAGATGCTTATTAGTTATCAAAATGGACATGTCATGTAGGTCACTGGTTAACAAGTCCAACCAATTAGGCACTAGGTAAATGGAAGAAATTCCATAAATGAGTCACAGGTGAGCATCTGTCACTGTGAGAAAAGCAGGATAATTTATTCAAGTCTCAGTTTCCTCATCACCAAAATGTGGGCAGCAGCCCGTGTTCTGCAGGTTTAATAAGAAGGTATAAATAAAAGTGCTCAGCACTGTGCTCTGAGCAACAAGCAATAGCCCTCCATTCTTCTGCCTAGATGGAGTCATTGAGGAATTAAGCCACTTGATCTACCAATTAATTTTCTTGACTTAAGAATCAAAGAATATCTGAGCATAATGAGATTAATGATTTAGAATTCATAAATTTTGATACAACTCATACCACATAGGACTGGGGTAAAGATTTAACATTTTTCTATTTTATAGAAGAAGAAACAGATTCAGAAATAAAGCAATTTCCCCAGAGTCACACAGCTAGTACCATCTGTGAAGATCAGTTTTTCCATTATTTTTAACCTAACAAATTGAATATTTAAGGCTCTTCTCAAATATCTTTACTATTTTCTAACACTGATTCTAAGATATTAACATTTTCCTCCATGTTAACAAGTCATTTTTAAGAAGAGGTTCTCAAGATTTACTTTTCAGAGAACATAGGTCTAGAATAGGGAATTCTTATATATAATAGCAGCCAATACGGCAAGTATGAATGTTTCATGATGAATGATGGTAACTCTCTGGGTTCACACCTATTAAATAGATCCGCTTGAAAATTCCTTAGTGATTATCTGATATTTCTACTCTTATGTTGATTTAAAGGGAGAGTGGCTTCACTGGTAGCTCAGCTGGTACAGAATCAGCCTGCAATGCAGGAGATCCCGGTTCGATTCCTCGGTCAGGAAGATCCCCTGGAGAAGGGACAGGCTAAACGCTCCAGTATTCCTGGGCTTCCCTGGGGGCTCAGACAATAAAGAATTCGCCTTCAATGCAGGAGACCTGGGTTCGATCCCTGGGTTGGGAAGATCCCCTGGAGGAGGACATGGCAACCCACTCCAGTATTCTTGCTGGAGAATTCCACGGACAGAGGAGCCTGGCAGGCCACAGTCCATGGGGTCGCAAAGAGTTGGACACAACTGAGTGACTAAGCACTCACAGAAGGAGAGTTATAAAGCTCTTATTTAGTTATTGATCAAAGAGATATTATCTAACTGTGGTTTGATCATTCAGTGCTAGGAGCTATGAGAAAAAATTTAATATAAGGACAATGTTACCACACCTCTTGGATTTCAATTTAATCCTGAGTCAGTCCTGAGGTCCAGAGGGCTGTTGGTGCTTTGATAGTCATTACTTGGATTAGGAAATTGTTGTTGAGCCATGCGTGACAGGTAAACTGTGACCCTGAAGGTAATAGTGGGGATCGGATGCACTCAGAGACTTGTACTCTCAGGCTGAATTATAAAGCAGGCAAAGAATGCAGTGTTCTCTCCTTTCTTCCACCCCACCCCCATGCACATTTCTGAACCTTCTACAAATCACTTTTACAAAGTGATCTTAATTCTATAAACATTTAGAACTTCAGTACATTGTTAATAAAATGAAAGAAAATACACAAACCTGGAGAAAAATATCACAAAGAAGAGATAAAGTCCTTAAAGGAGAATTCACATATACAAGTCCACAAGAAATACTGAAATCCTTAAAGACGAGGAGGCATAAAAGCCTCAAACCAACAACTGGCAGACAATATATGCTATAATAAACCACAGAAAATATTCAGACTCACTACTAACCAACTACAGAGACTTCAAGTGAAAGAAACAGTTGCTTTGCACCTATCAGATTAACCAAGATTTTAAAAGTATTCAATGCTACCGTCTGGTGAATACGGTGTTGGTGATGGCATGTATGGTAAACACGCTCAGGGAAGCAATTTGGCAACACGCAACATGCAGGCAGCACTAACCATGCCTGCATCCTTGGATCCTGTAATTCTATTTTATACATGTTTCCAATCATTTCTATAAATACCTTAAGACTTAAGGAAAAGGATATTCAGTGAATTATTTACAAGAAAAAATTTGAAAAGTTAAATATCCATCAATAAAGGTTTAACTTATGTTTTTTGTTGTTGTTTAGTTACTAAATTGTGTCTGATTCTTGCAGCTCCATGGACTGTAGCCTGCCAGGCTCCTCTGTCTATGGGATTCTCTAGGCAAGCATACTAGAGTGAGTTGCCATTTCCTTCTCCAGGGGATCTTCCCAACCCAGAGTTCGAACCCAAGTCTCCTGTGTTGGCACTAAATTATGTTTAACCATATGGTATATTCTATATCAGGCTTCCTTGGTGGCTCACTGGTAAATAATCCACCTGCCGATGCAGGAGACATGGGTTTGATCCCTGGTCTGGGAAGGTCCACTGGAAAAGGAAATGACAACACACACCAGTATTCTTGCCTGGGAAATCCTAGGAAAGCCCATGGACAGAGGAGCCTGGTGGGCTGCAGTCCATCGGGCTACAAAAGAGTTGAACACGACATAGCTACTAAATAAAAACATACTCTGTGTCATCATGGACTGCCTAAGAAAAACATATAACATAGTGCAGAAACTGAGTTGATAAATTGATTAAAGGTGGGATATGGCTATCTTATATAGAAACATTATCTTACATAGGTATTTTATAGGTTTAGATATCTTACACAAGATGATCTGACCTATATAAAATATATAGGCACTTTATTAACTTTTATTGTTTTTCCTTTTAATGTTTACAGTGACTGATGTTTAGCTGTTATAATAACAGGCAATTGCTTGAGTGTTCTGTGCTGAGTGTTTTACAGACACTGGCATTTAAACATTAACCATGGGATGAGATTTTATCTTTTTGTTTTTTAACCCTTCAGCACAGATTGCTACAAATGGGATGACTAGTTCCTATCCTTTTCTTTCTTAAACAGCTTTAATGAGGTATATTTTACATTTCATAGAATTCATCCATTTCAAGTGTACAACTCAGTGATTTCTACTAACTTCACTGAGAGGTGCAATTATCACCACCGTCTAGTTGTAACACATTTTATCCCCACAGTAAGATTTCTTGTGCCCATTGGCAGTTAGTCCCCATCCCCACTTCCACGCCCAGATAACCACTGGCTTACTTTCTGTTTCTATTCATTTGCCTTTCCTGGACATTTCACATAAATGGAATCATCTAACATGTGGTCCCTTGGTCTTTTGTATCTGACTCCCCACTACCCTTTGGGTAGAATGCCTCTCCTGCCATTATTTTCAACCTGGCCAATCTCTACTCCTCCTTCAGATCCCACTTGAGCATCACCTGTGGGAGTCTGTCCTCTTTGAGTCTATCCTCTGCCCTCCCTGGAATTAATCACACTTCCCCCTGAAGAGCTAGTTGTCTATACTCCAATCATGGTGTGTGTGTTGGGAGACACACATGCCAGAGCCATCTTGGAAATTCCTTCAGGGCAAGAACCAGGTTTCCTCTGATCTTTCCTCAATGCACGATCATTTGTGGGGCTGCATTCCTTCTTGAACATCTGTTAGGTATAGTGTCCCCGGAAGATAACAGGTAACATGTTTTCTCCTCTCAGACCAGGACAGAGGTGCGAGGCCAGTGGGCAAAGTCTGCTCTTGATGTGATCCGTTTCCCTGGTGTTTAACACGCTCCCATACAGGTTGCTGTATTAGGAGCAATAATTTTTGTTGCTGCCAACTAGGGCACTTCTGATGTTATTCCCAATGTGCTATGGCTCCTGACATCCTCTGTTAGGGGAAGGGAGGAAAAGCATAAAATCTGTTTATTAGTCTTTATTCTTTGTGCCTCTTGATACCAAAGGCTGAGGAGGCGCAGGTCTGACCTGACCTGGATGTTAGTATTGGGAGAAGCTCCCGGATCGTCTGAGCACCAAGTGCTCTCTTTTGTCTGATTGCTGGCCCAGCCACTCTTGCCCAGGTGCACACAACCACTTGGGTGGGTGGCCACCCCTAGTGATTCTAGCTTACAGGAGAGTAGAAGTATGTGAATCTTGTTGCTGCAGGAAATCCAGTTATTCTCCTAGTTCTAAAATAAAATCTGGTGGATGTCTGTTAGAGGCCACATTCTTTACTCTTCAAAGGAAGGAAGAAAGATTAAATGTTATTTACATACCTGTAACTGGGATAGGCCGACATGTGGGCTTTATAAGCAATGGTCTGAAGAAATTTGAAAGAGAGGCAATCAAGGAAATTGCAACTCTTCCGGCTCAAACAGAAACATCAATTAGAGAAGAAAGTTGAAACAGAGAGAATATCTGTCCTCTAATTCAAGGCTGATGGGCTTCCTAAGTGTTTTAGACTAGAACAATTCACACTTGGAGAGGGCTCTGAGTTCTTTAACACCGCAGGTATATTAGGCATAATTAAATATGCAGTCACTTAAGGATGTTAAACTTTCTCCTCTTTAAAAACTCTATATTAGGGTTTAAAAAATGATAGTGGCCATGGAGTCCCAGCAAAAGGCATTGAATTCTGTCTCTCTGGAAGGGCCTAAAAAATATTGCTGCATCTGAAACAAAATCCTGTTCAAGCTTAACACCTTGACCAGCTTAGATTGTGGCCCCATTGGAATATTTGAACCCGATATCCAATATGAGATGTGTGCAGGCCTCTTCCTATTGTAAATATCTCTCCTCTGTTTCAAAACCAGAAAAAAAGAAATCCCATCCTGAGGGCTCCATTCCTGGCATATTTATGCCCCAGGCAGATTGAAAGTGTAAAACAGACTTTTCACAAATGAAGAGGCATCATGCTTTCCAGCCCAGGACAAGAAACTTCAGCTGTTGCCAAGACAACTTCAGGATTCTGGCTCCTAGGCTGGCTGCCTGAGAAGTGTCTCGGAGCCCCAGCCTCCTGTGCCGTCACTCACCGTCAGACCAAGTGGAAAGGCTTTGGGAGTGAATTCATGGTGAGAATCAGCCTATAAGCTTTTCAGAAACAATGAGACCATCTCCGAATTATCGAAAAAGCAGGTGGAGTCTCTCAGGAGCAAAGTATATATCCATGATTCCTTTTAAAAATAACTGAGTGATACTGGAGTAATGAATATAGTTCATTATACATTTGTCAAAACTCATAAAATGTACAACACCCATAAAAAGTGAACGGTTATGTAAACTCTGGACTTTGAGTGATCGTGAGTGGAGCAAATGCACCACTCTGATGGGGAAGTTGATAATGGGGGAGTCGGTGTGGGTGGGGGTGAGAGGTATGTGTGAAACCTCTGTATTTACTGCTCAGCTTTGCTGTGAACCTAAAACTGATCTAAATAATAGAAAGTGTGTTATACATAGATGCACACATAAATGGAACCTCTTGGAGGGTGGGGCAAGTCCAAAGGGCTTGTGCAGGAGAGTTGCTGTTTGTAGCACAATAAACAAAGAAACACAGTGGGTATGAAAGACCCAGAGAAGTCTCTGTTGCTGAGAAGAACATGGCGCTGCTGTCTGGGGGAGAAAATCATTTGATTCATGCAGGTTGGAAAACTAGCAACACTGGGACAGACTGTGTTTCTTGTTTATATTCCTGGATGAAATGTGAAAACATGCTGAGATTTGTCAAGGTTACCAAGGAGAGAATATGGCCTTAAGAAAGGTGATGTTTTATATAATGGTCTAATTAATGCTGATATCTGTCCATCTTGGCCCCCTATTGGAGCCAGGAAACCTTACTTCCCCTGAGTCTATCCAGGTTTCAGACCCCAGGGGCTATTGTGTAACCACTGCAGGAGCATCTGTAGCTACTGCTGTTTATTTAGTGCCCCTCCTCTTCTCTTTTCTCACCTCTGGGAATAGTTTTTGTTGCAACTATTGTTGCCCTTGCAAAGCAATGTGGGTATGTAATGTCAGGGAGTAGAGGGGATAATTGTCAAAGTGAAGACCAGTGGTCCCTCCAACAAAGCAATCTTGGGAAACCTGGGGTTAAAGCCACACAGGCTCACATTCTCACCTTGCCACCCAGAGGTCTTTTCTTCCCACTTAAGTGGACCAGTCCAAACCAGTATCTCTGATCTTGACCTTGACAAGCCAAAACCATGACCATGAAGTAAGTACATGTTGATAATAGAGCAGAGCAATTAAAATGTTGGGCTCTTAAATTAGACTGCAAAGTTTGGAAGTTCAGTTCTACCACTTACTAGCTGTGTGGCCTTGAACTATCTACTTAACTTCTTGGTCCTTCAGGTTCTTTATCTGTAAAATGAGGATAATAATAGCACTTATCTCATTGTGAGCTGCTGTGAGAATTAAATGATGTAATCTATGTAAAATGCTCAGAATAGTACCTAGCACACTGCAATCACTGAAGTTGGCTTTTTGTTGTCCTTCTGGCTTTCTGGCTCCCTCTTGTTAGACCTGGGCATGGCGATCTCATTGCTTGCTATAATGCACTTGGGAATACAAAATTTAAGCCACAAGACAAGGAACAATGTATTCCGGTACAGTGGGTACTAAGTTTCAGTTTCATAACACAACTGAAAAAACAAAGTTAATAAAATGGTGATATTTTTCTAGATGCTTGCCACAGCAAAAATATAACACAATAGATTTGAATCTCTTTAACACCAAAGCCTGCTTTGTGAAACACGTTCCACTTCTTCCATCAAGAAGTTTTAGGTTTTAAAACTCTGTTCTATAATATTTTTTAGAAAGGGTAGTGATAGTAAGAAGTCCTATAGAGAACTTTAGCTCAGTTCTCACACTGGTTTTGTTTTCAGACTATAAGGAGGAGGAGACTGTCCTTGACCAACTTCCTTGGCACAATACTCTCCTTGTGCCAAGACAGTGCCTAGACAAGCTTATGAGTTGTCTCTGAGCCCAGTGGACTAGTCATTGGGAAACTGTAGCTCTCCCTTTCCTTCTCCCATGTGCTTTCCTTGCCAATCAAGGGGAGAAAATGGCTTCCTGGATCATTATCCATTGGTTTGGGGGTGGAGATGGAGTGGGGTGTCTTAGATTTGAGTCAGTTTTTATATTTGTCTAAGAAGTTGTTATTTTTGTTGTGGTATTAGGTGCCTTACAGATCTACATGCTAATGTTGAATGATACTTGTTTAAAACCTAATTTAGTATACCAATCATTCTGTAATAATGGTTTAAGATATTTCTGAAGTTACTAAATGATTAAAAATCAATCCAACTTATACCTAGTCACAAGATGATCTTCTGCTGTGCTTCAAAGAAAGTCATTAAAAATAGACACGGAATTATTTCTTTTATAGCAATGACCAGGAGAACTTTCTCTGATGATGAAAGTTTCTATTATCTGTGTTGTTCAATATGGCAGCTACTAGTCACATGTGGGTATTGGGTACCTGAAAAGTGGCTAGTGTGTCTGAGGAGCTCAATTTTTAGTTTTATTTAATCCCAATAAATTTAAATTTAAAAAGCCACATGTGGCTAAGCCTACCATATTGGACAGTATAAATTTAAAACATGATTAAATTCACTTGACCTCTTGAAATCTCATTTTCTTAAAGTACTAAAGGTTTAAATCATCAATGGTTTTCAACATTGGCTACATAACAAAATTGTTCAACCAGGTTTAAAAGTACTGATACTTGTGTCTCTTATTCCATTATGATTTATTGGGCAGTAGGGCATTAAGACATTTTAAGAACTACCCAAATAATTCTAAAGCACAGTTAAGGTTAGGAACCACTGCTGAACTACATTATCTTTAAGTTGTATTCTAGTTTTCATTTAGCTGCAAATTATACCAAAGTTAGAGTTTCTTAATTAAATATTTTAAGACAATATGAGCTTTGATTTTAGTTGACAACTACATTGCAGGATAATTCTTTTTTTATTTTTTACTTTATATTGGACAATAGTTGGTTGACAACATTGTGTTAGTTTCAAGTGTACAGCAAAATGATTCAGTTATACATACACAAATATCTATTCTTTTTCATTTCTTTGCCTTTTAGGCTATTACAAAATATTGAGCAGAACTCCCTGTGCTATACAGTAGGTCCTTAGTGGTTTACCAGTTTAAATAATAGCAGTGTGTACATGTCAATCCCAAACCCCCAACCTATCTCTCCTCTCCCCTCCCCTGCCCCCTAGTAACCAAAAGTGCATTCTCTAAGTCTGTGAGTCTGTTTCTCTTTTTGAAATAAGCTCATTTGCATCATATTTTGTAGATTCCATATGCAAATGATATCACATGATATTTGTCTTTGTCTGACTTCTTTAGTTAGTATGATATACTAAAGTTAGAAGTTTATAAGGCAAATAGGATATTTGTCACTTAAGCTTGATGCATTAGAATATTATATATGGATATATGCTTTTTACAAAGGCTGTCTGTTCTAAAATTCATCTGAAGCTTAATTGTTTGAAAACATCAAGCCAGGTTGATTTGATATATTCTTCTTTGGAGTTTTTCCTAATTGATACAAGTGGTAGTTTCAAGCTATAGACAAGGAGGAGGCTTATGTGTACATACTTGTTTGGGGATCTGATTGCAGCCTTGTGTCAAGGTTTGGCCATCTGCCCATAAACCTGCATGGGGTGACCTCACTGTGTAATCCAAGTTGCAAGTTCATGGAGATCTCAGTGGGAGGTCTTTGGGCAAATCACTTGGAGCACTACATAACAACTGCTGAGTTTGTATCTTCCCTGGGATTAGGAAAACAAAGTTTTTGGCCAAGCCATTCTCTCTCTAAAGTTACCACAGAAATGGTTCTAGGAAGTGTCAGGATTGTTGTTCTCAGGAGTTTAAAGCTTCAAATAAATGTGCATTTCTTCTAGCTAGTATATGCCTCAAACAGTGGGTATAATATGTACAAGTATTCACTTTACAAAAACTATTCAGTTTTAAAATGAAACTCAACTAATTGATATTGCATTTATGTGGGAGAACATTCTTGCCTGGAAAATTCCCTGAGCAGAGGAGCTACAGTCCATGGGGCTGCAAAATGTTAGAGATCAGCAAGAAGATAGGGGGGAGAAAGCTCACTTTACTGGTTTGCTTTTATTTACCATCATTTTCCCCTGGAGAAGGAAATGGCAACCCACTTCAGTATTCTTGCCTGGAGAATCCCATGGACAGAGGAGCTTGGCGGGCTACAGGCCATAGGGTTGCAAAGAGTCAGACACAACTGAGCGACTGAGCATGCACCATCATTTTAAAATAAGAGAACAGAAAATGGACCAATGGAATAGAACAGAGCCTAGGACCAGACTCTGTACATCTCTATACATCTGACGTAACAGACATGATGTTGCAGATCAGTGAGAGAAAGGATTGCTTGGTAAATCTTATCAGAAGAATGCTTACCTATACATAAAAAATAAAGTAAAATTAGATCCCTACCTCAAACCAATAAATAAGTCAATTCCAAGAGGATTAAAGGACCAAATGTGGAAAAGTAAAACTTTACAATTAAAAAAAAAATGTAGGATATAAATTATCCTCCATCCCTTGAGTCAAAAGATAAAACAAAAATGCCAGTGAAATCACTGAAACTTGCCTGCATGAAATTTAAAACTTTTATATTTAAAGAGAGCAAAACCAAAATTAAGAAAAACTCAGACTGGAAAATATATTTCAATATATTGTGATAAACTTGAAGACTCTTTCAAAGCAAAGAGACCTAAATAAAAAATGAGCAAACAAGCTATTATTCACAGAAAAGGATACCATCAGTTCAGTTCAGTTCAGTTGCTCAGTCATGTCCAACTCTTTGAAACCCCATGAATTGCAGCATGCCAGGCCTCCCTGTCCATCACCAGCTCCAGAGTTCACCCAAACTCACGTCCATTGAGTCGATGATGCCATTCAGCCATCTCATCCTCTGTTGTCCCCTTCTCCTCCTGCCCCTAATCCCTCCCAGCATCAGAGTCTTTTCCAATGAGTCAACTCTTTGCATGAGGTGACCAAATTATTGGAGTTTCAGCTTTAGCATCAGTCCCTCCAATGAACACCCAGGACTGATCTCCTTTAGAATGGACTGGTTGGATCTCCTTGCAGTCCAAGGGATTCTCAAGAGTCTTCTCCAACACCACAGCTCAAAAGCATAAATTCTTCAGTGCTCAGCTTTCTTCATAGTCCAACTCTCACATCCATATATGACCACTGGAAAAACCATAGCCTTGGCTATGTGGACCTTTGTTGGCAAAGGTCTCTGCTTTTGAATATGCTGTCTAGGTTGGTCATAACTTTCCTTCCAAGGAGTAAGCATCTTTTACTTTCATGGCTGCAATCACCATCTGCAGCATTATAGTTGCAAATAAACATGTGAAAAGATGTTCAGCCCCTCCAACAATCAGGAAAATTTATTTTGAAAGTAATATACTATTTCACACTCATCAAATTAGCAAAACGTATAAAGACGGAAAATATCAAGAAAACAATTGGAACTGTCAAACCCTGCTTATGACAATGAAATTGGCATAACCTCTTTGGAAAGTAATTTGACAATATTTAGGACAGTTGAAGATTTGCATACCCTTTAGTTCAGCAATATGGTTTGCAGCATGTATTCTACATAAAGTTTTGCACATGCATGCAAAGAGATATTTATAGAAATAGTCATTGCGTATTCCTTAAAAAGCAAACATTTAACCAAAAATGCTATAAATTGGAAACATACTAAGCCAGTTGTAGTATAGTTCTACACTGTAGTGAATTAAAACTGTGGATATCAGACTTCTCTGGTGGTCCAGTGATTGGGAATCTGCCTGCCAATGCAGGGACACAGGTGTGATCCCCGATCCAGGAAGATCCCACTAAGATCCCTTAGTCACCAGGGGACAACCAGCCCATGTACCACAATTACTGAACCTGCTCTCTGGAGTCTGTGTGCCACAACTAATGAGGTCTGTGCACTCTCGAACCCGTGCTCCACAACAGGAGAAGCCATGGCAATGAGAAGCCCATGCAATGCAACTAGAGAGGAGCCACTGCTCACCACAACTAGAGAAAGTCTACACACAGCAATGAAGACCCAGTGCAGCAGCCCCCCCAAAAGGCTTAAAACTGTAGATATCAATATGAATATGTCTCAAATAATGCTGGGTAGAAAACTAGTTACAGAAGGATATCCAATATGCTATTGCAAAATTCAGGCTTAAAATGAAGAAAGTAGGGAAAACCACTAGACCATTCAGGTATGATCTGAGTCAAATCCCTTATGATTATACAGTGGAGGTGATGAATAGATTCAAGGGATTAGATCTGGTAGACAGAGTGCCTGAAAAACTATGGACAAAAGTTCATAACATTGTACAGGAGGCAGTGACCAAAACCATCCCAAAGAAAAACAAGAAGGCAAAGTCATTGTCTGATGAGGCCTTACAAATGGCTGAGAAAGAAAACTAAATGATCCAATCAAAAAATGGGCCAAAGAACTAAATAGACATTTCTCCAAAGAAGTCATACAGATGGCAAACAAACACATGAAAAGATGCTCAACATCACTAATTATCAGAGAAATGCAAATCAAAACCACAATGATGTACCATCTCATGCCAGCTAGAATGGCTGCTGTCAAAAAGTCTACAAACAATAAATGCTGGAGAGAGTGTGGAGAAAAGGGAACCCTCTTACACTGTTGGTGGGAATGCAAACTAGTACAGCCACTATGGAGAACAGTGTGGAGATTCCTCAAAAAACTGAAAATAGAACTGCCATACGACCCAGGAATCCCACTGCCGGGCATACACACTGAAAAGACCAGAATTGAAAGAGACATTTGCACCCTAATGTTCATCGCAGCACTAGAACATGGAAGCAACCTAGATGTCCATCAGCAGATGAATGGATAAGAAAGCTGTGGTACTATTCACAGTGGAGTATTCAGTTCAGTTCAGTTCAGTTCACAGTGGAGTATTCAGTTCAGTTCAGTTCAGTCGCTCAGTCGTGTCCGACTCTTTGTGACCCCATGAATCGCAGCACGCCAAGCCTCCCTGTCCATCACCAACTCCCAGAGTTCACTCAGACTCACATCCATCAAGTCCGTGATGCCATCCAGCCATCTCATCCTCGGTCGTCCCCTTCTCCTCCTGCCCCCAATCCCTCCCAACATCTTTCCCAATGAGTCAACTCTTCGCATGGCCAAAGTACTGGAGTTTCAGCTTTAGCATCATTCCTTCCAAAGAAATCCCAGGGTTGATCTCCTTCAGAATGGACTGGTTGGATCTCCTTGTAGTCCAAGGGACTCTCAAGAGTCTTCTCCAACACCACAGTTCAAAAGCATCAATTCTTCAGTGCTCAGCCTTCTTCACAGTCCAACTCTCACATCCATACACGACTACTGGAAAAGCCATAGCCTTGACTAGATGGACCTTAGTCGGCAAAGTAATGTCTCTGCTTTTGAATATACTATCTAGGTTGCTCATAACGTTTCTTCTCAGCCATTAAAAAGAATACATTTGAATCAGTTCTAATGAAACTGGAGCCTATTTACAGAGTGAAGTAAGTCAGAAAGAAAAACACCAATACAGTATACTAATCCATATATATGGAATTTAGAAAGATGGTAACGACAACCCTATATGTGAGACAGAGCAAAAGAGACACAGATGTAAAGAATAGTCTTTTGGACTCTGTGGGAGAAAGCGAGGGTGGGATGATTTGAGAGAATAGCATTGAAATTCGTATATTATCTTATGTGAAACAGATCGCCAGTCCAGGTTTGATGCATGAGACAGGGTGCTCAGGGCTGGTGCACTGGGATGACCCTGAGGGATGGGATGGGGAGGGGGTTGGGAGGGGGATTCAGGATGGGGAACACATGTACACCCATGGCTGAGTCATGTCAATGTATAGCAAAAACCACTACAATATTGTAAAGTAATTAGCTCCAATTAAAATAAATTAATTAATTAAAAAAGAAAAACAAACAACAACAACCAAAAAGCCCAAATAGCTGAGAAAAAAGAGCAGTGAAAGGCAAAGGAGAATGGGAAAGATATACCCATCTGATTGCAGAGTTTCAAAGAATAGTAAGGAGAGATAAGAAAGCCTTCCTAAGTGAGCAATGCAAAGAAATAGAGGAAAACAATAGAAGGGGAAAGACTAGAGATCTCTTCAAAAAAATTACCAATACCACGAGGGTATTTCATACAAAGATGGGCACAATAAAGGACAGAAACAGCAAGGACCTAACAGAAGAGATTAAGAAGAGGTGGCAAGAATACACAGAACTGTACAAAAAAGGTCTTAATGACCTAGATGACCATGATGGTGTGGTCATTCACCTAGAGTCAGACATCCTGGAGTGTGAAGTCAAGTGGGTATTAGGAAGCATTACTATCAACAAAGCTAATGGGTGTGATGGAATTCCAGATGAGCTATTTTAAATTCTAAAAGATGATGCTGTTAAAAGTGCTGCACTCAATATGGCAGCAAATTTGGAAAACTCATCAATGCCCACAGGACTGGAAAAAGTCAATTTTCATTCTAATCCCAAAGAAGGGCAATTTCAAAGAACGTTCAAATTGCCATACAATTGTGCTCATTTCACATGCTATCAAGGTAATGCTCAAAATCCTTCAAATTAGGCTTCAATGGTAAATGAACCAAGAACTTTCAGATGTATAAGCTGGATTTATAAAAGGCAGAGGAACCAGAGATCAAATCGCCAACATCCACTGGATCATAGAAAAAGCAAGAGAGTTCCAGAAAAACATCTACTTCTGCTTCACTGACTATGCTAAAGTCTTTGACTATATGGATCACAACAAACTGTGGAAAATTCTTAAAGAGATGGTACAGACCACCTTATCTGTCTCTTGAGAAACCTGTATGGAGGTCAAGAAGCAACAGTTAGAACTGGATATGGACTGGTTCAAAATTGGGAAAGGAGTACATCAAGGCTGTATTTGTCACCCTGCTTTTTTACATTGACATTGAAGTTGCTCAGTCGTGCCCGACTCTTTGAGACTCCATGGACTGTAACCTACCAGGCTCCTCCGTCCATGGAATTTTCCAGGCAAGAATACTGGAGTGGGTTGCCATTTCCTTCTCCAGGAGATCTTCCCGACCCAGGGATCGAACCCGGGTCTCCCGCATTTTAGGCAGACGCTTTACCATCTGAGCCACCAGGGAAGACTCCTGCTTTTTTAACTTCTATGCAAAATACATCATGCAAAATGCTGGGCTGGAGGAACTGCAAGCTGGAATCAAGATGACCAGGAGAAATATCAACAATCTCACATGTGGAGATGATACCTCTCTAATGAAAGAAAGCAAAGAGGAATTAAAGAGCCTTTTGATGAGGGTGAAAGAGGAGGGTGAAAAAGCTGGCTTAAAACTCAGCATTCAAAAACTAAGATCATGGCCTCTGGTCTCATCACTTCATGGCAAATAGATGGGAAAAAAGTGGAAACAGTGACATATTTTATTTTCTTGGGCTCCGAAATCACTGTGAAAGGTGACTGCAGCCATGAAATTAACAGACGCTTGCTCCTTGGAAGAAAAGCTATTACAAACCTAGACAGTATATTAAAAAGCAGAGACATCACTTTGCTGACAAAGGTCCATCTAGTCAAAGCTAAGGTTTTTCCAGTAGACATGTATGAATATGAGAGCTAGACCAAAGAATTGATGTTTGGGACCTGCACTGCTGGAGAAGACTCTTGAGAGTCCCTTGGACAGCCAAGGAGCTCAAAGCAGCCAATCCTAAGGAAATCAACACTGAATATTCATTGGAAGGACTGATACTGAAGCTCCAATACTTTCACCATCTGATGTGAAAAGCTAACTGATTGGAAAAGACCCTGATACTGGAAAAGACTGAGGGCAGAAGGAGAAGAGGGTGACAGAGGATAAAATGGTTGGATGGCATTGCCAACTCAATGGACATGAGTTTGAACAAATTCCAGGAGAGGGTGAAGGACAAGGAGCCTGGTGTCCTGCAGTCCATGGGTCACAAAGAGTCAGATGTGACTTAGCAACTGAACAGCAATTTTATGTGAGGCTTAAAATAAGCAAAATAATACTATTTATTGTTTTCAAGGGCTTATATATTTAGATAGTTATAACATTTGTTTGTTTTACATACTTCAGGGAATAAAATAAGATTCAGGAGAAAAAAAATCACAAAGAGTCTAATAAAATATTCAAAATGTTTTATTCATCAAGCAGAATAGTGGGTTCAGTCAAAATGTTTCACCAAGAAATAAAGAACAGTTGGTTATCTTCCAAAAAATACTGACTGACACGATTTTGGGGATTAAAGGAAAAAATTACAAGTTAAACTCTATGATATCAGTACTATAACTAATGTTTATTAAGTTTATGTGTGCAATAGGTGTGGATCTTGGCCCCAAACTCAGATGAACAGGAAATAATTCTTAATTTTAATGAAGATCAACATCTTTTCTATTTCAGACAATTATTTGGGCCTTGTCATGTATAGGAAAGAGGATGACATTTAGTTTTGGATCAGCTCTATCCTGGAGAGTCTTACCTTTTCTAAGGGAGCTTACATTGTAGAAAGTAACAGGGATTCGAATATGCAAATCCAAAGTATTCCACTTTGGCATAGGGATTATTTTGAGGTACAGGCAACTGAGAAATGACAGACACAGGATAAGCTCTACCTTCTCCCTTTCTGTGTAAAATTAGGGCATGGATTTCCCTTTGTGAAGTTGTTCTCCTTTCTCTCTTATGTACCAGGAAGAAGAGATCCCTCATCACTGGAGAGAGCATCGACTTGAATCTGCACATACAGACTTTACTGAAATAACCTTCATCTTCAGTTAGTTCCCCCTATATGCTGCTAAGTTGCTTCAGTCGTGTCCGACTCTGTGCGACCCCAGAGACGACAGCCCACCAGGCTCCTCTGTCCCTGGGATTCTCCAGGCAAGACTACTGGAGTGTGTTGCCATTTCCTTCTCCAGTGCATAAAAGTGAAAAGTGAAAGGAAGTCGCTCAGTCGTGTCCAACTCTTCGAGACCCCATGGACTGCAGCCTCCCAGGCTCCTCCGTCCATGGGATTTTCCAGGCCAGAGTGCTGGATCCCCCTATATAGATTGTCCAAATTTACAGCCCATAGAAGCCCAAACCCCTCTACTTTGTCTTGTCACATCTCTTTAATTTATTGCTCTTGGACATCATGGTATGAAAAAAGTAGCTGCTTAGGCTAATATGGCAAGAGCTAAAGAGTTATCTGATCAGTAATACTAAAGAACTCATTTAACAAAAAGTACATATTTATTTCAACTCTACATCTTATCAGAAACTTTGTTCCTATTAGGTAATAGGACACCAATGCTGTTAAATTTGAACTAAGTAACAAAGGTTTTGGGAAACAGATTTGCTATAGACTGAAGCTTATGTCCTTCCCTCATCCCACCAGTTTCATATATTAAATTCTAATACTCAGTATGATGATATTGGAGGTGGTATCTTTGGGTGGTTATTAAGTCATAAGGGTGGAACCTTCCTGCCCTTATAAAAGGTTCCAGAGATGTCCCTTCCCCATCTGCCATGTGAAGCAAGAAGACAGCCAACTAGGAAATGGGCTCATCGGATACCAAATCTGCCAGTGTCTTGATCCTGGGCTTCCCAGACTCCAGACCTGCGAGAAGTCAATGTCTGTTGTTTTTAAGCCACTCAGACTACTGTGTTTTGTTATAGCAGCCTGAGCAGACTGAAATACAGATGCATTGCAGTATTTTCAGATTCAGCTAAGGCTGTTAGAATCGTGAAGTCCTCATTCAGGCAGAGCTAAGGGGGGGATGTGGTTGCTGTGGGCAGACCTCACAAAGATAACTGAGGCCCCAGATCCTAGAAAGTTTTACTGGCTCATCATCCTCTGTGTTGCCTGGTCTCAGCTTGGCTTCTCCATGGGAAGTAGACTTCTGGTTCTCTCTTCTGATTCTCTCTGTTCCCTCTTCCCTAGCCTAACCAAAGGGCCAGAACCAAGTTCATTCTGTGGAGTTAGAATATTCAGGAAGCTTTTGGTACCCCATATTCTCTCTACCCAGTTCTTGGTATCTACAACTCTTTTATAACAAGGAACACATTCTTTAAATTCAAAACTGGAGATATCTGTAAAGATCTGGCTAAATCTTCTTATTCAGTGACTGAAATTTCTTACTCAGCCAATGATTCTCAAAGTATGGTCTCCAATCAGCAGTACCAGCATTGCTTGGGTACTTGTTAGTAATGCATTTGCCATTCCTCCTCCTAGGACTCCTGAATTAGAAACTCTGGAGGCGAGGCCCAGCATGCTAAAATTTTAGCACAACTGAACAATCAAACGAATGACTAAGAACAGAGCTTCCCACACCTTCTGACTCCATCTTAACTGGTGGTGAAGCTGACAGACGAAACAGAAGAGCCTTGGAGCCTGGAGGAGGAGGTGTAAAAGGCTCAGAACTTGAGTCCCATGGTGTTCAGGGGGAAACCACAGGAAGCTTAAAGGTGCATCCTGTCCTTCTTGGCTGCCCCATGGAACAATGTAGAAGTCAGTACTGCCACTTGGCAGTAGGCTAAATACTTGTTGGCTGATTGACTAAGCACTGATGACCTACTGTGTGCTGGGCTTGAGAGAAAATAATGAATAAGTTTGATCCCTGCCCACTCAGAGCTTAGAGTCTAGTGGAAAAGCAAATAAGTAAACAGTTACTCATGTTGTAATTTCTATGAAAGTGTGTTAAGTGCAACGGAAGCTGATGAAGTACTCTTACCGAGGACATGGGGTGTGAGGAAAGTTCTTGAGACCTAAAGCATGAATAGGAGTATGTCAGGGGAAAGGAGTGGGGCTTAGGTTTTAACATTCATTTTTTCCTTTTAATAAAGGAGCTGTGTTTCCAGATAACTTTTGATCTCTATTGTTCCACTCAGAACATTTAAAAAAAGTCCAAGATGTTTCCTAACTTGTCAACAAGTGAAATATAATGCCCATAACAAAATATATCAGCTTCTGACTTACTCAGGACTTTTGAGGCCATCAGTTTGGTAGATAATCTTTCATCAGGGAAATCACACTACAAATTTAGATCTGAAATTGTATAGGAAATATCACTCACCAAAGTTACAAAGTGTGATAAAATATTACAGAATCTCTGCGTAGAAATTACAAATCACTGTCACATGTTTGATCAGTGTTTCAAGAAATAAATGATTGTATCTTTAATTTGTTAAAGGGGATTTTTGTTGAGTGACTTTTTGACATTTACTGAGTGTCTGCTGCTGCTGCTGCTGCGTCGCTTCAGTCGTGTCCAACTCTGTGCGACCCCATAGACGGCAGCCCACCAGGCTCCCCCGTCCCTGGGATTCTCCAGGCAAGAACACTGGAGTGGGTTGCCATTTCCTTCTCCAATGCATGAAAGTGAAAAGTGAAAGTGAAGTCTTTCACTGGTAGTGAAAGTGGAGCCTACCAGGCTCCTCCATCCATGGGAGTTTCCAGGCAAGAGTGCTACTACAGGCAAGTGTCTACTACATGCCAAATGAGGAAAGGAGTTGGTAGTTATATGAAAAACAGTATTATCGGTAAGGACGAGGCCCAGTGTGTCGCTTAGACACTTGAGCTTCCTTTTAGTTCTCTTCCTATGGCTCTTTTCATGGTAATTTCTTCCAAAGAGAGATTTTTCCCTCATTGGACATCCTCAGCCAACAGAACACCTTGCTCTGAATCTCTGGGTCTTGTACCTATCAGATGCAACACCCATTTCTAAAGCCCTTTGCTGCACACTGTTGATGATCTCCAAATGAAACATTTATAACTACTTTCTTTGTATCCATCTTTTAAATTTCCATTACTATATTATATTATATATTTATTTTTAAATTGCATGTGGGGAGATTTTCTCTATACATTTCAGTATGTATACTGGGCTCAACTTCACTGGAAGACAAAAGGAAATCACCTGTCTGTCATTTGAGTATTTTTGTAGAATCACTTTGAAAGTTACAGATACAAATGCAGATATCTGTGTTGTTTGACAAATCATGACCAACTTGATAAAATTCAAACAAAACATGGATGACAGTTCCTCAATTCACATGGTAGTTACATTCTGGGAAATCTGAGTAAATATTAAAGCTACATACAAATGCCTTCTTTCTTTCTTTCTTTTTTTTGAATGTAAAGGAAAACATAAGTCTTTCACCAAGATAATTATAAACGGGTTTTTCAGCAATAGAAACATTCTCAGGACATTCAAGTTCCTATGGGGTTAGTATCTGTTGCATGGGACTATCTCTTAACTACAGGCAGGCTAGCATCCTTGGGCCATGACCCACAATCAGACTCCCCACAATTTCCAAAATGCTTTCCAGGAGACAATGTAAGTCACCTTCCCCACATACCTTGAGAATCATTGTTCTAAAATCTAGAATCTATTTGAATTTTATGTTCCCCTTTCTCAACCCAGGCTTCAGCTAGCTTGGAAAATAGGAAACATCTGAAACTCATTTAACACAGATGTCTTTGACTGCCAACTTTACATCTAGCTTTCTTCCAGGGATAATTTACCTTCTGTTGGAATAAATGCCTGGTCCAAGGGAGAAAAATTGTGTTCTGAAATGGAGCAGCAATTTTTGTCATAGGAATTTTGCCAGCAGAACCTGCCAAGTGGCCTCTTACCATTTGGTCTACCTACTGGGCAGGATACACAAGGGCCGGAAGGTAGGGTTTTGCACCTTTAAACCAAGACTAGGGGTGTAGGCCTGACTATCTGGGCAGCAGCAGGAGCCCCAGAAAGTTGCTGGCTTCTGGGAGGAAGACCTGAGCCCAG
This sequence comes from Aepyceros melampus, assembly GCA_006408695.1. Classification (NCBI taxonomy): domain Eukaryota; kingdom Metazoa; phylum Chordata; class Mammalia; order Artiodactyla; family Bovidae; genus Aepyceros; species Aepyceros melampus. The sequence goes on along the minus strand of SJXQ01004048.1, from coordinate 47,144 downwards.
GCAAGCTCCCAGGAATCAAAGCTGTAAACTGTCCCTAAATCTGTGTTCACCATTGGGCCCAGCAGGGCCAGCACACTCAGGTCAGGGTAGCTCTGCTGCTGCTGCTGCTAAGTCGCTTCAGTTGTGTCCAACTCTGTGCGACCCCATAGACAGCAGCCCACCAGGCTCCACCGTCCCTGGGATTCTCCAGGCAAGAACACTGGAGTGGGTTCCTTCTCCAGTGCATGAAAGTGAAAAGTGAAAGTGAAATCGCTCAGTCGTGTCGACTCTTAGCGACCCCATGGACTGCAGCCTACCAGGCTCCTTCGTCCATGGGATTTTCCAGGCAAGAGTACTGGAGTGGGGTGCCATTGCCTTCTCCAGGGAGGAATTAATATGGGGATTGTTTACAAATGTGTGGACAGGGTGAGGGAACCCCTGGGGCCGGCGGGGAGAGCCCAGGACTCTAAGGACCATTACTGACCCTCGGCCTGAAGGGGCAGTGGAGGGAGGGGTTCCTGAAGCCTGGAAGGAAAAGGTTGCTTGGAGCAGCTGCTTTGAAGACTAGAGTCCTCTGTGGAAGTGTGCAGTCTGTCTAGATGAGCCTACATGGAGGGAGTTGGGGAAATCTCCTTCCTCCCTCTGTTCACATCTGAGGATGATGCACCCATCTGAAAGCCCAAGGGCAAGGGAGCCTGTTGTAGTTCACAGAGGTCCACCTCCTGAGCAGCGAGAGGGTAGAGGGTTGACTTGGAAAACCAATAGCCAGAGATGTGTTGTGCTGGCCATTTGCTAACTTCTTTGATGGATCTGTTAGAATGCTAGTATATTGTAAATTGACACTCTTAATCTTTCTGCTTAAAGGTGAATGTATTTGTTGTTGTTTAGTAGCTAAGCTGTGTTAGCTCTTGCTATCTCATGGACTGTAGCCCTTCAGGCTCCTCTGTCCATGGAATTTCTCAGGCAAGAATATTGGAGTAGGTTGCCACTACTTTCTCCAGGGGATCTTCCCAACCCAGGAATCAAATCCACCTCTCTTGTGTCTTCTGCATTGGCAGGCAGATTCTTTACCACTGAAGGGCTTCCCTGGTGGCTCAGCTGGTAAAGAATCCGCCTGCAATGCAGGAAGACCTGGGTTCTGTCCCTGGGTTGGGAAGATCCCCTGGAGAAGGGAAAGGCTACTCACTTCAGTAGTCAGGCCTGGAGAATTCCATGGACAGTCCTTTGGGTCGCAAAGAGTAGGACACAACTGAGCAACTTTCACTTTCACCAGGGAAGCCCACTAAAGGTGAATGTGTTAATCCACCCTAAGATTCACAGACAGGGCCATAGACCAAACTGTCTAGTGTACAATTACTTTCAATAAAGAAAATAGAGAAAATTGTGCTTAAGATTATGGTCGAGAAGACAAGAAGCAGAGTTGGCTACACCCTCAGTTCAGTTCAGTCGCTCAGTCGTGTCCGACTCCTTGCGACCCCATGAGTCGCAGCACGCCAGGCCTCCCTGTCCATCACCAACTCCCGGAGTTCACACCCTGGTCCCCACCAATGTTTGGCAACTTGGTATAGAAGAAAGATCACAGACTTTGGAATCAGATCTAGACTGACAATTGGCTCTCTGTGGCCAGCAGAAGGTTCCGTTCGGTTCGGTCGTTCAGTCGTGTGTGACTCTTTGCAACCCCATGAATCGCAGCACGCCAGGCCTCCCTGTCCATCACCAATGCTTCACTTCTGGAGTGTTTTCACTTAGTCCCTTTTTCTGTATAACGCAGATAAAGGGTTAATGAAGTCTATCTTACATTGTTATGCAGATTAATAAACATGTGAATGAGAAATGAAATGCATATAAAGCACTTGCAGGTCGTGGGCACCTGAACAACACTAGACCGGTGGTTCTCAAAGTCTGCGTTCAGGTCAGTTACACCAGCATCACCTGGGGACTTGAAAAGAAATGCAAATTGTTCTGGAGCGGAGCCCAGCAATCTGAAGGTGAGCATGAGAACTATTGTACTAGACCTGCTCTGAGCTGATAAAGAAGAGGCAGGGCAGGTTTTGCTAGATGTGTTGCACAAGGGACTCCCGAAACTGTTGTCTGAGCCCCTGGGAGCTGAGCCCTGCAGAGAAACCTATGGTGAGTGCCTCCATTTTTTGCCCTCTAGTCCTTGGGGAAGAACGATGGTCAGAGGAACCCATCTGTCTTTCCTCCACTCTGTCTGCTTCCTTTTCCTCACTCTGATTGTGTGCTTTTTCGTACTCTTAGGTTTCCCAAACCATGGAAAGTTGCTTTTCTTTGACTATTATGTGATAAGCTGATCTGGGAGAAGGAAAAAGTCATTTTCTTTCTGTGACTGGGTCAGTCTAATTCTGAGGTCTAGTGAAGCTCACTGTGGCCACATATCTAAGCCACCTCTGCTATTCCACTTCTACCCACAATAATGTTAATATCTTGATCTCTGCTTAACTTTCGCATGGCAAAAATTGGTTCTGGGAAGGAAAAAAAGGAGTTTTTAAAAAAAAATAATTATACCCTGTGATAGCCTCCAAAATCATAACATCAGGTGTTCACTCTCCCACGTAATTCCAACGTGTCAGATGTGATGATAGGTAGCATCCAACATTAGTTTATAAAAGACTCTCTCTCTCCTAGATCATTGACTTTGTGGGTAGCCAGCTGTCATGTGGTGAGTAGTCCCAGGGAGAGGCCCACGTGACAAATGGCCACAAAAGTGAGCTCGGAACCAGGACCTTCAGCCCCATGTAAGCCTTCAGAAGACCATAGCCCTGGCTGACGATTTGACTGCAGCCTAATGAGAGACTCTGGGCCAGAATAATGCAGCTAAGCTGCTTCTGGATTCCTGGTCTTCAGAAATTTTGTAGAATAATAAACATTTGCTGCTTTCAGCTGTTAAGTTTTGTGAGCAATTTGTTATACTGTAGTCACGGCATCCGGTCCCATCATCACTTCATGGGAAATAGATGGGGAAACAGTGGAAACAGTGTCAGACTTTATTTTGGGGGGCTCCAAAATCACTGCAGATGGGGACTGCAGCCATGAAATTAAAAGACACTTACTCCTTGGAAGAAAAGTTATGACCAACCTAGATAGTATATTCAAAAGCAGAGACATTACTTTGCCGACTAAGGTCCGTCTAGTCAAGGCTATGATTTTTCCTGTGGTCATGTATGGATGTGAGAGTTGGACTGTGAAGAAGGCTGAGAGCCAAAGAATTGATGCTTTTGAACTGTGGTGTTGGAGAAGACTCTTGAGAGTCCCTTGGACTGCAAGGAGATCCAACCAGTCCATTCTGAAGGAGATCAGCCCTGGGGTTTCTTTGGAAGGACTGATGCTAAATTGAAACTCCAGTACTTTGGCCACCTCATGCAAAGAGTTGACTCATTGGAAAAGACTTTGATGCTGGGAGGGATTGGGGGCAGGAGGAGAAGGGGATGACAGAGGATGAGATGGCTGTATGGCATCACTGACTCGATGGACGTGAGTCTGAGTGAACTCCAGGAGTCGGTGATGGACAGGGAGGCCTGGCGTGCTGCGATTCATGGGGTCGCTAAGAGTCAGACACGACTGAGTGACTGAACTGAACTGACCTGAATAGATAACTACATAGATTTTAGTACCTGGAAGTGAAATGCTGCTGTAACAAACACCTAAAATTTAGGCGTGGCTTAGAATCTGGTCCTTGGACAGGAGCTGAAAGGAGTTTAAAGAATGTATTGGTGAAAGCCTAAAGAGCCTTGAACAGACTGTTCGCAGAATTTTAAGCAATCTCCTCGTTGGGGTTGAAAAGAAAGGGAGGAAAAGCTTGCTGAATTCTGTAGGGCAGTGGATCCTTATTATGTAGCAGCAGAAAATTTAGCAACTTCATTGTCTTTAGCAATGTGGAAAGTAGAAAATGTATCTAACGAACAGGGAGCTGTAACTTAGGAGATATCTAGCCAGAATGTTGACAGTTCACCTGGTTCTTCTAGCTTTTTATAATAAAATGCAAGAGGAGAGAGATAGGCTAACAGAAGAGCAATTAAGCAAAAAGAACCAGGGCTCACCAGTTGTAAAGATGCCAGCCTTTACCAGCAGCAAACAATGTTAAAATTGAGGAAGGTCTTCAGAGCAAAGGTCAAACACAGGGCACCATCATGATTTAAAGATGAAGCTGAAGGTGTGACTATAAAATCCTTTGTTATGATCTCAGATCACAAGTGGCACCTTAGAACTATAGGTTAGTCATGTGAAAGGCTTTCTGAAGTTTTTTAGGGTGAGGCTCCCAGATCCTCTCAAATAATAGAGCATCAGGGAGTGGCTGCTGCTGCTGCTGCTAAGTCGCTTCAGTCGTGTCCGACTCTGTGCGACCTCATAGACAGAGCCCACCAGGCTCCGCCGTCCCTGGGATTCTCCAGGCAAGAACACTGGAGTGGGTTGCCATTTCCTTCTCCAATGCATGAAAGTGAAAAGTGAAAGTGAAGTAGCTCAGTCGTGTCCGACTCTTAGCGACCTCATGGACTGCAGCCCACCAGGCTCCTCCGTCCGTGGGATTTTCCAGGAAAGAGTACTGGAGTGGGGTGCCATTGCTGATGTAGTATTCTCTCCTGGAGAACTCCATGGACAGAGGAGCCTGGCGGGCTACAGTCGCTGGGGTCACAAAGAGTCGGATATGACTGAGTGACTAACACACACCCACAGCCCCCCACACACATTGAGTAGCTTAACAGCATTGCTCCTCAGCAGAATCACAAGATGGAAAAAGGGATTATCTCATAGAGATCTCTGAGTATGGCTTTTGTCTAATGGGTTGATCTGATAAAATTTCCAGGAGATTTACCATTTTTAAAGAATTATATCAGCAGAAACATTGACAACTAGAACTAAAAGGAACAGAAGGAGCATAAAATGAAAAGAGGCTTTTCCTCCTTCACCCTCCATTCTACTGCAGATTTGGGAAATTATTCAGCTGCATACATGTACCAGCTTTCATGAAAAAGAATGGATGGTTCGGAAAGTATAAGGAAGAACCACAGAGAATCGTTCCTGGAGAGTCGGACATGACTTAGCAACTGAACAACAGCAACAACAAAAGGAACAGGACTGAGTCCTAAAGAGCTTCCAATATTTGCCCGGCCAGACATCAGAGAAGGTGTGGGGACCCCTGTGTGCCTCCCATTTCCTTATGTTTGAGTAGTGATGCCTGCGGTGTTTATCCCATGCCTGTTCACCATTGTGTGTTGGCTGTGAGGAGGGCAGATGACTTCTGTCTTTAATTCACAGGTTTTTAAGATTAAGAGAAATGATACTTAAGGAACTAGACATTAAGAAATATACCTGAGGAGCCTCATGTGAAGCTGGATCTGATTTAGATGCCATGCTTCTGAACTTTGAGTTAATGCTTAGTGGGATGAGAATGTTAGGAGTCATGGGATGGGACGAGTGTATTTTATGTGTGAAGGAAGACATGAATCTCTGGGACCCAGATGGCAGATGGTCAAGGTGGTCTCCTCCTGGTATTCATACCCTTATAGAGCATTCTCCCATATAGTAACCAGGATTCATCTCTGAGAGAAGCTAGCCACCATACAATGAATAGCCCTACAGAGAATCTCAGGGGATGAGGGACTGAGGCTTGCCAACAACCACATGAATAAGGGACTTCCTAGTGGTAGTCCAGGGGCTAAGACTCCATGCTCCCAATACAGGGGGCCCGGAGTTTGATCCCTGGTCAGGGAGCTAGATCCTGCATGCTACAACTAAAGATCCAGCATGTTGCAGCTAAGGCCCAGCACAGCCAAATAATTAAATATTTTTTTTAAAAAACCAACCACATATAAGCTTGAGCAGATTCTTTAGCTGTAGTCAAGCTCTTAGAGGTCTTCATCCCTGCACCACCCCACCACCAAAAAAAGTCTTCAGCCCCAGCTGACAGCTTGATTGTAATTTTATGAGTCATAACTATCCAACTAAACCACTCCTGGGTTCCTGGCACTATAAACTGTGTGAGGACAATACATGTTGTCTTCAGTTTCTAAATTTGGGGGTCATTTCCAATGTAGCAATACATAATTGAGACACATCTCCAATGCATTCAGTGTGCTTAAACACCAATAAGATCTCATAAAACAGCAATTTTTACATTTGCTTGGATAATTAGTGTGTATATTTTCAGAACACGTCCTTCAGGCATGAAAGAACAGGAAAGGCTGTTATTTTTTCCTTCAGTAGAACCCCTCTGACAGAAGTAAAAACTTGAACCTGGCAGTGTTCCTAGCAGATATTTGCACTCTTGTTTTGTACAATTCTAAATGGACAAAATCAATGGAAGCATTTTCTTTAATTTAGAAACAGTACCAGTTGAGGTTTTTATTATTATTATTATATTGGCCACACCACACAGCTTGCAGGATTTTAGTTCCACCACGGGGATTGAACCTGGGGCCTCAGCAGTGAGAGTCCTGAGCCCTAACCACTGGGCCACTAGGGAATTTCCCTAGTTGAGTTTTTAATGAAGCACTTCAGTTGGGCTGGCTTTAATTTTAGCAATATGAATGTTCTTAGAATTTACCCAAAACTCTAAGCTATAAACTCAATTATCTTTAGGGTTTTTTTTTGTTTGTTTGTTTGTTTTGCTTTTGAAAGAAAAGCCTAGGAAATTGGTGGAAATTTTATTCTTTTAGGGTTTAAGTTTTGTGAAGGTATCTTTAAACACCCAAATGAGCTCTAGACATTAAGGATAGAAAGTGTCATTCATAACTTCTATTTGCCCATGTTTTATCAATTGTGCTAAGCTCTTATGTGAATTTTGACATTGTATTTTGCCAATTACTCTTATAGAGGATGGTGGAAAAACCAATGAATTTTGTAACTGATCTGACTCTAATAGTGGGGCTTCCCTGGTGGTGCTAGTAGCAAAGAACCTGCCTGCCAGTACTGGAGATATAAGAGGCATGGGTTCAATCCCTAGGTCTGGAAGATCCCCTGGAGGAGGGTATGACAACCCACTCCAATATTCTTGCCTGGAGAATCCCATGGACAGAGGAGCCTGGCGGTCTACAGTCCATAGGGTCTCAAAGAGTCAGATACTGTTATGCCCAAGTCGCGAAATCTCCCAGTGACCACCAGGGAGCCGGTATCCGATGCAAAAGTGAGAGAGTCTTTATTACCGAGCTCGAGCTGGGGCTCCCACCGACACCAAGGCAGCGGCTGTAGGGAGGAGCCTCGCACTCTGGGTTTCATTGCTTATATAGGGTAGACGTCTAATTGGTTAGGTGTTGGGTTCTGATTGGTTCCCATTTCCTGGGCTTAATTGCTTAATTTGAATTTCCCAGGCAGGTCATAAGTCCTGTACATAAAGTCAGGAGATCCTAATCTGGGACCTGATTAGCTTGCAGGTGGTGGGGTGAGGTCAGGGGATTTCCAAAGATTCTTTCCTCAGAAATGGATCTTTTTTAACAAAATAGGGTGGCTTAGGCCCTTCAATACAACTGAAGCATCTTAGCACACACTCCATAAAGCATATGCCCATTAATCATAATTCAGCATCTGCCTTTCACACTCTCTTTTCTACCTAGAACTAATTTGTCCAATCAACTGGACATCTTTTGAAAAACAAGCTGTTTCTATGTTTTAAAGCCTTCTCTTCTAGAACGTGTAAGAGCTTGCTCTCAAACTTCTTGAAAACAAGACACCCTTTCTGAGGATGAAAGTCTGGAAGCACTTTATGAGAAACAACTGGAGATCTGTCTGTTCTGTTAGCGCATTCCATGGGAGTGTTACACTGTCTGGAAAGAAAGCTCTGTGTGGGTAGCAGTCACTTCTACATGGACAACACCAACAACACCGAATGTCACTTCATTTATTAACATTAAATATCTAGATGATCAACTGCTTTGGAAAAATAAGGAGAGTGAGATAGATTGATAGAAACCTAAATAACAAAGATCTTAGTTGGCCAAAAACTTTCCACTCTCATAATTCATACATATTAACAGGAAACAACAGCCCCTAAGGGCCAGACTTTCACAATAGAATTATGAATCCTTCCAGGATATAGTCCTTCAATTCAAATATACAATACAGGATTGTTAACTAGAGGTATATACCATGCTGTACCTGGGTTCGATCCCTGGGTTGGGAAGATCCTCTGGAGAAGGAAATGGCAACCCACTCCAGTATTCTTGCCTAGAGAATCCCATGGACAGAGGAGCCTGGCAGTCTACAGTCCATGCGGTTGCAAGAGTTGGACACGGCTTAGCATCTAAACCACCACCACATTACATGCTCAGATTTATTTGTAACTGGAAGTTTATACCATTTGACCATCTCCTCCCATTTCCCCCATCCTCTGTGGTTTCTTCCTGAATATTTTCAGGTATTTTTTACATTAAAAAATATGGTAATATGTGACAAACCTGGGCATGAATAAACACTTCACTGTTTCTTAGAATTTAAGCCTCCTTCCGACTTAAATATATATATATATATATATTTATTTATTTGGCTGCCCTGGGTCTTAGCTGCAGCACATGGAATCTTTTAGCTGTGGTATGCACACTCTAAATTACATCATGTGGGATCTAGTTCCCTGACCAGGGATCAAACTCAGGCCCCCTAAATGGGAGCATGGAGTCTTAGCCACTGGACCAGAAGGGAAGTCCCTCTAGTTTTCTTTTCTTTCTTCTACTTTCTTCACTCCCTTCTCTTTTTCTCTTCCTGGACTGCATCATCATCCCTCAGTGGGATCTGTACTGGATGCACTCTGGGTGATGCTGGGTCAGGAGGGACTGAGCAGGAAGGGAGACATCATTAAACAGGCTGTCCTTCCCTAGGCTCATAGAGGGGAAGGACAGAGTATGAATCTGAGAAGTCTCACTGGGTTCCCCTGAGCGGGAACCCAAGGGCTGAGCCCCTTGAGTCTTAGGAGAGCTGCCATGAGGAGAGGCCAGAGCTCTGTTTTCAGTTTTGTACTGTGCTTTTAAACTTTCCTTGACTCTGACCAAGTGTATATGGATGGCCATATTGGATATTGACAAAGGGCTCTTAGGGTTTCTGATCAAGTTCCTTCTAGAGCTTTTTCCTCTGGCAAAAGACTTTTTTGTGGAAAGGATTTCCTTTGGGAAAGCTTTTGCAGCCAGAAGCAATGAAGAGGGCACAAGGTGAGGAGATGGATACTGAGACCCTGGTAGCTGGACTCTGAAGTTACAGTTCCTCTGAGGAGCTATTGTAGGTCCTGTTTTATCACAGAGCAGCAATGGGGATGCTTGGGAAAGCTCCAGGACTGCTTTTCAACATACCAGTTGCTGCTGCTGCTGCTGCTGCTGCTAAGTCGCTTCAGTCGTGTCCGACTCTGTGCGACCTCATAGACAGCAGCCCACCAGGCTCCTCTGTCCCTGGGATTCTCCAGGCAAGAATATTGGAGTGGGTTGCCATTTCCTTCTCCAATGCATGAAAGTGAAAAGTGAAAGTGAAGTCTCTCAGTCGTGTCTGCTCTCAGTAACCCCATGGATTGTAGCCTACCAGGCTCCTCTATCCATGGGATTCTCCAGGCAAGAGTACTGGAGTGGGGTGCCATTGCCTTCTCCCAACATACCAGATACTAACTCAAATTACCATTGGGAGAAGCAGGAACTTGGGGCTTTCTGAACTTGGCTTGGCTTGTCTGTAACAATCAGGACAATGGTGCCGGGTGTGGCTCCATTTGGGGTTTAACCTGCAGAGGAAGGAGCAATGAAAGGCTGCTTATGTTCCTGTGGTTTGGCAGAGCTGGTGGCTAGGCCATTGGATAAATCACTGGGTGTTTGTTTCGGAATCTCTGCAGTCTGGTCGGCCTGGTTACTTTTGAGCTGCCTGGCGGAGAGGTAGTAGGTAGACAATCAAAGCTTGTACTTGGATAATAACAGCCACTATGTATTCAGTGCCTGCCATTTGTTCAGTGACACATTAGGTGCTTTACACACACAACCTTTGAAACCTTATTGCTAATGGCATTCCCATTTGTGAAACTGAAAAGCCAGGCAGTCCAGAGAAATTTAGTGGTTTGTTCAACATCAGGTTTCTTATAGGGTCAACATTTTAACTCTGGTATACAGGCATGCCTCAGCTTCGTTGCAGGTTTGGTTCCAGACCACTGCAATCAAGTGAATTTCGTGATAAAGCGAGTCACCATGAAATTTTCGGTTTCTCAGTACATATAAAAATTATGTTTACACTATACTACAATCTACTAAGTGTGTGATAACATTTTTTCTATAAAACAATGTTTATATCTTAATTTAAAAATATTTTATTGATGAAAAATGCAAACCATCAGTTGAGTCTTCAGAGGTTTATCATCTTTTTGTTTGGTGAAGGGTCTTGTCTTGATATTGAAGGCTGCCAACTGATCAGGGTGGATTTGCTGAAGACTGGGGTGGCTGTGGCAATTTCTTAAGATATTAATAATACAACAGTGAAGTTTGCTGCACCAATTGACTCTTGCACAATTTCTCTGTAACATGCAATACTATTTGTGGGATTTTACCCTCAGAAGAACTTCTTTCAGTATTGGAGTCAATCTCTCAAATCTTGTTGCTGGTTTATCAACTAAGTTTCTGTAATATTCGAAATCCTTTGTAGTTATTTCAACAATCTTCACAGCATCTGCACCAGCAATAGATTCCATCTCAAAAAATTCATTTTCTTTGCTCATTTGTAAGAAGAAACTCCTTATCTGTTAAAGTTTTATCATGAGATTGCAGCACTTCAATCAAATCTTCAGGCTCTGCTTCTCTGCTATTTCCACCACATTGGCAGGGGCTTCCTTTGATGAAGTCTTGAACCCCTCAAACATTCATGAGTGTTGGAATCAACTTCTCCAAAATCCTGTTAATGTTAATATTTTGACACCTTCCCATGAATCACAAATGTTCTTAATGGCATATAGAATGGTGAATACTTTCCAGAAGGTTTTCAATTTACTTTGCCGAGATCCATCAGAGGCATCACTACACCTGTAAGCTAGAGCCTTACAAAATGTATTTCTTATATAATAAGAGTTGAAAGTCCAAATGACTCCTTGATCCATGGGCTGCAGAATGGATGCTGTGTTATCAGGCATGAAAACACATTAATCTCATTGTACTTTTCCATCAGAGGTCTTGGGTGACAAGGTACATTGTCAGTGAGCAGTCACATTTTGAAAGGAATCTTTTTCTGAGCAGTGGGTCTCAGCAGTGGGCTTAAAATATTCAGTAAACCATACTATAAATAAATGTGTGTCATCCAGGCTTTGTGATTCCATTCCATTCACAGAGCACAGAAATAATAGATTAAGCACAGTTCTTAAGGGCCATAGGATTGTTAGAATGGTAAATGAGCACTGTTGTGCTTCCCAGGTAGCTCAGTGGTAAAAACTCCACCTGCCAATGCAGGAGGTGCAGGTTCAATCCCTGGGTCAGAAAGATCCCCTGGAGGAGGGCATGGCAACCCACTCCAGTATTCCTGCCTGGAGAATCCCATGGACAGAGAGGCCTGGTGGATTACAGTCCATGGGTCACAAAAGAGTCAGACATGACTTAGTGTCTAAACAACAACAACAATGAATGCACATTGGCTTCAACTTAAAGTCACTGGCTGCATCAGCCCTAACTAGAGTCAGTCTATCCTTCCAAGGTTTAAAGCCAGACGTTGACTTCACCTTTCTGGCTGTGGTATCTTCTTCCAATATAAGGATGCTTTGTCTACATTGAAAATCTGTTGTTTATTGTAGAACACCTTCATTGACGATCTTAGCTAGATCTTCTAGATAACTAGCTGTGGCTTCTGCATCAGCACTTGCTATTTCTTGCATTTCTGTTATGGCGAGGGCTTCTTTCCTTCAATTTCATGAACCAACTTTGCTCCCTTTAGACTTTTCTTCTGCAGCTTCCTTACCTCTCTCAGACTTCATAAAATTGAAGAGAGTTAGGGTCTTGCTCCGGAGAAGGCAATGGCACCCCACTCCAGTCCTCTTGCCTGGAAAATCCCATGGACGGAGGAGCCTGGTGGGCTGCAGTCCATGGGGTGGCTGAGGGTCGGACATGACTGAGCGACTTCACTTTCACTTTTCTCTTTCATGCAGTAGAGAAGGAAATGGCAACCCACTCCAGTGTTCTTGCCTGGAGAATCCCAGGGATGGGGGAGCCTGGCAGGCTGCCATCTATGGGGTTGCACAGAGTTGGACACAACTGAAGTGACTTAGCAGCAGGGCCTTGCTCTGGATTAGGCTTTGGCTAAAGGAAATGTTATGTCTGGTTTGATCTTCTCTCCAGGCAACTAAAACTTTCTCCATGTCAGCAATAGGGCTATTTTCCTTTCTTATCATTCATGTGTTCACTGGGAAACACTTTCAATTCCCTTCAAGAACTTTTCCTTTGCACTCACAGCTTTGCTAACTGTTTGGCATAAAAGGCCTAGTTTTTGACCCATCTTGGCTTTCAACATGCTCTCCTCAATAAGATTAACCATTTCTAACTTTTGATTTAAAGTGATTCTTCTTTTACTTAAACACTTAGAGGACACTGTAGCATTATTAATGGCCTAATTTCAATATCATTTTGTCTCAGGGTATAGGGAGGCCCAAGTAGAGGGAGGGAGATGAGGGAATGGCTGGTTGGTGAAGCAGACAGAACACACACAATGTTTATTGGTTAAATTTTATCTTATATGGGTGGGATTCATGGTGCCCCAAACAATCCCAATAGTAACATAAGAGATCACTGATGGAAGAACACCATAATAAGTATAATAATAGTGAAAAAGTTTGAAATATTGTGATAATTACCAAAAAGTGACATTAAGTGAGCAAATGCTGTTGGAAAAAATGGCACCGATAGACTTGCTCGATGCAGGTTAACTGCAAACCTTCAATTTATAAAAATTGCAATGTCTGTGAAGCACAATAAAGTAAGGTATGCCTGAACAGTTATTTTTGCTATAAGGCATATGCATTCCTAAATAAACCTCACAGCTGTCAAAAGAGTGAGCCAAAAATAGAGCTTATGGAAAAAATGGAGTTGGGCTAGAAAATTTTATAATTAGAAACTAAAAAACCCAATAGCTGCACAAGCAGAAATGCGAGCATATCCAAATCTCAGGGTTTGTACCTGATATCACAGCCAGTCCTTTGAAGCCTTACATTTTGGAGCTCAGGCTTCTTCCTAGGGATGCGTGACCTTGGGGCCCTCGCTGCCAGTAGAGAACACTTGCATCAACATCAGGGATCGGATACAGGGTTTTAATATAGAGGAATGCATCCCTGGAGCATCCCTATACTCACTGCTTCATCAGATAGTTTAATATCATAGAAAACTTAGTGGCTGCTTAGCAGTTTGAGAAACCACTACTTTACTGAAGGTCCTCATTGTATAGACATACAGGTTTTTACTAAAGTCTTTCTATATTTCTAAGACTTTCTCCCTAAATGTGAGAAAGCTCACCCTAATTGCCTCAATCAGTATGTTGGCAAAAATCACATATTCACCAAAGTAACTTCTGTATCACATTCTTTACTCCTCAAATTGCCAGTCAGTTAGGAGGTGTGTTGCATCAAGGAAACAGTACTGTTTAGGCTGAAAATTCCTGCTTCGAAGCCCCTGATATTTCGTCCCTGTTCTCGAGAGGCCTCATTGGCCTTGAGGGACATTTATACTGGCTGAAGCATTTCTAACTAAGGACTATTTTTTTTCTCCTCATAAAATTCCCATGTGTTGATCAGATCATACCTAACAAAATTAACAGTGGTTTCTTCATTTCACTTAATACTCAGCCCATGTTAAAATTTTTTGACGGTCTCAAATGTTGTTTATAGCTGGTTTGTCCAAATTAGAATCCGAAGTCCAAACACTGCACTTGGTTGTTTATTGACTGTATTTTTAATTGTATACCTTCTACCCATTTTTAATATAATTCATTTGTTGAAGAAACCAGTTCTCTTATTACAGAATAGTCCACATTTTGAATTTAGCTGATTGTTTTCTCTATATTTATCACTGGTAAACTGGTTGTTTCTTCCCAGGTGTCACAGTGGTAAAGAACCCACCTGCCAAAGCAGGAGATGAAAGAGGCTCAAGTTTGATCCCTTGGTAGGGAAAATCCCCTGCAGGAGGAACTGGTAACCTGCTCCAATATTCTTGCCTGGAAAATTCCGTGGACAGGAGAGCCTGGTGGGCTATATGGAGTCACAGAGTCAGACACGACTGAACACAAAAACAGGCAAACAGGTTGTTAGACCTTGAAATTTGGTTTAGTTTCAGGTTCAGTTTTGCTGGTAAGAATGCATCATAAACCAAACTTTATGGTTCTCATTGCCTCATATGTTGAAGCACAATGTTAGTGATGCCAAGGCTGATCAGCATAATACGAGGTGGCATCCGGATCCCTCCATTATAAAGTCTCCAGCAACTTAAAGCACTTCATGATTTATCAACCACTGATCACTCCCTAGATCCACTGTTTCACTGAGACTGAAAAATAGCAAATTCCTATCATTGCTTCTCTTTTAATTAGCTAGAATTCTTTTTGTGAAGAACTGGACCTCAGCAACTCTTGGTGGTTTAGTCACTAAGTCCTGTCTGACTCTTTGCAACTGAAGCCTGCCAGGCTCCTCCGTTCATGGGACTTCCCAGGCAAGAATACTGGAGTGGGCTGTCCCAGGGGATCTTCCTGACCAAGGGATCCAATCTGTGTCTCCTGCACTGCAGGTGGATTCTTTACCAATTGAGCCACCAGGAAGCCCTCATCTCTTGGATGGGCTGAAACACAGCTCATTCAGGAAAAATGAAATCTCGACTCTATCCTTTTATCAATTTTGAGAGCAAAGAGCTGGTAACCCAAATGACTAGAACCGTAAGTCTTTCTGTGAATGTCATTGTAAACTACTAAATTTTTGTCTAATGACTTTTTAATCACTGATGTTTTTCTTTTTCGCTCAAATTGTCTCAACTTTGCAGCAGAAGCCTTTCAGTTTAGTGTTTGTGTGCCTTTGATAAGGCCTCTTCAGAGTTGGAATGTTTCTTTGTTTTCTGGCACAAAATCATATCTGACTCATTTTGTAAATGTCCGGATGTGGACTTGAAATCCACTATTTTCTAAAGAAGCTTCTTTTAGTGGAGAATGGTATCTAAAGATCATATTCTGGTCATTAAAGGCGATATTACTCTTGAACAAGAGCTGGATGCAACTGGATAAGTTTTCCAACTATACTGATAAAACTTTTGTAATTCTTTCAAGAGAAAATAGCTTTATTGCCAATCTAAACTCAGTAGTCTTGGCTCCATTTTCTGTATGAAAAAATTTTTTTCCTGCTTCTTTGATAATATGAGTCTTAGGAATACAGCTAGGTTTAGCCAGACTTATAGGGAAGTGAGAGGAAGTACTAGGAAACTACCTTAAGTATTTCCAAATGCTCAACTATGAAATTTTGGACTCAGAAGTTATGCTTCCAATTTTCTTTTTATTTTTGAATATTAACACATTTAAAAGAGTAAACATTTGTTCCTTTCTTGGTTGGAACATTAATATATTTTCCATTTTATAGATTACTTTAGCTTCATAGATATTAACTATTTTGATTTTGTCCTTGGTTCAGAAATCTGTTCTTTTATTTGTGGCAGTCATTTGCAATTCTTCAAATTAACATGTGAAAAAAATCCAACTCCAACTTTATTAGTAACCAAATGATATGCAAATTAAAACAAGTGCATTTTTCTTACAACAAATTAGCAAAGCCTTAAAAAAATTATTCTTCATTCCAGGAAGATTTACAGTCTCACTTTTTAGACCTGTGCTATTCTTATGATACCAGAATTTGGTTCTTTTCTTTGTAGGGTGTCTTCTACCTCCTTCTTTCCCAACGCATCACTGCTCCCCTCTCCCAAGCCCTCTCTCCTGACCTGACAGGCTTGAACTATAATCTAAATAGAATTCATGGTTCCACTAGTTCTTTCTGTAAAGGGCCAGATAGTAAATATTTTAGCCTTTGTGGGCTAAGCTGCAAAACAATTTAGACTTATGTAACCATTTAAAATGTAACCATTAAAGAAGTAAAAACCATTTTTATCTTGCAAGGCTGTGTAAGAACAGGTGGCGGCCAGACTTCGCCCTCAGGCTGCAGTTTGCCAACACTGGCTTAGATCCTCCTGTAAGAAAAGAGTAATGCCCAGTCCTGAGGAGTATTATCCAACAACCCTGAGCAGTTAGCTTCCACCTTTGTTGTTTAATTGCTGTGTCATATCTGACTCTTTGCAACCCTATAGACTATAGCCTGCCAGGCTCCTCTGTCCGTGGGATTCTCCAGGCAAGAAAACCAGAGTGGGTTGCTATTTCCTCCTCCAGGGCATCTTCCTGACCCAGGAATTGAACCTGAATCTCTTGCACTGACAGATGGATTCTTTATCACTGAGCTTCACCTCAACTTGAGCCCCGATCACAGTATGTTTGGTGGCCTCCAGGCAGTAACTGAGCAAGGTGTAGCCTCCCACTGACAGCCAGCAAGGGAAAAGGACCTGAGTCCTCTTGCTGCAAGGAACTGAACTAGATCAGCAACCTGAATGAGCTCAGAAGTGGCTGCTTCCCTGGAGCCTGCAGGGAAGAGCCCATCAGCCATGTAGTCTCACGAGATCCTGGCAGCCAGCCAGTCAAACTCACCCAAGCTCTTAAATAAAGAAATAGGAGGTAATTACCGGGTGTTATTTTCAACCACTAAATTTGTGGTAATTTGTCATATAGCAATAGCAAATGAATACACTGGGAATTGGTGTTTGCAGGGGACAGTCTCTAACCTAGAGCAGACTTGAGGGTGGGGTGGTATGTGAAACAAATAATGGACCCAACAGCAAAGAAGCCAATGACCCAACAGACCATACCACAGTTCAGTTCAGTCGCTCAGTCGTGTCTGACTCTTTGCGACCCCATGAATCGCAGCACGCCAGGCCTCCCTGTCCATCACCAACTCCCGGAGTTCACCCAGACTCACAGTTTTGTTCATACATCCTTAAAGGCTTTTGGCGTATACGGATCACTCTGTTTTCTCAGTGATGATGAAGATTTCATCAACTAGCAAGAGAGGCTTCATTTATGATGACCATATGATATTAGAAAATTCAGCTAATTTTTGTGAGTCTTACTGGAGAAGGATTTTAATAATTGATGAGGGCCATGTCAGCCTTTTCTTGAGACTGGCTCTCTCCATCTATTTTGATGTTTCTGATTGAGGAACAGTTACTAAGAGGTGGGGGCTGCAGAAAAAAGCCCAGGACCACACAGATGAATAGCAGTGAGTATTCCTGAAAGTAAGCTTGGTAACCAGCTGCTGCTACCTGCAGGAAGTACCTGTGACAGCACAGGGAGTGATGGAGACAGGCAAAGGTCACTCAGATAACAAAAGACCAGCTCCCAAACGATTGCTTATAAAAATCCAAACAGAACCTCGAAGTCTCACTGCCTAAGCTTTTAAAATTCCATTGTTTCATCCAGACAGAAGCACTTAGAGGAGCAAAATGGCTTATTTCAGTATACATGTAGCGAAAGCAATGTCACAATAGAGCAAAGCTTTAAGTTCCTGTGATCAAAGATTTGTGAAACTAATAGCTAACACAGAGGAGGATAATAGCCATTTAGAATGCATCTTGAGTGTTCCTATGAGAGGGCAATCTAATTGTGGTGTAATTGCCAGCTACTGATATTGGTTTTTATTCCTACCATTTGTGCTATATGAAGTCTCTGTCTGTTAGTGCTAGACCTGTACAGATGACCAGGGCTGGGGTAGGAAACTCTGAGGCAATCATTGAAAGCAAGAAGGCAGATGGAATTGAACATATTGTGTATCAGAAAGTTTAACATTTAGTTTCTCTGATAACCAGTTCAAGCTTAATTGTACAGAATTCTGAGACCTCATTAATGAAATACAGTATAATGTTTATACTATTAGCAGTAATAGTATCATATTGATTATCTGATTTTAGAGTAAATAGTTGAAGGGAAAACAGTTAGGGTTTATTCTTCTTTATTGTAGCAACTGTTGTCAGGAAAAAGAAAAAGTCTTTTTTTCATTAAAGCTCTTATTTATGGAAGAATGTTAGCTAATAAATGTAGAAGTGATGATTGGAATAGAAAAGAATAAGTTTGCAAGATATAATGAAATAATTGATGCAGGCAAGAATCAATAGTGGATGCTAAAATTATTAGCAGAAGGACTGAATTGATAGAGCTAGGTATTCACTTGGTACAAAAGGACCACTCACAGATGATTTGCTAATAGCATTTGGGGTGGAGTGCCTTTTACAATAGACAAATATGGCTATTATCACTTGGTAGTTGAACTTAACTATCCAATTGTCCCACTATTAATGAGGTCTCAAGGTCCTGATAATGCCTTAAAAATGATACGTATCACCTATATTATAATTAACAGTATTTAAATGGAAGTTAAATCTGAAGGCTTGATTAGAGTCAAGTTAAAGGAATACACAGAGGAGAAGAACAAATTAAGTGATAAGTCCATCCTAAAGGAGATCAGCCCTGGGTATTCTTTGGAAGGACTGATGCTGAAGGTGAAACTCCAGTACTTTGGCCACCTCATGTGAAGAGTTGACTCATTGGAAAAGACTCTGATGCTGGGAGGGATTGGGGGCAGGAGGAGAAGGGAACGACAGAGGATGAGATGGCTGGTGGCATCACCGACTCAATGGATATGAGTTTGAGTGAATTCCGGGAGTTGGTGATGGACAGGGAGGCCTGGTGTGCTGTGATTCATGGGGTTGCAAAGAGTCAGACATGACTGAGCGACTGAACTGAACTGAACGAGGAAACAACTGGATACATTCAGAATGTGGGACTTGAAGAAAACTGGTCCAATCTCTTTTTAGAAAGTCAATGGCAAGAAAAAGGGAAGGAGCTGCTAGATTAAGCAAATAAAGAGGCATAACCAAGTGCAGTGCAAGATCTTTTATTGAACTTTGGTTAAAAATAATCTTTAAAAACACTTTAAACTAATGGTGACATTTGATTATGGATTATCCAAACGTCAAACAGAGTCCTTGCAGGAAACAAACTCAAAGAACTTACTAATGAAGCACTTAATGACAAGACTATTAAGTGTGGTCAGGGCTAAAGGAATCAACCAGGATGCTGAGCTACCCAGGGTTAACAGGGAAGCCGTTGCCAGCTACTTTTAGACCTTAATAAGCAAGTGCGGGTGCAGTTCCAAGAGCCCAGTCACGGGTGGAGCTATGGCAGAGGATGACGCATCACAGAAGATTCAGTAGTAGGTACAGTCAACGCCAGACCAGCAACCTGGCAGGGTGGAGCAGAGAAAACGTATCCC
Source organism: Aepyceros melampus (assembly GCA_006408695.1). Taxonomy (NCBI): domain Eukaryota; kingdom Metazoa; phylum Chordata; class Mammalia; order Artiodactyla; family Bovidae; genus Aepyceros; species Aepyceros melampus. The sequence goes on along the minus strand of SJXQ01004048.1, from coordinate 27,829 downwards.
AGCTTATCTCTGCACCATCACCTTCTATTAGTGCTTCTGATAGCCTCTGGTATCTGTGGGCAACTTCCACTGGCTGAACCCAGCTGGGAGCCTGGCTGTGGCAGTCCGTACAAGTCAGCTTCTTGGGGCTGAGAGCACAGAAAGTGGATAAAGTGTCTGTAGGTGAGGATCAAAGGGACAATAAGGCACAGCTGGGGAGTAGAGTAAAGCATTCCTCATAATTGTTAGATGATAATAATGCTGCGGTTATATATGAGAATGCCCTGAGTTTGGGGTTTTTTTTGTTTGTTTAGTTTAGTTTTTTGAAATGCATGTTGAAGTATTAAGGGATGAAATGTGATGATGATATATTTACTTTGAACTGGTTAACAAGATAGATAAGTAGATACTTGAAGCAAATATGGAAACAAGCTCATAGGATTTTCTTCTTTATTGCTACCAGCTTTGTGCACTCAAGCTCCAATTGTGTCAAGCCTGAAAAGAAACAGTCCTTACTCTCTATTCCCATACGCAGTATCAGACATATGGTAGATGCCAAAAATTGAATTTTGACTCAGACATCTCTTTCTCAATGATAATCATATTTCCTGGCTACCCTATATGTATTTCTATTATAAATGCACATATCACATTGATACATTTTGTCTTTCCTACAGTAGGGCAAGTTCCTTGATAGCAAGGGTTTTGTTTTATTCATCCTTGAGCACCTATTCTATGCCTCATGATCTCTAAAATATGATATGATTTGGTCCTATCACTCACAGAAGAAATGCTGTAAGAGGGGACAAGTTTGAAAAAACAGAAAAAGTCAGAACAGAAGTTATATCAGGTGACAGAGCCTAGATATGGATTGAAAGTATGTTTCCCCACCAAATTCACACACTGAAGCCCTAATCTCCAACATGATGCCATTTGGCTGCTGCTGCTGCTGCTGCTGCTGCTAAGTCGCTTCAGTCGTGTCCGACTCTGTGCAACCCCATAGATGACAGCCCACCAGGCTCCCCTGTCGCTGGGATTCTCCAGGCAAGAACAGTGGAGTGGGGTGCCATTTTCTTCTCCAGTGCAGGAAAGTGAAAAGTGAAAGTGAAATCGCTCAGTTGTGTCTGACTCTTCACGACCCCATGGACTGCAGCCCACCAGGCTCCTCCGTCCATGGGAATTTCCAGGCAAGAGTACTGGAGTGGGGTGCCATTGCCTTCTCTGGATGCTGTTTGGAAGTGGAGGTAATTAGGTCATGGGGTGGAGCCCTCATGAAGGAATCAGTGCCCCATGAGAAGAGACATGAGAGAGATGATCTTTCTTGACCACACAAGGACAGAGCAAGAAGGTGACAATGTGTGAACCGGAAAGAGGATTCTTACCAGACATACAATTTACCAGCACCTTGACGTGGATCTCCCAGTCTCAAGAACAGTGAGAAATACATGTCTGTTGTCCGAGCCACCCAGTTTGTGATATTTTGGTATAGTGGCCTGAACAGATTAAGACACACCTGATTTAACTGTCAAACATGACTGTCACATATGATCAATTCAGTTCAGTTCAGTTCAGTTGCTCAGTCGTGACTCTTTGTGACCCCGTGAATTGCAGCACGCCAGGCCTCCCTGTCCATCACCAACTCTCGGAGCTCACTCAGACTCACATCCATCAAGTCAGTGATGCCATCCAGCCATCTCATCCTCTGTCGTCCCCTTCTCCTCCTGCCCCCAATCCCTCCCAGCATCAGAGCCTTTTCCAATGAATCAACTCTTTGCATGAGGTGGCCATAGTACAGGAGTTTCAACTTTAACGTCATTCCTTCCAAAGAAATCCCAGGGCTGATCTCCTTCAGAATGGTTCAGAATGGATTAATATGATCAATTAATCTACATCAAAGGAGGCAAGAATATACAATGGAGGAAAAAAAGCTCTTCAATAAGTGGTGTTGGGAAAACTGGACAACTACATGTAGCAGAATGAAATTAGAACATTCTCTAACACCATATACAAAAATAAACACAAAATAGATTAAAGACCTAAGTGTAAAACTGAGTACTATAAAACTCCTATAGGAAAACATAGGCAGAACACTCTGACATATATTGCAGCAATATTTTTTTGGATCCATCTCCTAAAGTAAATGAATAAAAGCAAAAATAAACAAACGGGACCTATTTAAATTTAAAAACTTTGGCACAGCAAAGGAAACCGTCGCAAGACAATTGACACCCTACTGAGTGGAAAGGTTATTTGCAAATGATATCACCCATAAGGGATTACTATTTAGCATATATAAACAGCTCATACAACTCCACCCCTAAAAAGCAAACAACCCATTTAAAAATGAACAGAAGATCTGAATAGACATTTTCTCAAAGAAGAGATACAGATTTCATGGCCAACAGCACATGAATAGATGTTCAGTATTACTATCATCAGGGAAATGCAAAGCTAAACCACAGTGAGCTATTGCTTCACACCTGTCAGAATGGCTATTATAAAAAATGTGGGTAAGAATATGGAGAGAAAGGAACCCTCATACACTGTTGGTAGGAATGTAAATTAGTGCAGTCATTGTGGAAAGCAGTATGAAGCATTTTTTCCTCAAAAAAAAAAAAAAAAAGGAAAATAGAACTATTACATGACCCAGCAATTCCACCCCTGGGTATATATCTGAGAAAACTACTACTTCAAAAAGAAACATGCACCCCAAACTTCATAGAAATGTTATTTGCAATTGCCAAGATATGGAAGCAACCTAAGTGTCCATCAGCAGATAAATGGATAAATAAGACATGGGGTGTGTGTGTGTGTGTGTGTGTGGAATACTACTCAGTCATAAAAAAGAACCTTGCCATTTGCAGCAACATGAATGGACTTGGAGGGTGTTATGCTCCCAAGTGAAATGTCAGACAAAGACAAATACTGTATGATATCACTTATATATTACACAGTATGATATATACATAAAATACAACAAGCTAGTAACTAGAACAAAAAAGAAGCAGACTCATAGATATAGAGCACAAACTAGTGGTTATCAATGGAGAAAGGAAAGGAAGAAGGGGCAATATGGGGGTGGTGAGGTAAGAGTACAAACTATTAGATATAAAATAAACTACAGGTATATATTGTATAATATGAGGAATACAGCTAATATTTTACAATAACTATAAATGGAGTATAATCTTTTAAAATTGTGAATCACTATATTTTACATTTGTAATATGTAATATTGTACAGCAACTATAATTTTTTTAAAGTTTTAAAAAATAACTTTCATAAAGGAGAGAGAAATCCAAAGGACAGAACTTCAGAGGGAGAGAGGATGAAGGACAAAGCTTGATTAAATGGATGATTCTCAGTGAAGTTCAGCCTAGGGTCATAGGGTGTGGGAAGGCAAATAACAGCAGGGCCTTGGCTGGAGCTAAAGGATGAGCCAGGCAGTGCTTGGCATCCAGACCAGTTAGCTCATAGGCAGAAGTGAGGCCCAGATGTGAACAGACTTTAGGGTCCAGGGACCAAAACAAGCAGGTAGAAGAGGCAGAGTGTAGAATCCAGACAGAGAGGCTGACAATAAGATCTGAGATTCTGTACAGGCAAGCTTAAGAGAAGACCAACTATAAACTGATGGAGATTGTCATTTCTGGAAATTCTAGTTAGTGATTCACTCTGAACTCCTATAGCATGATATCACTTGAAAGGTACTTCTGTTATAATTACACACACATTTAATAAGGGCTTAGCTACTCTTTTATACATACTATATAAACTCATACTAATTCCATGAAGGTAGGTACTATTATTATGCCTGTGTTACAGATAAGAAAAATAAGAGGTAAGAATAATTTAGGTTAAGCTGATCCTCTACAGGCTAATCTTACAGAATAAAGGTACTGGTTTACTCCACATTTCCATGGAAACTGATCAGGACTGATTGCCTTCACCCATGGACCATGGATAAACACAAGTCTTATCCTTTACTCCTTCTTCTTACTAGGAAGAGCTGGTGCCTACCCAACCACGAATGTTGAGGTGATGGATCCTGCCACTGGCTTGCACCCCAGTTTCCTGATCTTGCAGACAGACAGCTGGTGCTACCCTAATCACCAATGCTGAGCTGGAAGGACAGAGCTGGAGGCAAGAATCTACTCTACCAGACTACTGCTATATTCCAGTCCCTGATGACCCAGAGAGGAGCCTGGGCTTTCCTAACTATGCAGCTCGAAAGCTCCACAACCCAGGAATAAGCAGAGGGCCCCTCTCCTGAAATCTGAAAGGTAGATCCGCCAGCTTGCGTGTGCTGTCCTAGAGGGAGTAACTAGAGACCCACACGCATAGTCGTTTCCCTGTCTTCTAGTGTTTCCCAGTGGATACTGCTTCAGGAGGTTGACCATTTGCCCCCCTCAACCCCACCTTGTTTTTTTTTTTTTTTTGTGGTTTGTTTGTTTGTTTTGTTTTGTTTTAAGACAAGCTAAGCATGGAGAAGAATTTTCTACAGTTACATAGCCACTAGGTGGTAGAACTGAGATTTGAACTCAGGCTATCCAGTCTACCATGTCTTGTGTATGACTTCCAATGGGTTAGGGATGCTTTCGTATTGTATATCTCTGCATTTCCCCATGATATGTAGCACAAAGACTTGTACATACTTTCTCATTAAATACTTGAATGACTGTAACAGTGATATGAAACAATAAGAGAGGGAGCACTGGTTTAATAAAAAAATCTCTTGTAAAACTAGCCCAGCAAAGTCTCTACACATAGGATACAAATTTTTTGCATTTAATCACTAACTTGTTTTGAAGTTGAATTCAAATTAATAAATGCTATTGCATCTATCAGTTAAATGAAAGAGCCAATAAACAACCAACTCTACTTTCTAATAAAGAGGAAACAATCGTTTACAGAATACAGAGATCTTGAGAGAGTGTATGATCAATGCCAAGTTGTGTGATAGGCTTTTAGAGTCTTAAGAGATGATCAGGCAAGAGAGAAAGATAGAATTGGGGTACCTGGCATAAGACTTTCTCACAAATGCATCTCTCAGTGGGTTTAGGAGGAATGATTTGGACAGAAGAAAAGAAGAGAAAATTTGCTTACAGGCATAATGGAAAAAAAAGGCAGAAATGCAGAAACAAACATAGAGGTATTGCAGGCCAGTGAGGAAGGATCATGATCTAGATTAGGGAAACATGATGTCTGCAAACAGTGAGAGAAATTAGCAAAAACATGATATGATATACTATATGGTTTCAAACATTATCAGTGGGTACTTGAGCTAGAAAGTAATATAATGTTCATAGGTATAATGAAAGAAAGCAATTCTTTGCAAAAATTAATCTGGTAGTGATATATACAGTAGAGGAGCTTGGCCAAGATGACTGAGTAGGAAGACCCTGAGCTTACCTCCTCTCACGTGCACACCAAAACTACAAACTTTTTAAGAGCAACCATTGATGAGAAAAACAGAATCTACCAGCAAAGATCTTCTAAAATAAAGATATAAAAAAGCACCCACAATGAGATGAGCAGAAGAGGCAAATTCACATGGATCTAGACAAGATCCATGTCTGCAGAGGGAAACTCACAAACGGGAGAGTAATTACCATTGCAGATATTCTCCCAAGGAGCTAAGGGTCTGAGCTCTACATTGGGCACCCCAGCCTGGAGATCCTACAAGCGCAATGTGAGCCCCTAGGACATTTGACTCTGAAGGCCAGCAGGGCTTACTTTGGGGAGTCCCAGAGGGCTGTGGAAAATAGAGACTTCACTCTTAAAAGATGCGCACAAAATCTCGTATGCTCCGGGACTCGGCAGAAACATTAATTTGAAGGGAGCCTGGGTCAGACCTAATTGCTGATCTTGGAGAGCCTTGCCCTGGGGACATAGACACTGGCACCAGCCACTCTGGGGAGCTCCTGCTACCACATGGACGCTGGTGCAGGCAGGTGCCATTTGCAGTCCCCTCTCTAGCTTTTATTAACCTCAGGATCCAGCCCTGCCATCACCCACCAACCTGTAGGCACCAGTATTTGGGTAAGTCAAGTAACTAGCCAAGGAGGGACACAGTCATGCCCACCAGGACGCAGGTTGCCTTAAGTCTCCCTTAGCCCACAGCCATCCCTGGACTTGGCCATGTCCACGAGAGGCCCAGGACACGACCCATACATATACCACACTGGTATATCCAGGGTGCAGGCCATAGAGCCAGGACCCCCAGGGCCCTGTGGTCAGAAACCCCAAGACCCAGCTCCACCCACCGGTGGGCAGCCACCAGCCCCAGGGCCCGCTGGGCCCCAGACCTTCCCACCAGCAGGTGGACACCAGCCCTAGGATGACTGCAATCCACAGCCTGCAACGGCAGGATCAGCCCACCCACCGGCAGACCAACACTAGCTCTAAGACACCACGGGCCCCTCAGCCAGCCATCCTGGTACCCAGCCCCACTCACCAGGGAGCTGACACAAGCTTTAGGACAGGACAGAGAGTCCAGAAATAAATTCACACACTCAACAGTAATTAATGTACAGCAAAGAAGGCAAAAGTATAGAATGCAGAAAAGCCAGTCTCTTCAACAAGTGGAGCTGGGAAGATTAGATAGCTATACGTAAAAGAATGAAATTAGGACAATTTCTCATACCATATAGAGAACTCAAAATGGATTATAAAGACCTAAATGTAAGACTGGATACTATAAAACTCCTAGAGGAAAACATACACAGAATACTCTTCAACATAAATCATAGTATATCTTTTTGGATCTGTCTCCTAAGGCAAAGGAAATAAAAGCAAAAATAAACAAATGGGACCTAATTAAACTTGAAATCTTTTTCACAGCAAAGGAAATTATCAACAAAACAAATAGACAAACTACTGAATGGGAGAAAATATTTGCAAATGATAAGACTGCTAAGGGGTTAATAAATGTATAAACAACTCATACAACTCAATATCAAAAAAAAATCACAAACAACCTGATTAAACAATGGGCAGAAGAACTGAATAGACATTTTCCTAGAAAAGATATACAGGTGGCCAATAAGCAAATGAAAAGATGCTCAATATTGCTAATTACCAGAGAAATGTACATCCAAACCACAATGAGACATCATCTCATAGCTGTCAGAATGGTCACCATCTGAAAGAACACAATTAAATTTGGTGAAGATGTGGAGAAAAGGGAGACCTTGTATACTGTTGGTGGTAGTGTAAATTGGGGTAGCCACTGTGGGAAACACTGGGGAAATTCCTCAGAAAGCTAAAAATAGAACTCCTGTGTGACCTAGCAGTTCCACTCCTGGGTATATATCTGAAAAACCCCACTAATTCAAAAAGATACCCACATCGCAACATTCATAGCAGCATTATTTGCAATAGCTAAGATGTGGAAACAACCTAAGCATCCATCAACAACTGATGGACAAAGATGTGGTATATATACAGAATGGAATACTACTCAGCCATAAAAAGAATATAACTTTCCCATTTGCAAAAACATGGATGGACCTGGAAGGTATTATGCTGAATGAAATAAGTCAGTAGAAAGACAAGTACCATATCACTGATACATGGAATCTAAAAAATAAAGTGAATGGCTGTAGAAAATACAAATAGATTTCTAGAGAACAAACTGGTAGTTACCAGTGGGGAGGGTGGATAGGTGGAGGGGCAAGATACAGGTGAGGGATTACAGATACAGACTGCTGTGTATAATGTAAATAACTCACAAGGACATATTATACAATACCAGGAATACAGCCAATATTTAGTAATAACTAAATGGAGTATAATCTATAAAAATATAGAATCACTAAGCTGTACACCTGCAATTAATATTTATATTATAAATCAATTACACTTCAGTTAAACATTTTAATCTAATAAAAGGGTTAAAATGAATTGGAATTCCTTCCAATTTAGAAAGGTTTTTGTAGACTTCAACTGCATGATATTCTGAACTGACGCAGATTTCCTCCCAGTACCAAAACTCAGAAGTAGGGGATCAGATAGAAATGGGTGGTGGCAATGGCGGTAAAAAAGAACAATATGATAGAGGACATGAAGAATGGGATAAGGGAGGATCAGATTTAAGATGCTAAGGTCCTTAAATGTAGCATGTACAGTGGCCTGAAAATACAGTACTAAAAGAATAAAAGGAAAACACATTTTCTAGTCCTGTAGCAGGAATAAAGGAAAGAATACAAATGGAGGTAAGGAATAGTGCCCTCTGGAACAACACAACAGGATATGAACCATACTTCCTTATAAGTAATAGAAGGATTAAACACAGGGTGAGATGGACACATCAGTTTCAGAATAGTAGTATATTCTGGAATGTTTTTAATACAAGGAGAGAGGGAAGCAAATGGACTTAGGAGAGGGTTCAGAAAAGCTTCATTTCTACCTGTACTTGGTTTCTTGAAAACATCTGAAGCAAATACCTATATCTCCCTATTAAACCTTAAGAGGAGTACATAGACTCATTTATTAGTTTTGTATTGTATAATAAATATTTGAAAAGCTATTGAAGTGAACTTGAATGAACCTGATGTGAAGGGTCTGTTTAGCACGGACCAGAGCAGCCTTCTAACCAACCTTACCTTCTGCCCTTCCACCTGTAGCAGAAATCCTCTACATAATATCCATGAAGCTGGCACAACAACGAGATAAAAGAGTGCACAAGTCTCAAAGAGATGTACTTTCTCACTTTTGTTACTAATGGTTTAAGATTTTTTAAGACAAATAAAGTCATGCTCTGTATCATGACAGAGGTTCATTCCGTAATCTGTTTATAGTGCCCTCTAGTGGCGCCTCTGCACCTCCTCTAATGAAACAGCTTGCTTTACATGTTGCAAGTTTGTATACATTTTCCAACATAGCCACAAAACATGCACTGGATTTTGTTTTCTTCTTTTAAATTATTATTAAGCAGATATACGAGTAATTTCAGAGTTATTGGCTTTCAATGCTATTGTTCATTAATAATGGATAATTATTTATGAAAGAATCGTGCTTTTCTTTTTAAACTGTTGGTTAAATCTCTTAAATTTCTATCAGTAAAATGTTAGCAATATAATACTTTAGAAATGTTGTATTTCATGGGAAGTCCCTAGAGAAATGTCAATGCCCTCATTTTCAATAATATGTTTCAACCTTAGTAAAAATACTGAAATAATTTATATGAAATAGTTCTGATGAGGTTTTCTGTATTTATCAGAGTTGTGGTTGTTCTTTGGTGATATTAGTTGACAGCACTATAGGGTTATCAATCATGATTTCATTTATTATTTAATACTTGGTTGCAACATTGCATCTTTAATTTGAATCTAGCATCTTCTTGGCCAGTGTTTTTAAAATGCATATCAGACTTACCAAAGAAGTTTTATTAAAATATAGATGCTCAGGACTTACCCCAGACTTACTGTCTTTACTTAATTTTCTTGATATACTCTTCACAGAGTCTTAGAAAATGCTTGGTATGTCATTGGTATATTATGTCTTGGTACCTTGTGTCTCAAGATTATATGTAAAAATGAGGTTCATCCATTTATACAAATCAGATGAAATATGTACTGACCTTGAAACTGGTTAAATATTGTCCTAATAGACATTTTATCTAAAATGTTTTTTAATTATTTCATTATTTTTATTTTACATGCCATAAAAACAATCAGATTTACTTATAAATTGCAATATTCTTATTATAAAACTCTCAAAAGACCTTTTACTTTAAAAATCACCAATAATACATTTACCACAGTTGTTGTTAAGTCTTTATCATCTACAAATAGATTATTTTACTCTAATGTCTTCCTGAAAGTTCTGTAATCAGCTACTGATCAGAGTTTGTGTCTTCAAACAATGACTGGCTCAGAACCCCACAGAAAAAGATTGTACCAGGTATGTTAATGATACTTGAAAGAACAGACTTTGGGGTGTAGACTTCTGTTGGCATTGCTCAGTCATTTTTTAGTCTATCACTGAGGACTGAGTTGAGATTTCCTGAACTCTCTAGCTAAGAACAGATGGCATCATAAAACTGCTAACTAGAGCTACAACAGAAGACAACTTAATTACCTGGGATGAGTGAACTCCTGAGGCATGATGGTGGTTATATGTTTGGAATATTGTTGATATTGTTTTAATGCTATACTTTCTGGATATAAAAGGAAGCCCTTCCATCTTTATCTGTATCCCATAACAGTTTAATATACTTTTCTTTTATAAAGTGAAATGAAACATTTTAAAATGGTATATTTTTTCTTGCTGAACTCCCCTCTCCTCTATTACTTGAATTCAGAAGATATTGTTGAATATCCTTACTTGAAACAGCAATAGATTTATTTGCAAAGGTTCAGTGAGAATCTGACTTTCCAACCTAGATGTCCATCATCAGATGAATGGATAAAGAAATTGTGGTACATATATACAATGGAATATTACTCAGCCATAAAAAGGAACACATTTGAGTCAGTTCTAATGAGGCGGATGAATCTAGAGCCTATTATACAGAGTGAGGTAAGTCAGAAAGAGAAAGATAAATATCATATATTAACACATGTATATGGAATCTAGAAAGATGGTACTGGTCAATCTGTTTATAGGAAGCAATGGAGACACAAACATAGAGAACAGGCTTATGGACCTGGGCAGAGGGTAGTAAGGAGAGGGTGGGAGAATGGAGAGAGTAACAAGGAAGCATATACACTACCACTACGTGAGAAAGATAACCAAGGGGAATTTGCTGTATGACTCAAGGAGCTCAAACCAGGGCTCCATGACAACCTAGAGGAGTGGGCAAGTGTGGGAGGTGAGAGGAAGGTTAAAGAGGGAGGGGACACATGTTTACCTATGGCTGACTCATGCTGTATGACAGAGGCCAACACAATATCGTGAAGCAATTTTCCTTCAATTAAAAATAAGTAAGTTTTGGGGGAAAAAAAAAAACAGAAAAGAATCTGCCTTCCTTTAATCAGCCCATAACTAGAAAAATAAATTATGCAATCAAAGTCTTGCCTGGAATGTCATATTTGGGAGAGATGCCACTTAATCAGATATGACTAAAGACTTTTGGGGAGCTAAGGTCATCTTCTCCCAAAAACTGGTCTGTTACCTGGGTTAAAGGACTATCCTTCAAGAGAGTAGGAAAGGTCATTTCTGGGCAGGCCAAGAAGTTTGAGGAATTTGAGGGACCTGAAGAAGAGAGGAATTTGCTCACATTTATAGGTGTTGCCAGTGAAATTTGGAGGAGAGAGATTTTTCAGCTTGGCTGAGTCTAACCTGAAGGAAATCAGTTTTGAAAATTCATTGGAAGGACTGATGCTGAAACTGAAACTCCAATACTTTGGCCACCTGATGCAAAGAACTGACTCATTGGAAAAGACCCTGATGCTGGGAAAAATTGAAGGTGGAAGGAGAAGGGGACGGCAGAAGATGAGATGGCTGGATGGCATCACCGACTCGATGGACATGAATTTGAGTAAACTCTGGGAGTTGGTGATGGACAGGGAAGCCTACCGTGCTGCAGTTGATGGGGTCACAGAGAGTCAGACACAACTGAGCAACTGAACTGAAGAGTCTGACCTCCAGGACATCCTTTTAAAAGCCCATCTAAGACTCTTTATGATACTTTCAGGAAAGCAAACTTAGAAGGTCTGTGTGATAAATTAATATATTGGTTGCTCCTATGTACCACTAAATAATCAGGCAAACCTACATGGCCTTTCTTATTGGTCTAGATGCTATCTATATTTTCTGCATGTTAATATTCTGATTAAATTTTATGGTTAAATATGCTATTACTATCTCTAGTTCTTTTTTTTCTGGTCATGAACAGATTATTAAATTCGATCTTGTTCTTTCTTTATAAATCATTTACTGTACAATTTCTTGGTTCATTATTTAATATGAACTGAGACAGAAAGAAGAATGCAATCTTTAAATCTTCACCAATTAATTCATTGCTCCCTTTGGCAGGGGGCAATGCATAATGCATAAGGGGAGATGGAGGGTGGTTAGGGGGTTAACGGAATCTAGGATATCCAAGAACAAAAGCAGAGAAGGTTCTATTTCAGAAATAGGATACCAGACTCTTGACAGCACGTCACTCTCCTTTTTCTCTTCTGCCACAGTTGGAGAGAGAAATATTTCCAATTTTACGCTTAATTCTGAGAAAACAATATTGTTGCCCTGTAGGTATGATTTACCCCTAATAATAATGATTTGAGGTAAAATGATAGGTGGTATTATTGCTTCTACTATAATAGGTGGACAATTAATGATTGAATTGCTATTCAATAAAGCATCTGATTTTTATTAAAAAGTAATTATTGATACATAAAAATAATGATTTGAGGTAAATTTAGATTTTTACATATAAAATTATCTATTATTAATTTCATATTTCTATTACTATTTTCTGTGAAATTCCAAAAGGGAGAATTGGAGAAGAACCAGTGTAACTAAGTTTTGATTCTGTTCCCTAGACCTCACAGCATACTTTTGGCCCTGCCAGCCTTAAGTATTTTCACATGTTTTCTTGATGGTTTTGCTCACTTAAACGGCACAATTGGTTTCTTTAATTGAAGTGTAGTTGACAGATTAGTTTCCGATGTACAACATGATTCAATATTTGTTTATATCAATCACAACAGATTTTAGTTATTTTTTAGTAGTTCATATTATGTACTAGACTCCAAGGTAAATATATCTTGTTCAGGACAAAACCAATGAAATGACATTCAGATATATTGAGAATGGAAGCCGTAAGTTCTGGAGGCATCTGCTCCGGCGGGCTTTTCTTCTCCTGGGGCACCTGTTCTAGTTCAGGAACAGCAGCCAAGAGGCACGTGATAAAGGCCCTTCTGAAAGGTTTTGCACCAGCCCTTACTAGGTTAGAATTGGTTTTGTGTGTGCACTTTAAACATATTCTCCCTTATTTATTTTCAGAACTTTTCAGGAATTTCTTCTATCATCATCGCACTTCCAGGCATAGTCCTCTAATCTCAGTGAGGTGGTTGGGTTTATGGAGAGCAGATGCCTCCTCTGTGTAGCTTAGAATCTAGGACTCCACCCTTCATATCCAGCTCCCTACCTACACGGAAGTTACTTCAATTCTCTGCACCTCGGTTCTCTAATCTGGACAATGGGTTTGGTTATAGTACTTACAGGGTTGCTATGAAGATTAAATAAGGGAGCTGCAAATGAAGAGCTTCGTATTTGGCGAGCACAAATTGAAGCACTCAGAAGTTTGCTGGTATTATTACTACAAAATTATTTCTAGCCACTGAGAAGACTTCATTCTCTCACAGAGCTCCAAAAGAGGTATAATAGAAATGGAAAACCACCCTAGACAAGATTTAAAAAGATGGCATGGCAGTAAACGTTGGGTTTGGAGGTCAGTTATATTTTCTGTGTGCTTGTTAGAAACTGGCAGCAAAGTTTTAGAAAAATGAACTTTTGTCTACAGCAATTACAGGGTAGTAAGTGATCGGCATTTACTTTTCCCTCTTCAGTGTTAGTGGAGGCTCCATGCCTGGAAGCTAGAGTGCCGTGTTCCTCCATGGATTTGGTGTTGCACTCAGCACTCCCACATCCACTCAGCTGGAGGGAAAACCCTTTTCAGACAGGACCCTGCTGCTGAGGGTCGTGTCACAGTAACTTTGGACCCGACATGGCGTTATCTGCAGCTCTTCCTGAGGTGTCACAAGGGCCTGCTGCCAAGGTAACACTTCTCTCCACCCCGATCCTGCTGCTGTGGCCATCTTCACCAGTTCATCCTCTCCCCACCAGACACCACTACTGTAGCAGCTAGGACCCCAAAGGGACACAGATGGTCTGTCAAATTAGGGTTATCCAAAGAGAGCAAAGGTGTGGCTCACACAGTAAAGAATCTGCCTGCAGTGCAGGAGACCCAGGTTTGATCCCTGGGTTGGGAAGATCCCCTCTAGAAGGGAATGGCTACTGACTCCAGTATTCTTGCCTGGAGAATTTCATGGACAGAGGAGCCTGGTGGGCTACAGTCCATGGGATCGCAAACAGTCAGACACAACTAAGAGACTAACTAACACTTTCACTTTCAAAGAGGTCTTGTTTTCAAAAGGACCAAATATATAGGAGTGGGGGATGCATGAGAACCATAGTCCCAGTAGGAAAACCCAGGAACTGGCAGCAACAGGGGTTTCCTCCCAGGCCTGATCAGACAAGGGCAGAGAGGTGATTCAAACCTGGAAGGATGAGTCCTGTCCAGCAGGTCCCCTTCAAAGATACAGTGATGTTCAGAGAGGTGCATAGTCAGCCTGGGTGACCTCTGGGTGACCTTACAGAGAGACAGCTGGGGAACCCACACCCTAGCCTTCCTCCCAGCTCCAGACTAACTAACACTTTCACTTTCAAAGAGGTCTTGTTTTCAAAAGGACCAAATATATAGGAGTGGGGGATGCATGAGAACCATAGTCCCAGTAGGAAAACCCAGGAACTGGCAGCAACAGGGGTTTCCTCCCAGGCCTGATCAGACAAGGGCAGAGAGGTGATTCAAACCTGGAAGGATGAGTCCTGTCCAGCAGGTCCCCTTCAAAGATACAGTGATGTTCGGTGAGGTGCATAGTCAGCCTGGGTGACCTCTGGGTGACCTTACAGAGAGAGAGAGCTGGGGAACCCACACCCCAGCCTTCCTCCCAGCTCCTCCTCTGATCTCCTGTCTGTTGGCTCCTATTGGCTGAACCCAGTGGGAAGCCCGGGAGCCTGGATGCCTGTTGATTTAATTGCTACTGCTCAGCCTGATGGAGGCAGAAAGATGGAGGGACAATCAAAGAATTTGGCACATTTGGGAAATAAATGAGGAAATAAAGAACAACAGGTATTAATTTTAGCACCTTACTTAAAATTGAGCAGGTGGCTGTGTACTGGCCCCACCTGGTATTCTTCGTGCTGATTTAGAAGATTTTAGCTTCTGAATCAACCCGTGTTGTTGTTGTTCAGTTGCTAAGTCATGTCCGACTCTCTGTGACCCCATAGACTGTAGCCTGCTGGGCTCCTCTGTCCATGGGATTCTCCAGGCAAGAATACTAGAAGGGGTTGCCATTTCCTCCTCCAGGAGATCTGCCTGACTCAGGGATTGAACCTGTGTCTCTTGTGTTTCCTGCATTGGCAGGTGGATTCTTTACCACTGGGCTCCCTGGGAAGCCCTCTGAATCACCCAGGGCAGCATTTATTTTCCCACATAGTAGCCTTCCACTAAACGACAGTTTAAAAAAAAATCATTTGGCCAGGACTACTGCACTCATGAGGCTTTCTCCTTTCAGGACTGGATGACGGTCCTTCTAGACTTCCAAGCCCCTGGGCTCAGAGCCTACGCTGGGGCTTCTGGCTCCCTTGCAAGTGTAGCTCCGGCTCTGGCCACCCAGGTTCTGGGCTTTTTTCCAGATCTGCCCCACTTTGTCTCCAATGCCTTCAGATCCTGAATGGATTGCCTGGCAGCTAGAGCTGATGTCCTTCTGTCCGTCTTCACAGTTCTGGTGGCAAAATGCTGACTCCTAGGTCTTCCTCCAACGGCCTTCTGATTCCAGAGGAGCTTCCTCTCTTGGTTGCACTGAACAGCAAGGATCCGCAGGCTGCCTTCTTAGGCAGAGTGAGATCCCACAGTGACTCTCAGTAGCTTATCCAGGGTGCTCCCATATGACCTGGTTTGTCTTATCTCTTTCTATTGTCTCTCCTCTGCTGCTTTTTGCAACAGGTTTGCAAAAAGCAACCTTCTTTTTCTTTTAATGCCTGCTGAATGTTTTTGTCCATATCTTCCAAAGATGTTAAGCAATTACCCATAAACTAAAAGACATTAGTTCAGCTGGATTCATCCTTAAGGATTAGCAAAAGGCCTTTTCCCCTTCTGCCCTGGCCAGGTCCTCCAGGGTCTACTACCTAAGGGCATTTCTTTAAATCACCTCCCTCTCTTTGGAGAGAGGTCTTACCATCTTCCCCCACTACTGTCAACTGCAGGCCATTCTGAGCTAGCCAATCCACTACATTTTCCTGGTCTGTGAAAGGATGTAAGAATTTTTCCATCTGCTGATAAATCTAATGCTGATTCTATTAATCAGCTGCAGGAGGTCTGTGGGACTACAAAGTAATACTTGTGAAATAAAATTCCAGATTTCTGTATATGCTTTCTGTCTTTGGGCTCCCATGAAAGCAGACCCTAAAATGAAGGTTTGGATAGAAGTTATTAATTTGAGAGGTGACCCCAAGAAAAACGGTGAGGGAAAAAAATCATCACAGAGGAGGGGACAAAAAACTAATGTATATATGCATTTATGAGCATATTTCTGCTGTGGGTGGGGGCTTCCCAGGCAGCACTAACAGTAAAGAACCTGCCTGCCAATGCAGGAGAAGTAAGATACGTGGGTTTGATCCCTGGGTCTGGAAGATCCCCTGGAGGAAGGCACGGCAATCCACTCCAGTATTCATGCCTGGAGAATCCCATGGACAGAGGAGCCTGATGGGCTACAGTCCAGAGGGTTACACAGAGTCAGACATGACTGAAGTGACTGAGCATGCACAAACTGCTGTGGGTATTGGGGTGTAATCCTCCTGGGGGCCTCTGAGAAACTACACAGAACATACCCCAGAATTGTCCTGCTGAGAGAAGACAAAGTTGGGGTATTTATCTACAAACTCCTGCCCCTCTTCTGTTGAACGTGGATCCCAGGCAGTTAATTTCATTGCAGCCGTGTAACAGGTTCCCCCTGGTCCAGGGAACGTCCTCAGGCCAAGAAGCAGAGTCTATCAGCACCAGGGGAGCTGTTTGTAGGTGAGTTCTTGGCTGGACACTGCCAGCATCAGTTACTGTCTTCTTTCCAAGAAGCACAAACAAGTGTTCTTTTCTAATGCCCAACTTAAAAATAGGTAGCATGTTCATCATTTGAAGCTTTGAAAAATAAATATGTTTTCCCCACTTTTCCCACCAGCTGTCTCTCATGCAACCCCATGGACTGCAACATGCCAGGCTCCCCTGTCCTTCACTGTCTCCTGGAGGTTGCTCAAACTCAGGTCCATTGAGTCATCAGCACCATCCAGCCATTACAGCCTCTGCTGCCCTCTTCTCCTTTTGCATGTATACATATGTATATCCTGACCACCTGTTCCCTTACTTCAGAACAGTCCTCAGAGCTTTCTGAAAGACTGTCTCCCAGGTTATAATCCTCAGGTTGGTTCAAATAAATTTTTCCTTTTCTTTCTTTGATTATTGAGTAATTTTTTTGGTCCACGTTAGTATTTAGATGTTGCCAACATTCGTTAGATCATGAAGAAAGCAAGGGAGCTCCAGGAAAACATCTACTTCTGCTTCATTGACTATGCTAAATCCTTTGACTGTATGGATCACAACACTGTGGAAAATTCTTAAAGAGGTGGGAATATCAGATCACCTTGCCTGTACCCTGAGAAACCTGTATGAAAGTCAAGAAGCAACAGTTAGAACGGAATATGGAACAACTGACTGGTTCAAAATTGGGAAAGGAATATGACAAGGCTGTATATTGTCACCCTGCTTATTCAACTTATATGCAGAGTACATCATGTGAAATGGTGTTCTGGGTGAATCACAAGCTGGTATCAAAATTGCTGGGAGAAATATCAACAACCTCAGATATGCAGATTATCCACTCAAGTGGCAGAAGGTGAAGAAGAACTAAAGAGCCTCTCGATGAAGATAAAAGAGGAGAGTAAAAAAGCTGATTTGAAACTCTACAGTGAAAAACTAACATCATGGCATCTGGTCCCATCACTTCATGGCCACTGAAGGGGAAAATGTGGAAGAAGTGACAGATTTTATTTTCTTAGGCTCCAAAATCACTGTGTACAGTGACTGTAGACATGAAATTAAAAGACGCTTGTTCCTTGGAAGGAAAGCTATGACAAATCCAGACAGCGTATTAAAAAGCAGAGACATCATTTTGACTATACAGACCTTTGCTGGCAAAACTATGGTTTTTCCAGTATTCAGGTTCAGATGTGAGTGCTTGTGCTTAGTTGCTCAGTCATGTCCGACTGCTTGCAACCCCATGGACAAAGTAGCCTGCCAGGATCCTCTGTCCATGGGATTCTCCAGGCAAGAATACTGGAGTGGGTTGCCATTCCCTTCTCCAGGGGCTCTTCCCAATCCAGGGATCAAACCCAGGTCTCCTGCATTGTAGACAGATTCTTTACCACCTGAGCCACCAGAGAGGCCCAAAATATGAATATGGGGGTACTGGGGATTGAACCCAGGGTCTCATGCATGCCAAGCATGCACTCTACCACTGAGCCTTACCCCCAGGCAGAGTTGATCATAAAGGAGGCTAAGCACTGAAAAATTGATGCTTTTGAATCGTGGGGTTGGAGAAGATTCTTGAGAGTCCCTTAGACTGCAAGGAGATCAAATCAGTCAATCCTAAAGGAAAAGCAACCCTGAATATTCCAGACTGACTCAGCACAGAATATTTGGAAGGACTGATGCTGAAGCTGAAGCTCCAGTACTCTGGCTACCTGAAGTGAAGAGCTGCCTCACTGGAAAAGACCCTGATGCTGGGAAAGATTGAAGGCAAAACGAGAAGGGGTCAGCAGAGGATGAGATGGTTAGAAAGCATCACCAACTCAATGAACATGAATTTGAGCAAACTCTGGGAGATACTGGAGGACAGAGGAGCCTGGTGTGCTACAGTCCATGGGGCTGCAAAGAGTAAAGACACAACTTAGCAGCTGAACAACAAATATTTAGATAATAAAGGAAAAAAAGGAAAAAGTGAATTGAAAAGCCAGATGTTTTTATGAAAAGGGACTAAAAGAAAGATCGCCATAACTGACACAACTTTAGCCCAAGCAGTTTAACTGCAGAGGAAAAGAAGGACAATCAAAACAGGCAAAGTTCCCCTACACAGGAAATAGGGAGGTGATAGGAAAGAGACATAGGGTTAGGAAACCCTTCAGGGGTCCCATCAAGAGACAGAGTTAGCTGAGGACAGCTTAAATGCCATCTCAAAGGACTCCAGAATGGATGGAAGGGACAGACAGCCTGCAAGCTGCCACTCATGGGCTTCAGACATTCATGTGTGCTTAAATTAAGCAAATAAAGCCCAGTAAAAATGTCCACTGATGTTCCCACTCCCCAGCCAAATGAGAGCAGACATCAAAAGTTCATGCAATTAGATGGGAAAGCCATTGGGTTCCATGCCTTATTTTTTTGTATTTAATACCAGCTAATTCAAACTCTTAATTTATCCCTCCTTCAACTCTCTTCCCTGCTTAATAACCATAAGCTTGTTTTCTATATCTGTGACTCTAAGTTCATTTCTACCCTTTTTCTTTGTTGTTGTTCAGTCGCTCAGTCGTGTCCAACTCTTTGCAACCCCATGGAATGCAGCATGTCAGGCTTCCTTGTCCTTCACTATCTCCCGGAGTTTGCTCAAACTCATGTCCATTGAGTTGGTGATGCTAACTAACCATCTCATCTTCTGTTGCCCCCTTTTCCTTCTGTCCTCAGTCCTTCCTGGCATCAGGGTCTTTTACAATGAGTCAGCTCTTCGAATCAGCTGGCCAAAGTATTGGAGCTTCATCCTTAGCATCAGTCCTTCTAATGAATATTCAGGGTTGATTCTAAGTTCATTTGTACCATTTTTCTATATTCTGCATATAAGAGATACTATATGTTTGTCTTTCTCTTACAGACTGCATTCTAATGACAGATTACAATGAGTCAGCTCTTCGAATCAGCTGGCCAAAGTATTGGAGCTTCATCCTTAGCATCAGTCCTTCTAATGAATATTCAGGGTTGATTCTAAGTTCATTTGTACCATTTTTCTATATTCTGCATATAAGAGATATTATATGTTTGTCTTTCTCTTATAGACTGCACTCTAATGACAGTCTCTAGGTCCATCCAGGTCACTGTGCTGCTGCTGCTAAGTTGCTTCAGTCGTGTCCGACTCTGTGCGACGCCATAGATGGCAGCCCACCAGGCTCCCCCGTCCCTGGGATTGTCCAGGCAAGAACACTGGAGTGGGTTGCCATTTCCTTCTCCAATGCATGAAAGTGAAAAGTGAAAGGGAAGTCGCTCAGTCGTGTCCAACTCTTAGCAACCCCATGGACTGCAGCCTACCAGGCTCCTCTGTCCATGGATTTTCCAGGCAAGAGTACTGGAGTGGGGTGCCATTGCCTTCTCCTTCAGGTCACTGTAAATGGCATTATTTGCTCCTGTTTACTGCTGAGTAATATTTCATTGTATAGATGTACTACATCTTCTTTATCCAGCTTTCTGTTGATGGACATTTAGGTTGTTCTCATGTTCTGGTTATTGTAAATAGTGCTGCAAAGAATACTGGGGCGCATGCATCCTTTCAACTTATGTTTTTTTTACCAGATATCTGCCAGAAGCGGGATTGCTGGATCATATGATAGCTCTATTTTTAGCTTTCAAGAAACCTCTATACTATTCTCCATAGTGGCTATACCAATTTATATTCCCACCAACAGTGTAGGGGGGTTGCTTTTTCTCAGTCTCTCTAGCATTTATTTTTTTGATGATAGCCATTCTGACCACTTGTGGTGGTACCTTACTGTACTTTTGATTTGCACTCCTAATAATTAATAAAATCGAGCATCTCTTCATGTGTTTTGTTTTGTTTTTTGGTTTTTTTTGGGCCATCTGTATGTCTTGGAGAAATGTCTATTCAGATCTTCTGCCCATTTTAAAATTTTTTAAATATTAAAATGCATGAGCTGTGTGTAGATTTTGGAGATTAATCCTTTGTCAGTTGCTTCATTTGCAAATATTTTCTCCTATTTTGAGGGTTGTCTTTTCATTTTATTTTGGTTTCCTTTGCCATGCAAAAGTCACTTTAATTAAATCCCATTTGTTTTTGTTTTTAGTTTCATTACTTTAGGGAGTGGAATGAAAAAAATCTTGCTGTGATTTATATCAAAGAGTGTTCTGCCTTTGGTTTCCTCTAAGAGTTTAATAGCATCCAGCCTTACATCTAGGTCTTTAATCCATTTTGAGTTTAGTTTGGTGCATGGTGTTAGGGAGTGTTCCAGTTTCATTCTTTTACATGTAGCTGTCCAGTTTTCCCAGCACTATTTATTGAAGAAACTGTCTTTGCTCCATTGTAAATTCCTGCTTCTTTTGTTACCGATTAGGTGGCCATAGATAAATGGGTCCTACGTTAATTTTTTAAATCAAGTTTTCAACTGGTTTGTATCAGAGATACTCACCTCTCTCTCAAATCTACACCTTTGCCTACAGAGATTCTTGGTTGTAGCCCAGGAAGAAAGACAAATTAGGATGTTAAAGTCCACAAAAATATGAAATGAAATATGGGGGGCTAGGAAGGCTTGGGATCGGGGATCCATTTCCCAAGGCTGATCACTGTAGAAACAAGTAACCAGCATTCCAGGGATGACAGACAGGAGAATATCACAGGGGAACCCCTTTTTCCAAGATGGACAAATTGAAGGATGTAAGAAGAAGTGAGGAGAAATGCCTATTTCATATTATTAACTAAAAGTGTATATATATATATATATTTCATTTAAATACACAGATAACTTACATGTGAAATCTAAAAAATACAACAAACTAGTGAATGTAACAAAAAAGAAGCAGATTCACAGATAAAATGAACAAACCACTGGTTACCAGTGGGAGAGGGAATGGGAGGGCAAGACAGGGGTAGGGGATAAGAAGTACAAACCATTATATGAAAAATAAGCTACAAGGATCTATTGCACAGCACAGAGAATAAAGCCAGTATTTAGTAATAATGATAAACATAGTATAGGCTAAAAAATTGTGAAATCATTTGTATAGCAGTATACTGTATATCTATATTGTACATCTGTAATTTATATAATGCTGTACATCAACTATACTTCAATAATTTGTTTATACTTATTCATACTTCAATAATAAATAAATACACACATAAATACACACAGATAAGAGACTGAGGAATTTCCATGTCAAAAAATTTAAACATACAGAAACACCAAAACTTGCTGTAACTTGGCCCCCATTTTCAGATCTTTAAAATACTCTTGCATTTTATACATCTATAGTTACAGAGTTAATGATCTATTGAAAATGTGGAGCTTTTCACATCTTAAATAAATGGTGTCATTCTGTACCTGTTTTGCAGCATACATTTTCACCTAAGATTTCTGGAACACTGTTCCATGACGTTCACAATAAAACCCAAATCAAAGTAAACCAGAAAATTCAGCATGGTATTCCACAGTATGAATGTGCCATGGCAAATGTCTTCAGTTTCCTGTTGACAGGCACTTAGATGATTTCCAAGACTTCACTTATCAGTACTGTGGTGAACATAACTGCATGCGCCTCTTTGTACATGTGGAACGAGTCTTTCTTCAGGGCAGAGCATTTTCTATCACATACGATTTCTAGCACAGACAAGCCTGTCTGTAAGGATCCAGTTTCTACTCTGTCCCAGTCCAACTATGTGTTGATAGTTTACTTAACCCCTCTGGGCCCTCATTTCCTTATTTCCTCAAATTAGGGTAAAGATAAAATGTCTTCACAGGATTCAAGTGAAGATTAAACTGGCTGATATAACATCCCAAGAACAGTGCCAGAAACATCTTGAGGGCCATAGAGCATTCAGCTCAGTTCAGTTCAGTTGCTCAGTCATGTCCGACTCTTTGTGACCCCATGGACTGCAGCACACCAGGCTTCCCTGTCCATCACCAACTCCCAGAGCTTACTCAAACTCATGGCCATTGAGTCAGTGATGGCATCCAACCATCTCATCCTCTGTTGTCCCCTTCTCTTCCCACCTTCAATCATTCCTAGCATCAAGGTCTTTTCAAATGAGTCAGTTCTTCACATCCAGGTGGCCAAAGTATAGGAGTTTTAGCTTTAGCATCAGTCCTTCGGATGAATATTCTGGATTGATTTCCTTTAGGATGGACTGGTTGGATCTCCTTGCAGTCCAAGGGACTCTCAAGAGTCTTCTCCAACACCACAGTTCAAAAGCATCAATTCTTCAGCACTCAGTCTTCTTTATAGTCCAACTCTCACATTCATACATGATCTCTGGAAAAACCATAGCTTTGACTAGACAGACCTTTGTTGGCAAAGTAATGTCTCTGCTTTTGAATATGCTATCTAGGTTGGTCATAGCTTTTCTTCCAAGGAGACAAGTGTCT
Organism: Aepyceros melampus; assembly: GCA_006408695.1. Taxonomy (NCBI): domain Eukaryota; kingdom Metazoa; phylum Chordata; class Mammalia; order Artiodactyla; family Bovidae; genus Aepyceros; species Aepyceros melampus. The sequence continues at coordinate 4,654 of SJXQ01004048.1, read as the reverse complement.
TTTAATTTCATGGCTGCAGTCACCCTCTGTAGTGATTTTGGAGCCCATGAAAATTCTCACTGTTTCCATTGTTTCCCCATCTGTTTCCCATGAAGTGATGAGACCAGATGCCATGATTTTAGTTTTCTGAATGTTGAGTTTTAAGCCAAATTTTTCACTCTCCTCTTTCACTTTCATCAAGAGGCTCTTGAGTTCTTCTTTGCTTTCTTCCATAAAGGTGGTGTCATCTGCATATCTGAGGTTATTGATATTTCTCCCAGCAATCTTGATTCCATCTTGTGCTTCATCCAGCCTGGCATTTCGCATGATGTACTCTGCATAATGTTTCCATTGTTTCCCCATCTGTTTCCCATGAAGTGATGAGACCAGATGCCATGATTTTAGTTTTCTGAATGTTGAGTTTTAAGCCAAATTTTTTACTCTCCTCTTTCACTTTCATCAAGAGGCTCTTGAGTTCTTCTTTGCTTTCTTCGATAAAGGTGGTGTCATCTGCATATCTGAGGTTATTGATATTTCTCCCAGCAATCTTGATTCCAGCTTGTGCTTCATCCAGCCTGGCATTTTGCATGATGTACTCTACAGATAAGTTAAATAAGCAGGGTGACAATATACAATCTTGATGTTCTTCTTTCCCAATTTGGATCCAGTCTGTTATTCCATGTCCAGTTTTAACTGTTGCTTCTTGACCTGCATACAAATTTCTCAGGAGGCAGGTCAGGTGGTTTGGTATTCCCATCTCTTTAAGAATTTTCTACAGTTTGTGGTGATCCACACAGTCAAAGGCTTTAGCATTGTCAATAAAGCAGAAGTAGATGTTTTTCTGGAACTCTCTTGCTTTTTCAATGATCCAGTGAATGTTGGCAATTTGATCTCTGGTTCCTCTGCCTTTTCTAAATCCAGTTTGAACATCTGGAAGTTCACGGTTCATGTATTATTAAGACTGGCTTGGGGAATTTTGAGCATTACTTTGCTAGTGTGTGAGATGAGTGCAGTTGTGCAGTAGTTTGAACATTCTTTGGTACTGCCTTTCTTTGGGACTAGAATGCAAATTGACCTTTTCCTGTCCTGTGGCCACTGCTGGATTTTCCAAATTTGCTGTCATACTGAGTGCAGTACTTTCACAGCATCATCTTTTAGTATTTGAAATAGCTCATCTGGAATTCCATCACCTTCACTAGCTTTGTTCATAGTCATGCTTCCTAAGACCGACTTGATTTCGCCTTCCAGGATGTCTGGCTCTAGGTGAGTGATCACACCATTGTGATTTTCTGGGTCATGAAGATCTTTTTTCTATAGAACTTTAGGTCTTGTTGTCACTGAGATAAAGTAGACAAACCTCTTACAATTTAAGTAGATGATTCTGCAGAGGTAGTCAGAGACTGGCCATGCAGGCTTTCTTTGTCCAGCACTCTCAGAACAACAAAAAACTCCTTCCCCTGACACAAGATGTGAAAGGAGAGGTGACTACATTTATTTTAACAATATTAATCTGATCTTATTTGCTCTGCAGCCAATATATGCCAGGCCCTTTGTTATCAGATATCTCAATGAGTTCTCAAAACAACCCCCAGGATATGCTGTCTTGTGCCCATTTTACAGATGAGATAAAACAAGACCGAGAGTATTGGGGACACTATTTTTCTTCTTTAAACTTACTTCTCTATGCATTTACACATACCCATACATATATACACACAGAGATATACATGTGTGTACATGTGTGTTGATCTGTGTATGTGAATACCTATGTGCAATTATAATATGTTACCTGGTCAGAATCTTTGCAAAAAAAACTCTATTATTTCAGTGTTTCACCCCCACTCCACAAAGGGAACAGGGATTCTCTGACCTATGTATTTGAGTAAAGAAATACTCACTGGAAAATAGTGAGAACAGGGTGAAGAGATCCTTCTACAAGGTCTGACATGACTCAGAGCTCTAGCCTTGAGATGGATGGGCTCAATGTGGGGTCTTAGAATTCCTGACTTACCCCTTTGCAGTGCTGTGGGCTGCAAAGCTCTAGTTAAAGCTCAGAGAGGCCAGGACTGAGGTATTAAAGGAGCTCAAGGTTTGCTAGGTTACTGATTTTGTTGTTGTTCAGTTGATAAGCTGTGTCTGACTCTTTGCAATCCCATGGACTGCAGCACACCAGGTTTCCTTGTCCTTCATTATCTCCCAGAGTTTGCTTATCTAATCATCTCATCCTCTGCTCAGTCTTTCCCAGCATCAGGGTCTTTTCCAATGAGTCAGCTCTTCGCACCATGTGGCCAGAGTATTGGAGCTTCAGCTTCAGGATCATAGCTAAAAGATATGCTTGGCCTTGAGGCCTCAGAAACAAGCATAGGTTTTCCTGATTTGAGATCCTTGATTCAGGCTATCATGAGGATAAGAGGATGAGGCTAGAATTGAGCAATCATGCCTGGAAGTCCTCTGGACAGAGGAGCTTGGTGGGCTACAGTCCATGGAGTCACAAAGAGCTGGACATGACTGAGCATGCATGTCCTAGAGAAATTCAAGGCTAGGTTGCCAGAAGGGACAGATGTCTGTGTGAGGTTGGGTTAATGCTGTAGAACCATGGAGAGGTGGAAGCAGAATTTGCAAGTCTGGGTAGAACACAGTCACCTTCCTTTGGCTTTGCCCCAGAGTGACTGTCACAGTAAGATGAACCTTCTGCTTCTGTATCCTTTATTTAATCTGCCGGTTCTTAAAGCAAACCTGATTTTTGAGGGCAGTTGCTTTTGGGCAGTGTAACCTAGAAACCTGACTTAAACAGAATCTCATTTTGTCTGCAGATTGGCCTTCACTGAGGTTCCCTGTTAATTTCTGCTTCCGCAGGCCACTGGGATGAAAGTCACTGGGCTCCGGCTGTCATTCCTCTTTGATCACTTAAGAATCCCTCTGTAGAGCTGCTGTTTACCTACTGTGGCTCTTTAATCTTCCAGAGGCAAACATGAATAGAATGATACTTTGTGTGATCTCAGAAATGAATAGATCTTTCCAATATTGTATGAAGAATGATTTCTTTGTTGGCAAAGTAATGTCTCTGCTTTTTAATATATTGTCTAGGTTGAAAAGGCAAAAAGATATGACGGTAGTAAAGCTGGAGAGAATTGTTTTGGAGAGGTTCATGGAGGACTCAGGTTCCGGGCTGTCTTCACCAGTGGCACACTTCCCAGGAGGACTTCAGAGCAGGCTTGGAGCTGGGGCTCTTAGGAGACACAGCTCGGGGCAATGTCCTGCTGATATTCATGCCCAGTCTTTTTCATTTCTGTTTTTAATTCTTTTTCACTTATTTAAAATATTTCTTTATTTTCACCTGTGCTGGGTGTTTGCTGCGTGCAGGCTTTTCTATGGCTGCAGCGAGTGTGGGCTGCTCTCTAGCTGCAATGCGTGGGCTTCATTGCAGTGGCTTTTCTCGCTGCAGAGCATGGGTTCCAGGGCACGTGGAGCCTAGTTGTGGCTCCTAGGCACTAGAGCACAGGCGCAATAGCTGTGCTGCATGGGTTTAGTTGCTCCACAGCATGTGGGATGTTCCCAGATCAGGGATCAAACCTGTGTTTCCTGCATTGTCAGGCGGATCTTTACTACTGAGCCACCAGGGGGGGAAGCTCTCATTCTTCACTTGATAGATCTCCATAGTTACATTTAGTATAGAATTTCTCTTCCTCATTTCAAAACATGCCTAATTTTCAAAGAATTCCCATTCGTCTTGGAAAAATGGTATTTTTTCTTTTTGCTCCAATGCATCAGTAACCGGTCCCTGGCTACTGCCTTTCTTTACTAAAAACTGGTACAACTCAAGTCAAGGAAATTTTATTCTGAGTGTTTATCACTAGTCTTCTTTTTCATCATTTGTCTCCTGTGCTTATCTGAGATTTTAAGAAATGAGTCTTTTATCTTCACATAGCCAATACTTTTCCTGGACCTGGCAACATAGTAGGTATTCAATCAGTGTTATGTCACTAAAATATATTGGAATGTTAGAGGCCCCTAAACATGGAAATATATTCTATAGTTTATTTTCTTGCTAGCTACTGCCTTTCTTTACTAAAAACTGGTACAACTCAAGTCAAGGAAATTTTATTCTGAGTGTTTATCACTAGTCTTCTTTTTCATCATTTGTCTCCTGTGCTTATCTGAGATTTTAAGAAATGAGTCTTTTATCTTCACATAGCCAATACTTTTCCTGGACCTGGCAACATAGTAGGTATTCAATCAGTGTTATGTCACTAAAATATATTGGAATGTTAGAGGCCCCTAAACATGGAAATATATTCTATAGTTTATTTTCTCTGCTGCTCACAGAGCCAATTAAAAAAAAGTTTATTTTTAACTGCTTCAATGAAAATTAATTCAATTAAAAAATTCAATTACACCTTTACATTTTTTTTTTCTCTTCTGGTTAACTTCGCAGGAATTCTCATTTCCTCCATAGAATAAGAGGATTATTTCAATTAATGTTGATTATCTCTTGCCCTGGCTTCCCTCTTCCACATTGTCTTGGGGGAATTTTCTTGGTGGTTTTTGATCCCTCTCAGACTTACTGTTGTGGATGGCAGGGGGTTGGGGGTGAGCACTGGTAGAGCTATGTAAGGGGAATAGTTAGGATGGAGATTTTATGGCTCTAACTCTTCCCTCTTTTTGAAGACGATGT